>JANHMN010000014.1:9411876-9472637 GCA_030674055.1 Rhabdomys pumilio | reverse complement strand
GGAGAGGGAGAGGGAGAGGGAGAGGGAGAGGGAGAGGGAGAGGGAGAAAGAGAATTTCCCTTAATCAACATCAGATCACCCGAAAGCTAGTAACTCTAAAAACAAAAAAAGCCTGTAATGATACTATCTTGGTTACAGTTACTATTGCTGTGATGAAGCACCATGCCCAAGAGTAACTTGTGGAGGAAAGGGTTTATTTGGCTTACATATCCTGACTCATAGACCACTGAAGAGAGACCAAGCAGGAACTCAACTGTGGCCCAAACTCAATTGTGGCAGATACTCAACTGTGGCAGGAATCTTAGAGACAGGAGCTGATACAGAGGATATGGTCACTGGCTTGCTCCTCAAATCTTATTCAGCCTGCTTTCTAATAGAACCCAGGAACTGTAGGAATTCAGTTAAACTTAAAAATTAACTGTCCCAGGCCACATCTTGGGAGAAGCACCTTCCTTAGTCTGAGGACACCTGCTGGATTACCCTGCTGGATTAACATTCAGAGGAAGAAGGGATTAACATTCCTCAGACTGCAGAAAAAGAAACCCACCTATGGGTGGGAAAGGCCCAGAGCATGTAGACACATTCCGCAGGACAGACCAATCCTTGCCACTTACAGACAAGGGAGGTCCTTGCCACCTCATTCCCCAAAGACCAATCAGTTTAAAAGTCACACTGTTCCTCCAATCATATTGTGCCTAGTCATTGTTTCTATAGTCCATTCCTTAAACTGTATAAAAACTGCTCTTAACTTCAACTCTGGGTTCTTCTTGCCTGCGAGCGAGAGAACCCCAGTGCACTTGTTGTTATTGTTGTTGTTGTTATTGTTATTATTATTATTATTATTATTATTATACCTCATGTTATTGCAGCGAATCCCTCGTCCATGTGTTTCTGCAGGAGCACGTCCCCTGATTTGGATCTTAGAGTCCAACAGAACACCAGACAATAGTGTCCCCAGACACAATGATGTGCTCTCTCTCTCACCCCATCAATCACTAATTAAGAAAATGCCCTATAGGACACACTTTTTCAATTGAGGTTCATCCTCTCCAATGACATTAACCTTTGGCAAGCTAACATAAAACTAGTTTGGACCAGATATATTTCAGTCCTTGAAAGTCAATAACTATCAAGTAGGATTACTATACCCAATAGAGTTATTCCTCAAAATTTACAGAGAAGTAAGACAAGCAAAAATTAAGGCTATTCATACAACCAAGCAAGAATGTCAAAAGGAATACAAATGTAAAGAATAAAAATGTCTCATTCACAAAAACACAGGAAAGCAAGCATTTCATGAGAGAAACAGATGAACATAGAGTATCCAAAAAGAATCATATCCAACACAGCAAACAAGCATTCTATTTGCACAAACAGGACCATAATGGATATAATCATAAGAAACATCAAATTCCTCTCATAGTAACCATCTAAATGACCTCAACTCAATATTAGGATGGCATAGACTAGGATACAGATATGTCTCAGTGGTTGAGACCACTTAGTGCTCTTGCAGAGGACCTGAGTTTTGTTCCTAGTACACTCACAGCTGCTAACAAACATCTGCAATTCCAGATACCCAGAGAATATGCCCCCTTTTGCCTTCTGTACACAGAGCATACAAATGATGCACATACAGGAAGGCAAAACACACACTGACCAAGCCAGCTCAGTCAGTCAACAGGTTCTCCAGGACAAGAGTGAAGATTAAAAAAAAAAAAAGAAAGAAAATTAGACAACATTGTAGCATGACCCAAGCCAGTTCTGAGGCTGAGGTGGATTTATTTTTTCCCAATCTGCTTTTATACTATCTTAATTACATGCAAATAATAAGGTCAGTTCTAGGTTAAGGAACAAGTAACACAATAAACACAAATAGTCAAGGAACAAGTAAGACAATAAACACAAATAATCAAGGAACAAGCAAGACAATAAACAAAGTCGCATGATCACTGTTTCTAAGGGCTTATCAGGATGACGAAGATATCTGAGCCTACTTCTGGGTCCTAACTCAAAGTCACATTCTTGCCTGAAGCCTACTTCTTTGTTGTAGTCCAAAATCAGACTCTTGCCTGAAGCCTTTTTTTTTTTTGTTCTAGCCCCAAATCAGATTCTGGTCTGAGCTTACTTCCTTGTCCTAGTCCAATGTCAAATTCCTCCCAGTGGGCCACAAAAGCTCTCCACATTGCACATTACTATTTTTTAAATTAAAATAAATGATACACACTAATTGTATCAAAAAATAAGATCCAAGAAACACAGTAGATGGGAAAGAGAAAACTCAGAGAGTCATAAAGAAATCAAACGACAAAACAAATGGAAGCCATAAGCAAGCTGCCAGTTTCATATCTGAAAAAGTAGAGTTCTAATCAGAACAAGTCAGAAGAGACTTACTTACTACCTTAAGAAGTGGAACAGTTCATAAAGAACATATAACAATTGTAAATATTTATGCACTGAATATTGGAGCTCTCAGTTTTACAAAAGAAAAGGTTTAAAAGAACATATGCATCCTGATATAATATAGTTGGAAACTTCAATCCATCACTTTCATATTTAGACAGGTCTTCTAAGCTAAAATTAAGCAAAGAAACCTCAGAGCTAAAATACTCTATAGATCAACTGGATTTTCAAGTATCTGTAGTCCATCAAACAGATAAGGAATAGTAAGGAATAGATAGTGATACATGGAGTATCCCCTAAAATTGATGAAATTATAGGCCACAGTGCAAGCCTTAATGAGAGAGAGGGAGAGAGAGAGAGAGAAAGGAGGGAGGGAGGGAGGAGAGAGAGGTTGGTGAGGGAGAAAGGGAGACAGAGAGACAGAGAGAGCAGGCAAGACAAAGGAGCCAAATTCAATCCCCAGCACCCACATTGGGTATTTCATAACTGCCCATAACTCCAATTTCAGGGAACCACTACCCCTAGCTTTTATAGACATGCCATCCCATATGACATCCATGCATACAAATGTACATACACATAAAATTAATGTTCATTTTTTTTAAATGAAACCACTCATTGTGTCTTATCAAGTCATACTGTGGTAAAACTAGAAATCATTTGCAAGAGAAACATCAGGAACTACACAATACAGACTGAAGTGATGGAGAAATTGAGAAGTTCTTAGGATCAAATGAAAATAAAAGCACAACTTCTAAAAAGCATTGGAATACAAAGTAGGAAGATCTAAGGGGAGAGTTTTCCGGTATAAATGCTTACATTAAATTCAAAAGTCATTAATAAAAATGTTGTAGTTCAAGGTTTTAGAAAATAATAGGTCAATGGGCTGAGGAGCTGGCTCAGAAGTTAGGAGTTATTACTGCTCTTGGTGAACACCCAGGTTCAGCTCCCAGCACCCACGTCATCTGTGATTAGGCCCAAAATCATACATATAAACAACAAAAACAAACTCATCAGGGTGCATTTATATATATTTGTGCATTTACATGTCTATGCATACCTACTATATTACATATACACATACTTATATAACAATAATAATCAAAGCAAAGGAGACTATCAACTTGATCAAGTAGGCATGGGATTTCTCAAGGGAGCTGGAAGAGGAAAAGAGAGTAAGAGTAATATAATTCTATTTCAATTAATAACATATTTTTAAAAATTTAAGTCAATGCCAAATCATTAGAAGAAAAGAAACAATCAGGATTAGAACAAAAATTAATGAAATGAAGATGAATTAATATAAAAAATACACACAAAAAACAATAAGGCAAAGAGTTTGTTCTTTAAAAAAAATACTAGCAAACATTTAATCAAACTAAGAAAAAAAACGAAAAAAAGAATCAAATTAATAAAATATGAGATGGAAAAAGAAGTCACTCCAACAGCTGCTAAAACAGAATGTCATGGGGAAATAATTTGAAAACCTACTTTCCAAAAGGATATAAAACCCAGAATAGACCAAATCCTTGACACATAAAAACTACCCAGATTAAACAAGGAGGATATAAACCAGCTACAGAACATGTATAAGGAGCAACAAGACTGGGCAGTAATAATCTTCCAGCAACTGGTAGATTCCCTTCAGAATTCTACAAGATCTTTATATTTTAACTGACATCAATGTTCCTAAAATTATTAGTGATGTTGACAGTATTACAAAACCCAATTCAAAATTAGAATTCGGAGCTATTGTAATAAAAGCAACATAATACTGGCACAAAACAAAACAAATCAAAATAATAGTTACAGACAAAGCAATGAAAAAAAGAAAACCCACATGCCTAATGATCAGTTTCCAACAAAAGTTGCAAAAGTACATATTAGAGAAAAGTTAGCTTCTTCAACAAATAATGCTAAGCAAATTTTCATAGCTAAAGGGAGAGAATGAAACTAGAATCCTGTCTCTCATATTAATGTAAGAGCTGATCTACCTGAATCTTTGAAATTGCTAGAATAAAGTATAAGTCAAACACTTCACTTTAAGATAGAGGTATAGAGAAGGAAATCTTTGAAAATATTGAAGAGTTGGCAAGATTGCTTCACAACTATAAATGTACTTGCCACCAACCCTGGTGACAAGAGTTAGAGCCCTCAAATCCACATGATGGAAGGAGAAAAACAATCCTTCAAGTTGTTCTCTGGCCTCCATATACCACATGCTCACGCACATGTGTGCATGCGTGCTCACACACACTCACTCATAGTAAATAAAAACATTATTAAGAAATATAATATTTGAGCAATGATATCTAAAGAAACAACTGAAAGATTTGTCTAATGAAAAATAAGGAATTAGCCGGGTAGTGGTGGCAAACACCTTTAATCCCAGCACTTGGGAGGCACAGGCAGGCAAATTTCTGAGTTCGAGGCCAGCCTGGTCTACAGAATGAGTTCCAGGATAGCCAGGGCTAGACAGAGAAACCCTGTCTCAAAAAACCAAAAAAAAAAAAAAGGAAGGAAGGAAGGAAGGAAGGAAACAAAGAAAGAAAGAAAGAAAGAAAGAAAGAAAGAAAGAAAGAAAGAAAGAAAGAAAGAAAGACAGAAAGAAAGAAAGACAGAAAGACAGAAAGAAAGAGTAATTAAAAAGCAAAGAATAGAATTGGCCCACAAAATGACACAAAATCTTTCCTAACTATACAAAACACAAGAGACTGAGACCCAGAATGTATAAAGAACTACAAAAAATAAACAACAACAAACAAACTTTTGATCAGTAAATGAGCAAGTGAGTTGTACAGACATGTCTCAGAAATAGACATATGTATGAACAGTAAGTATATGAAAAATGTTCAAAATCTTTAGCCTTCAGGGAAGTAAAATTAAAATCCCTTTGTGATTCCTTTTTACCTAATTCAGTATGGCTATCATAAAAAAAAAAAAAAAAAAAAAAAAAAAAAAAAAAAAAAAAAACAAATTATAGCAAGTACTCGTAAAGTTGTGGGGAAAAGGAACTCTTTACATTTCTGGAAAGAAATGTAGACTAATACAGAATTATGGAAATCAACTTAGAAGTCCCTACAAGAACTGTGTGTATGATTATCTTATGCTTCAGCAATATTAGTTCTGGTGTATATGCAAGGAAATTTAAATCAGCAACATATAACAGTTGTAACATCAATGTTTTCACTTCAGTAGTGTTCTCAAGAAGTAAGATATAGAACCAACCCAGAAGTGCTCCCAAAATAGTGATACCTAGAAAGACAAGTATCACATGCTTCTATCTTATACAGAATATATCTCTGTGCTACACACACACACACACACACACACACACACACACACACACATATATATATATATGATGAAAGTAGATGAGTAGAAGGGAAATTACATGGGAGGAAGACATTCTAAAGGGAAGATAAAAGTAAAACAAGATAGTTAATGAGGGTAAAGGAGTCTGTCACTTGTTTTCTTACATATGTGGAATCTAAATTAAGCATACATATTTGTACATATACATGACATGAAAGCAAGATGGGAACGATTTGTATGAATGGGAAAGGGCATTGAAGACAAAAGGAGAGAATGGGGTGTGAGTTGCACAATATACAATTTTATATATGTGTGTGTGTACAAATATATATATTTATGAATATCATATATTCAATGATATATATTCATATATATATGAATATGTCACTCATTATATTGTGTGCTAATAGGAAAAAAATAAAGCCATGCCAGAGAGCTGTGAGTTGTGGAAAAGACTCAAAAGTACTGCCAAGTGGGACAATTTCACTCAGAATATAATCCCAACAGGTATCTTGAAAGCCTAAAGATTAATCTTTAATGGCCATATTCATCGTTTTTAATTTGTTTAGAAGCTGTAACAATAATTTCCAAATAGTAGACACAAGTTATTTCATTTCATATGTTAATTTCATCAAAAGGAATAGATGTTCTTAACAATTAACTTCCAATAGTAAGAAATATTTAAGAAGTAACAAGAAGTAGGCAGCCTTAAATATAACAATAATACTTTTTTTGCTTAAGCCCAGTTGTTGAAGAAGATGAAGGATAATGAGAATATGAAAATAGTAGATCAGGTGGGAAAGCTCGCTCAGTGGTTAAAAGCACTGGCTACTCTTACAGAAGACCCAAGTTCAATTCCCAGAACCTAAGTGATGATTGACAACCAGTGTACCTCCAGTTCCACGGAATCCGATAACAAATTCAGGTTCCAAAGGCACCAAGCTTGTAACTGATGCATTTCCATACATATAGGATTATACACATAAAATAAAAGTATCTTTAAAAAACAGAAAAATAGTATACAGACAACAAAAGATGCAAAATCACTCAAAAGTCACCTTTAAGTTTTGGGAAACGTAATCCTAACTGACTTCCCAGGTCATATTGATGGATGAGCAGTTCCTGCAGGAGGATGGGAGAATAAACCTCCCAGCAATGAGTTTTTGCTAAGACCTTTACCGAAAATACTGCTCTTTCAAACTGTGTGGATTAACTGAGAGCAAACTAGCGAAACACATAGGGTAGAAAAAAAGGGGCAGGAGAGGGTCTGAGGGTATAAGTCTATTATGGATTTGTCAAATGTGACCATCTACTATATCCAGCATTTCTATTGAAAATGGCATCCAATGTTTATTTACTGAGAACTATAGATGTATAGATATTCCAAAAAGCCAGCTTTTCTTATAAAAACTACATGTTCCCTACTCTTGTAACCTTCACATATGTGAAAATGGACCTAGCCTATATTGAAAGGGATGTAGTGACTTAAAGCAAGCATCTTTATCTTGCCTGAGTCCATCTAATAGCTGTGATAATAAAGCCTTCTCCAGCAATCTCTGACAGTACAGAATCCCTACATCTTTAGTGATTAAATATTGAATTATTATTTTGAAGAATATGTGGATTAGAAAACTAACTACCAAACAACGTTTCTATGTTCTAGCATTGTACTTGACACTAAAGAGCATTGCATAGCATCACCAAAAAAAAATTAAAGTGTAAGCTGATGTTATTTTATTAATTTTTCTAAGAACTATTCTAGCAAACAAAGACAATGGTCTGTTTATTTAAGAAAGTAAAAGAAATCCATTGTCTCCGATTGATGATAAATCTATTACTGCAGTCTGAGGCATCTGTTGTTACTAGCATTTTGTGCCTGTAAGTAGATATAAATTGGATATAAATTTTAATTTACAAAAGATTCTTTTTGATCTCATTTCCAAATTTATAGTTTTAATGAGTTTTTTTTTTTTACATTTTTTTACTTTTTTATTTAATTTGTTTCTTTTTATTATTGGATATTTTATTTACATTTCAGATACCAACCCCTTTCCCCATTTCCCCTCCCTAGAAAACCCCTATCCCATGCCCCCTTTTCCATTTTGCTTTTATACAATTGTTTTTAAATGTTAATCAAAGGCTTTATAAGTATAGTAATGCTCAATCAAAAGTGTAACCTAATACCCAACCTAGCCAGTCAAAGATAGTTTTAATGAGATTTAATAGTTCTTCCCACACTTGAAGACCACAGGGTTTGGTTCACCTAGAAAAGAAAGTACATGCACTGAGAAACAACGTCTCTCCTCTTCCCCAGTGTGTGGCTTCATAAGTGGCTTACTTTCATCAAATACCACAACACACATAGGAAGTGGGAGATGAGGTTATGATTCTATTCCAGAGGGTCATCTAGGATTCCCAGTGCTTGCTGCTCTCCTTACTTGGACACACTGTTTCACCTCTGCAGAACCTTACTTTCTGGTTAGTCAATGTAGAATGAGGAACTCTCACACTAGAGTCAAAGAATATGACGTCCATGGAAATCACAAAAAACAATGATCATCTCTTCCACACTGGTAGTCACTCTGGGCATCCTGGCTCAGTGTTGTCCTGATTGGTAGGAAAGAGTTACAGCTATGCCTGCCACCATGGGCTCTGTTAGTAATTACATGATGCCTGTCATCTGCTTGTCACTTCTCTTTCTTGCTTCTCAACATATGTGAAATCCTCTGAGTGTCACCTTTGCGATCCCAACATCAACTAGTAACATTATGATCTGCACTCAACTGGTTAAAGAAAAGGTAAAATTGTATGGGGTTTCCATTGTCAGTCCTAAGATTTCCTTAACATCTGTTAGATAAATTATTCACTACTGGAACTAAATAAAATGATGAAAAAAATAGTGTGTATCTATAAAAATAGGAACCTTGTTTCTTAAAGGTGCAGATGGCCAGGGCAGAGCAAACTCCAGTTCTTCCCACCATTACATACTATGCGGCTGTGAATCTTAAATCAGCAAGTCCTTCTCCCTTCTCTGAAGTGGAAATTTCTGGTTTAACAACTCAGCTGTGTCACGTAATGTTTTTCTTGATACTGTGTCACATGATGTATTTCTGGAAGCTGTCTTGTCAGAAGGCACGTGATGTTTTGCTGAAAACAGATGAAAGGATGCTCTTGCATTGCTATCCTTCACTTCTTTCATGGTCTTCATTGAACTTTGCTCATCTCGATTCTTCACTGGTTTTTAGTAGTCTTTATGTCATAGAGAGAAACACGCCAAAGAACTTCTGGTATCCCAGCTTCTGTTGACTTGCCCTGATTATGCAGAGCATTTCTGCTGGATCCAACCATTGCTACTGATACGTGTTTGCTATTTGCTATTGAACTGGACTGCTAGTATGCTGATAATGAAGAGTAGAATTATGCCCAAAGAACTACTGCTAAACTTGTCCACAGCTCTCTTTTCCTATTAACCTTTTTCTTCAACCTCCGTGACACCCAATGTGGCCTAGACAAAATGGGTAACTCCTAAAGAAAAATCAGCAGGTTCTGATGGGTTGACGTTGTTTAAGGAAGTTGCAAAATAACACCACCAGGTGGTGGTGGGGTTCCTGCCTTGCTCCTGTAGGGGGTTTTCTGGTTTTGCTTCACAGGCTTCGATACCATTTCGAAAAAGATTGGATGGAAAGCTGAACATTCAGAAGGTTTACTCAATTCTCTTGTGTTAGAAAAAAACTGCAGATTTGGCCATGCACTTAGAGAGTTTGCCGGTAAAGGTGGAAATGTTTGGAAAATAAAAAGATCCAGTGGCAGGAGAACAACACAGTTCAGGCTTAGTGTCCGGACAAGGAAGCAGCAGACTAGGCTCGCCCTGCTCTGCTCCATGCACTTTCACTGCCAAGTGCTCAGACCACCTCTGTGAGACAAGGGGCCAGGAAGAGCAAGACGTAGTAGAGGAACAACAGATTATTAGTGTTGAGCCCAGTGCACTGCCAGAGGCACTTCACCTCACATTAAGTCTGGAGTAGGCAACCAAGTAGGAGGAAAAGGGTCCCAAAACCAAGCAAAACCAAGCAGCCCCATTCCTACTGTTAAAAGTCCCATAAGAATAACAAGCTACACAACTGCAATGTATATGCAGAGGACCTATGCCAGACCCAGGCAGGCTCCCTAGTTGTCGATTTAGTCTCTGTGAGTCCCTATGAGCCCAGGTTAGTAGATTCTCTGGGTTGATTTTTTTGTTTGTTTGTTTGTTTGTTTGTTTTGTTTGTTTGGGTTTTTGTTTTGTTTTGGTGTCCTTGATCTCTCTGACTCCTGTAATCCTTCCTCTACATCTTTCAAGAGATTCCCTCAGTTTGCCTGTGGATCTCTGTGCATCATTGCTCAATGCAGCCTCTAGGATGACAGTTGGGCTAGGTACCAATCTATGAGTATAGCAGAATATTATACATTTTAACATTAAGTAGCTTCTGCTAAGATACAACTTAAAAAACAATCAAACAAACGAACAAAACAAATAAAAATACATGAAAATCCACTTCCAGAATAGCTCTGGGTATGTGGAAGTAGCAGGCTGCTGTTCTGATGTACTTCCTGGTTATCAAACGGAAGGGGAGAGGTGACATGCTGCTGCTGCTGCTACTCCTGCTGCTGCACAGCTGAGCTCTGCTGCCTTCAGATGCTCTAACACAGTGGTAGTTCTCAGCCTTCCTAATGCTGTGACCCTTTAATATAGTTTTTCATGGTGTGGTGACCCTAAACATAAAGTTATTTCATTGCTACTTCATAACTGTAATTTTCCTACTATTATGAGTCATAATATAAATATCTGATATGCAGGATTATATTATGAGACCCCCGTGAAAGGGCCACTGGGACCTATAGGTTAAAAACTTTGGGTCTAAGTCAGCCCTGCTTCTGGGCACTGCTAGGAGTTGCCAAAGAGTGGAGAATGGAGGGGCCTGGGGACAGCATCTAGCCTGCAGATAGGGGAAAGGGGAATGTTGGCTTGTCTCAGCAGTGATTGTCCTTAGCTTGGCAGAGCAGGCTCAGTGGTGGTTATGGCTGGAAGCACAGAAAGATTGTCTATGGGAGATTTAGCTGCTGCTTTATAGTAGAATTCCTTCTCTATGGCTCCTCATGGCAGATCTTGATGGAAGAGACAGGCCATGGTTCTAAACTGTTTGTTGGCTGTTCCTGATAGAGAATGGATGCATACCAAACTGTATCCACTTCTCAGAGTGGACTTGAGATTAAATACCTTTTGCAGGGAGGAATGTCTGGAAAGGGAAGCTTATTGGCTAAGCCCTCAAGGCCATTAGGTACCTCACTAGCTCTGTTCTGAGCCTACATGACCACAGGTTATGTTTCCTTACTGCAGAGTGTTCCAGGACAAGAATCTGGCAGCAAGCGGAGATTTGCCTAAGTCTCGGGTGTGTGTCCACCAAGTCTCTGGGTCTCAACCTGCTCTACCTTACCAGGTTTCCTGACATGGTTTTACTGTCCAACAAGAATCACTTCAAGGATTCCTAGAGAGCCATCCTAACCGTTAAGCCTCAAGTAATATTTCCTGTCAAACAAGTGGTACCTATAAAGATTCTCAAGCCTGGCAGACTACCATGTGGAGTCTCTAAATCAACACTGCCAACATCTGCTGGGAAATTGTTGTTAGGAGAATCTTGGGCTCACCCCAAGCTTCTTGGTGGTATTGGGAAGGTCACTATAATGAAATACCATAATAGGCTTAATGTGAGGATCTGTACACCTTTTAGAGAGAACCAGTATTCACTCATGCAAGTGCATGAGTGCATATATGCACACACGCCCATGCATGCATGATCACACGTGGGATGAGATGGGGGCATGAGCTTTGAAGATTGCTATTCATTTCTCCAGGAACACTGTTCTTTTGATATAATCACAGTCTAAGTGTATAGCTAAGTACCAGGAGCACAGCTACAACCATCCCCAGTTATCCTGTCTTCAGGAACCACAGGCCAAAGATAATGGACTAAATGTTTCACAATTTCCAACCAGTCTGAGGATTTACACACAATTCACAAATGGCCAGCCATAATCACACCACACCTGTAAAGCTCCTCAAGAAACACAATTTCACAGATCTGGACAAATCACTCCTCAGAATGATTCAAGGTGCTCAGTTTCCTGAGTAAAATGAAAACTGAGATAATTGGCCTTCTAGTTCATCACTGTGAAACAACAGTGACAGAAAAATAGCACAGCTTTTAACCACTTATGCTAACTGAAAAATAAATAACAAGAGAGTAAAGAGAGAAACACTTATCACAAAATAACTCCAGATTTGAACTAAGTATTGGGAAACCATAACATTGGTACTGAGGGACCCTAAGGGCCTTTTCCAGTCTCATACCCTCCTTACAGCTTCCCCTTTCTGCCTGGAGTCAAGACTAGGCCAAGTTCCATTCTCCCTCCACAGGAACATTCTTGAGTAAAGAATTCTCAGAATATATTGACTGATAGTCACCTGACCTTCTGGAAAGTCCCAGGTAGCATTCAAATTTGTGTCATGCTTGCTAGCCGATAGATTTAAAGGTCAAAATGCTTAGCCAATAAGTTTGAACTGTAACCTTGCTGATGTAACCTGTGCCCCTAAAAAGTATAAAAACTGCTTGTAATAGCTGTGCGGGGTCACCTTCTAGTAACTCACCTTGAGGGACTAGTTGAAGGTCGACTCCAATGCTCCAGAAAATAAGTCTCTTGCTTTTGCATCAATCTGCTTCTTGGTGTCTCACTCGGTGGCATCTCAAAGTAAGTACCACTGACCATGACCGAGGTTGGGGTCTTACAGTATCAGAACAGAAAAACCTTCTTTCTGCTGTTGTTTTCCACACTCCTCTATAGCTGTCTTCAAGCCCCTGAAGTATGCTCCCCATCCACATACAGCTGTTCCACTTGTTGATAACGTATCAGCATGCTACTCCACTCTTTACTACACAGCAGTATAATTGCTCTGGATGTAGATGCTGCCTCCAGTAAAATTAAGACTAAAATTGAAACATACTTCTTCGTGGAATAACAGCCTAAACAAAAGCAAGCTTTTAGAAATTTATTCAGCTTTTCATTGTCCATATAAAAAGGATTGTCTAGGTGAAGTGATGATGGACTTAGCATCTTTTTAAGTAAAATCATTTCATGTTGATAATTAGATTCCTAATTTTTCTAAATATACTGTGATGCATCTGTGGTACCAAGCATTCCTTCCCTTTTTAACTGAGTCCACTTTAATTTCAGACAAAACTTTGTTTTATACATACTTTGTTTCTATGATTCATTTCCTGGAAGCCTCCTACTTGTTTAAAAATCGTGGGATCATGTAGGTGTTTTTCTTCCTATAACCAGAAAGGACATGGATTTTATTTCTCCTTCCAATAGAGACAACTCCCCCACCCACCCCCCACAATCACATGGTTTGTATGCTGAAGGATAAAAACAAAATTCTTGCAGGACTTTCAATTGATTCACAACATAAAATAACAGATTATATTTACTTCATACAGCTGCTTCTATGTTATCAAGAGAATTTGTTGTTTTCCTTTCTTCGCAAACTTTTCTACGCTTTTCTGCTGATGATTTGAGGTCTAATTTATAAAACTTTGTCAGTAATAGCTCATTGGAATAATTCTCTCACTCATCTGTGGATTCAACTATGTGGCAGTTGGCAACATCAACCCACTTGAAATAGTTCCCATATCACAAAAATAGTTACCTTTAAATAACCCTCTTCCATCTGCCTTAGATAACAATGGTGGAAAGGCAGGGAGCAGAATGCAGTGTCTTCAGCTGGGAATGCTAACAGACTTGTTTACACCATACCTGTCTCCACACCATGAATATAGAAATAGCATAAAGTATAATTACTCCTTAGAATGTTCCTGGCACTATAAAAAACTAAAGTCTGTTCTAGATCTGTCTTTAAAGCTGCATGATCACTTAGGAACATCTTTTAGCTTCTGCTACTGAGATCAGAAAGGCAAGGATACCAGCCCCTGGGGTGCTGCTGTTTATGTGCACATTACTCTTCTTTTCTTAGAAATACTGCTTCACCGGGATGTGTATTAACGATAGCATTTAGATACAGATTTTTTTTTTATTTATGTGACAATCATCTACTGGCTTTCCCTGTGGAAATGAGGAATGCGGTAAATATGGAGATTTTTGAACAGAGTGCTCTCTTCTGACCTCCAGGAACTTATAGTTCAAATGTTGAAGCACCCTGCTATTACACACTGTTTGCTTCCCTTCGACAATTAATGTTAAACAAGATCTTGTGTGCAGAATGGGTGAAACTGGTATCAAGTCTATCTGCTGGCAGTCGAAGTGAACAAGGGAGAAGGAGGCAAAGAGATAATAGAGTTTCAAATAAGGAGTGGTGTCAGTGAGAAACAGAGGAGGATGCTGGGGGGAGGAGAGAGACACTGGGAGAGAGCAGAGAGACACTGACAGGGATCCATAGGGGACAACCTGCTGTTTAATAAACAAGCTTCTCAAAGCACGTTTAATAAGAAATATTCACGTAGAAAATTTTAAAATGAGTAATGAAATTATTTTTCAATGTGTATCAAAATAGCAGGATTCAGTGTACTTGGTGCCATATGCTAAATAGAAGCACATTTGCATAGCATCTGATCAGCAGTTTTTAAAGCACTTTTATTGGAAGCTAGCAGAAGGCTTCCAGGTGTCACTGTTTTCCCCAGAAAGATATTTTCCATTCCCACATCTCCACACTTAGTGAACATGACATTATATGTTAAAAAGACATTTTCAAATTTAAGTTATTTTTTTAAATCCTTATAAATCTGCCAAGTGTTTTTTTTTTTTAAACTCCAGATATAACTTCTCTCCAAGAATCTAGTGTGAAAAATAAACAAGCAACCAGCTTTAAGGGTTCTGTGTGCTGAACCTTCAAAATGTTTCGGAGGACGAGCACACCATGAATGTTCCTCTGTAGCTAAAACATGGGCATTTACTCTAAAATATCTGTTGCAGCATGTTTCTAAAGGACAGAATTTAACAACTACATCACAGTGTGTAAAAAAGATGGAGGAGTTCTTGTCGCATGATAAAATCAAAGGTGCTGCTGCTATCCAGGCATCATACCCTGTGCTTTGTAGAATTTTTTTGTGTTAAAGGTTTTCTTTTTTAAATGTGTTTGAGTGTGCAGCACACATGCATGGAAACAGTGTGTGCATGTGTGCATGTACTTGGGAGCATGAGGTGAGCTGGGGGTCCTCCTCCATTATTCTCCACTTTATTTATTGAGACATGGTCTCTCAGCTGAACCCAAAGCTCATCAATACAGTTAGTCTCCATACTCAACTAGCTCTGGGGATTCCTATTGCTGCCCTTGAGTACTGAAATTATAAGCAAACTACCATAGTCACCCTGAATTTACATGGGTGCTGGAAATCTGAGTGTTCCAGCTAGCAACATAAGTAAGTGCTTTACTCCACTGCTATCTCCCCAGGCCTAGAATGCCTTTAACTTCTTTGTCTGAACGTCTCCCCAACCCTTGTAACCTATCCAGTCTTCCTTGGCAGTAAACAAAACTAATACTTAGAACAATAGAGGAGCTGCTAACCATGTCAAGACCTTGGTGGGCTGTCAAGAAAGAAGTCTGGAAGCAGGAGATGCAGGTATTCAGAGACCTCAGGCAGAGTTCAGAGCGAGGGAAGCTCAACATATTCTGCCAACACTTCCTCTTCAACCCATACTGTTTCCTTTGATCATCCGCAAATTTAGTTGACATAGCCCCTGGGCATCACAAGGGATCATTCAGTCTGCGGCCACTGCCACATTTAAGACCTTATTCAACACTTTGCAACACTAACTGCTTACCTTAAGGTTCCTCATTATCTCTCTTTATTTATCCACTTTTCATACCATTTTCTGGTCTGTTTTATACAATTCAAATGACTGTATGACCACATGGGATGACAGGTACGCATGGACCACATATAATAAAGCCAGCTTGGAAAATCTACAAAGACTGAGCAGAAAATAAAGGTTACACACATACGTTGGTCAGGACCAGATCAAATACATGTGATCATAAGACAAGCCATAGACTGATGAAGCAGTCTGTATATGTAAATGTTTTGTCTGCACATGTGTCTGTGTACCACATGTGTGCCTGGTGCTCACAGAGGCCAGAAGAGTGTGTCAGATCACCGGGAACAGGAATTACAGATGATAGATAGTGAACTTCCATGTGGGTGCTGGGGGTAGAACCCTCATTCTCTACTGGAGTATCCAGTGCTTTTAACCACTGAACCATCTTTGCAATCAGAAATACTTCCTGTAATACCTATAACAAACACTCAGGTCAAAGAACCTGACTAAGAACCTAGACTAAGCTGATGACAGAGATGTTCAGAACACTAGAGTAACACCAGACATTGGAATCCTGAAAGATTCCAAGCTGGTGATTTTCAGATTTATTGTGAAGAATAAAGGACAGCTTCCCCAGCATGGTTTCCCCATTGTCTTCCCTCACTTTTTCCTAACTCTCCTAAGAGCCTCGTCCATGTGACTCATGGGAACCTTTTCTGGTTGAGCCATTTTTGAAAGCAAGCTGTATCTGATGAGAAGACAGGGACCAAGGCCTTGCTATATAGCAGTGGACAGCAGCATCCACGGGCAGGAGTCAGGGATGAGAACTGTGCCTTCTCTCCTGATTCATAAATCTAGGGAAACAATAAATGTGAAAAAGTAGAATTTTTGCTGTCTTAAACTCAGATATGTTTTTGTGTGCTATTAAAGTAGTACTTGTCATGCTGCTTATGAAAAACAAACTGAATTAAATCTAGTTCCTTCAAATCAGGGTTCTTACTCTTCCAGAGCTTTCATTTGTCTCATTGCCTTTATTGTGCTTGCTAGAGGGCTGACTTCCTCCACTCCATCAGTTATAACTCACTATTTTTGGAGAATTAAATGAATTATAGGAGTTTGTCTTGCATATTCTTCTCTTCATTACAACTTGCAAGCACTAGCTGGCATATATTTCTGCTTTGAATAGCAGCCTCTATTTGACAGAGCCTTATCAGAGTGAAAGCACTTGCTTTGTTGGTTCACCTAGAGGTCTAGATTGGCATTCACTGGCCAAAAGTTGATGATACTCTCTAAAACTCACTAAAGTTACTAGCAATCAGATCCAATTAAATTGGCATTTAATTTTAATTTTTAATTATCTTTTAATAGGACTCAGAGATATCTCAGTTGAAAACATGGTTACCATGGGAGCATAAATGCCTCTGTTCAATCCCAACAGCCATGTAGATAGCCATTATCTGTAATAAAGGTTACAGGCTTGTAATCCCAGTGCTGGAGAGGCAGAAACAGGCAAATCCTTTAAGTGTTCTGTGTACCTAGTTTAGTCAAGTCAGTGAGCTCCATAATCCATGAAAGGCCATGTCTCAAAAAAATATATGGAAACCTGATTTAGGAAAACACTCACAACACACACACACATACACACATACACACACACACACACACACACACACACACACACACACATTTCTTTTTATGAACTAGAAATCCAAAATGTTCAACAACAAATACAAGAAATAACCCATATAACAAAGAAGTAAATGGTACATTAAACCAACCATGCTAACTATTCTGGAACTAACACTTCAGCTAAGTTCTTGCCTCTCTGACAACTACAAAAAAAAAAATGCCTTCCTCTTTCTTTCAGTAATGGAATGGGCAAAGTTGTTGAGCTTTGTGTGCAGCCACGGCACTCACGTTTTGTTGACCCCTTTACTCTGTTCTTATGGGTCAGAATATGACATTGGCACTAGTGACCGTATAGATAAGGACTACAGAAGGCATAAAAGAACTGAACTCACCTATTATTATGTCTGTCACAAAAGAGAAATGAATCATATTAGGCCATCATTCCTCAAGGAACCTATTGTTTCAGTGACTTGAATTTTACTCTAAATAATACATCCCACTAATCTATTAAAAATTGTCTGGTGTGCCTTATTTTATCAGTTCAGATTACTGGAAACTGCCCAACATTTGTTCCAACTGTGCTATATAAGATGAGAAAATAGATACAGTTCTCACTGTGCCTGTAGTTCAATTTTGTAAGACAACAGGAAATTAATAGCTTTTAACACATACAAGTTAATGTCCTAACCAAAATCCTTTCCACTTAAAAAGAAACAATAGGGATCCAGATTATAAAATGAAGCCATAGCAAGTAACAGTGCCATATGTCAACAGAAACCACAGCAAAAGTATCTACAGACTCATGAGAATGGTTGATCTAAAGAAAAAGAACTGTTTGTTCTCTCAACTTCCACACAGGTTCTTGTTTCTGGTTCTCTTTGTAGAGTTTCTTCATTTCTTCTCTTCTTGGACCAGCTTTCTGATAAGTGGGTGATAATTTACTTGTTGCTGTCTGCTAGTATTACTTCACAAAAAAAATGAGGGTATCATTATAGGCAGACATGATCTGAATATGCTCCCAAAACATGTTTTATCTCCTTGTTCTTATCAGGACTTTCCATAGGATTCCATTACCATTATGAAGATGTCAGTCTATCTGAATGGGTGGATATGCTTTCTGAATCTTTTAGTCCATTGCTTCCCTTATTCTGTGAGAGTCCCAAATAGCCAAGCTCTTTACCCAGGTTATGAGCTAATCTTAGCACTAGTCCCCAAATGTTAACCAACTCTTCTGCAAAACTCCACCTCTGTATTTTCTCTTCCTCCTACGATATCTCTCATGTTTATCCAGAAAATGTTCTCACAATTCATTTTACTTACACAGGCCAGAGAACTAATTACCCTCTAATCACTTGAGAACAAAGAATACACAGTCTGGTAATTTCTTTACACATATTAGTTCCTATGTGAAATCTTTGGTTTCTACTGAAAAATTCAATCATTAAAAATTACGCCCACCATAGTCTATCATAAATTACTTTTAAAATAATATCTCATGAAAACTTATAAATAAGACAATTATATTTTATGTTTCATTGCAATTTATGCATTAATTAAAATGGTTGTGTTCAATTTTTATGCCTTCTTTGAATTGCCATCTAGATGTATCTTAATCTAGAAAAAGAGGGAGGAAAGGAAGGAGGGGATGGACAAGAGATATTCTTGAAAAGGATTCTGGGAAGAAGACTTGCCCAGTTGGTGGCACCATTGGGACATAACTCAATCATGTGCTCACTTAGCATATTAATAGATCAATCCATCAAGAAAGAATAGGTAGGCTCTTGGGAAGTGGGACTTCCATAAAAGACAGTCAGGGGAAACATGCCTTTGAAGGGTATATCTTGTGCCCTGGACCAGGCTCCCCACCCCACAAAGTAACTATGCCTGTTCTCTTATCCTTTCTTATACCCAAAGCAATGAAGCCAGGTGATGTGCTGACTTCTCTGAAACTGTGCATCAAAATAAATCTTCTTTTATCCCAATATTTTATCCAATACAGGAAGTCATGAGTTAAGGAAAAGATGGAAAATATAACACATAAAGAATTCAGGTTTAAGCACTGAGAATCTCTGGCCTAGCTTCAGATCTTAGCTTCCTTGAATTATCTCACTAATAGATGCTTTAATAAAGCTGGGTATGCAGAGAAATGAGGTGGAATAACTTGAAAATAGACATTAGTAGAAATATGGCTTACAGAGTAACAGAGCAGTGTGAGTACTCTCAACTCGCAACAGCTCCAGAGTATGTAGTGGAAGATATGGTTTTTATGTTGGTACTATGATTACAATGTTTTATGTAATATCAGTAGTACAAGCATGAAAAAGGAAGAAAGAAGGAAAATACTAATAAAAACAGAAAAGCATTGCAGGTGAGGGAAGAGGAGAAAGGCCTCAGCAAGTCATGCTGCTGCTGCCAATCCAGTCCCACAGCAGTTTCTCCATTGCCTACCACTCTCAGATCTCCACAAATCCATTTCTGAAGATTCCTGTTTGGATCTAAGCAAAACCTACAGTAGGAGTTTCCAGTCAGTCTGTGCCAGTGTCATAGACTCTATTCTTGCCTAACATAATCGAGACAGAAAAGAGGAAGATTCAGAGTGAGCAGGTCAGTGAGACCAGGGTGAGGGAGAGTGTGACCCGTGCAATCGTCTCGCCGGCAAGAACGCACGTGGGCACATAGGATCCTTCTGCAGCACATGTTTATTCCCATGTGTGGAGGAGGAGAGAGACCAGATCTAACATGGTGCTGCTTTATATACACCCTAGGGTGGGGTGGACATATCTAATTGGCTGCTTGCTCAAATTCCCATGTTACGTCCCGGGTTGGGCGGTGATAGGCGGTCCTTTGCCATTGCACATGCGCTATTTTACTTGTTTACCCACGAGTGTCAGGTGCCAGCATCATTGGCTCTCCACACCTCTCCCTTTTTGCTTTATTAAATGAGACCGTAAGGTCGCCTGGCAAGGCTCTAAGTCATCTCTCTTGTAGAAGAAGGTAGAGGTCTAGTCCCTTGTGCAGAATGTTGGGATATTGTAAAGAATTTCCACCCTGGTCGTTGAGTCCACAAGTGTACTTTTATCTACCCATCCCGTTGCCTTTGACAGGGAGAGGATTTTGGCAACTCGACCTCTATGCAACCAGACATGCCTTCGAGGAATCTATCCCTGAGGAACACCCCCTGTATATCACAGTATACACTCTACCCAGAGACGTGCAGAGAGTGGGGCTTTTGCCTCACCGACCCAGTGCAATGGGATAGAACCCGTGGGGTGCATCGGCTGAGGGCTCAAGCGCTAGCTACTTTTGTAGCACAGACAGCCAGACTCTAGGGGAGGAACCTTGTTCTAAAGCAGCAAGTGCTTGGGCAATCACCGCCTAATCACACTTCTGTTGGGTTTTAAGTTTGCAGACCAACCATAACATGAACACTAATCCACAGCATAGGGCTATACCAAGCAGGCCTACTCCCACCGATTCTTAAAAGAAGGAAAAGGGCAAAGATCTCTCTACGTTTCCTCAAACTCTAGGGTCCAGTTCTGCAGCAAAACCTGGAAAGGGATGATCCTCCATCTCAGCTCCGCATGTCCCACGGTTGGCAGTGTCAGCCAGAACATCACCGTCAGCAGGAGGGTCTTCATGTCTCTGGGCAGGATCAAGCTGAGATTCCAAGATTCTTCGTGTTAGGCGTTCCGGTAGCCAGAATGGATTATCTTCTTCCTGTGGAAAAACACAAACAGCTCCCCTGGATCTTATTAAAATAGGATCCGGGCCTTTCCATTGTCCAGTCAAAACATCCTTCCATTTGACCATCTCTTTTGGCCTATCAGGCTCTAAACAATGATGGTCAGCTGCCGTGTGGCCTTGACTGTCCAGATTTTAAAAATTAAGGGTGAAAAGTACTATAGAAATGGTGACTCGTGGCACTGAGGGTAGAGCTTCCTGGACTCCCCATTTTTGCTTTATTAAATAGGACTTAAGAGTGCGGTGACCCCACTCTATAATACCTTGTCCTTGAGGATTGTACAGTAGACCTGTTAAATGGGTCACCTCCATTTGGTGGCAGAATTGTCTAAACTTCTGAGAAGTGTAAGCTGGTCCATTGTCAGTTTTAAGAATTTTAGGCTTTCCCCAGGCACTCCATGCCTCGAGGCAATGCTGAATAACATGGGCTGCCTTTTCCCCGGTCAATGGGGAAGCAAATATAATTCCAGAACAAGTATCAATGGAAACATGTAAATATTGCAATTTGCCAAAGGATGGGATGTGAGTAACATCCATTTGCCAAATCTGTAGTGGCCGAATTCCTCGTGGATTAATTCCTACACGAGGCGCTGGTAAGAATTGACAACAATTTTGACATTGAGTCACTATATCCCTAGCTTCTTTTCTGGTTATGTTAAATCTCCGACATAAAGTTTCAGCGGTTACATGAAATTTTTTATGGAAATCTTTGGCCAAGGTCCACTTTGGAGATAGGGTGACAGCTATTAACTTTGTGGCTCAGTCTGCCAGGTCATTTCCACGGGACATTGGTCCCTGTAGACCTGAGTGAGCCCTGATATGTGTAATGAAAACAGGAGATCTCCTATTGACTAGGGTAAATTGAATCTTTTGAAAAACTTTTGTAAGTCTGCTAGAGGGCTTAATTAATCCAGCAACTTCCAGGACCCTAACTGCATTTACTACATAAAAGGAATCTGAAACAATATTTAAGGGACCTGGGAAGGTTTCAAGAACCTCTAATACTACCAAGCATTCCACAACTTGAGGTGAAGTCTCATGGTATTGTCTGGCTGTGACTTCATTGTTAAATACATAGGCACCCACACCTGTTTTTGACCCATCTGTGTAAACAACCACTCCATCTGGGAGCGGCTTCTGAGATATAATGCGTGGAAACACAATAGCTTGAGTTAAGGCAAATTGTAAAATAGGATGTTTAGGATAGTGATTATCTATTTGACCATTAAAGGAAGTGATCAACACCGCCCAAACATCAGAGGTAGCAGTTAATGTTTGAACCTGATGTGCAGTATATGGCACTATTAAAACTTTAGGATCCTTTCCAAAATGAGTAACAGCTGCTTTTAGCCCACGAAGGGCAAGCTGAGTGACTGCATCTGGATACCATTCAATAATCTTTGTGGGGGAATACATTAGGATGGATCCATAGTAGGGGCCCATCTTGCCATAACACAGCAGTTGGTAAATGTCTGGTCTTAAAAATACATAAATCAAAAGGTTTGGTTATATCAATACGTTTTCAAATGACCTGGCTTACCACAATTATAGCAGACCTCACGTACACTAAGATTTGCGTGATTTTGGCTTTGCAAAATGGCTGCAGCGAGGCCAGCATTAGTTAGTGGGCCTCCTAGTCCTCGGCAGATTTTAATCCAGTCTGTCAGCCCTTTGCATCTTCTAGGGGTAATAACTGCCTTGCATTCTGGTGAGGCATTTTCATATACTAATTGTTCTATCAATGGCTTAACCCGTTCTGGATCTCCAAAAATCCTGCCTGCCGCTTCTGTCATCCTAGCAACAAAGTCTGAGAATGGCTCTTGTCCCTGCCCTGTTAACAATTTAAACGTCCACTGTCTTTGATTGCCTTCCGCATTAGCGTTGGCCTTTGCCTGCATTTGAGAAGCATCATACCACAAGGCTTTCCATTCCATGTACTGTCCCATATTAGGGAGAGCAGCTTTTACTGTATTTTGCCAATCATTCGGAGTCATCGCCATAGCGGCTAGCCTCTCAAGCTGCATGACTGTGAAATTAGCATCAACTCCATATTTGTTAACTGATTCAGCAAGCTCCTTAATAGGAGTATACTCTATTGGCGCGTGGACGCAACCTCCCCCGCCGCCTCAAACACCGGAAAAGCTTGTAACATCCTTCTTTTGTCTTCCTCTGAAAGGAAGGAGTCTGAGCAGAGCTTGTCCGCATAAGGTGGAGGAGTGTTGGGGACAAGTTGGGAGTGTGCGACAGGCCGAGAAGCCATGAGATTCCCATCTCCTGCCTTTTCCCGCCCTCCATCTTGTTGTGGCGGCTGCCTATCCGGATGGTACCTTTCCTTCTCATAGATATCCAGTTCCCCTATTTCCGAGCCATCAAGCCCCAAGTCCTCCAGTTCCTTTACCGGATAAAGAGTTTTCTTTTTTGGAGCTCTCCCTTCCTTGTCACAATACTCTCCCAGGGCATTCTTTCCCCTCATTATCACTTCCGCGGACCGAACGTCTTTGGAAGAGCCTGTATTCTTGTGCACATTTTTCCTATTCTCTTCATGAGTGGCTAGTCTCTTATTCAGCCCTGTTTCTGACATGTCAGCTTGTAGCTGTTCTAACACTCCCTGACCTACCCCGATATTTGAGCAACTTTTCCCATCCTGTAAAATCAAAAGGAAGAGAGCAAACACTGCTAGCGCGATAGCGAAAGCTACCGGAGCTTCTATCGATTGGGGAGGAAAATGAAATAAATCAAGACCAAACATGCCTCTCAGAGCTTATCTTTATGCTGCAGTTCTGAATCCTCTCCGCGAACGGAGGCTCTCCTCGGTGCCTGCGATGGTGGGTTCCCAGGTTTCAGCACCAGCTGTGACCCGCGCAATCGTCTCGCCGGCAAGAACGCACGCGGGCACATAGGATCTTTCTGCAGCACGTGTTTATTCCCATGTGTGGTGGAGGAGAGAGACCAGATCTAACATGGAGCTGCTTTATATACACCCTAGGGTGGGGTGGACATATCTGATTGGCTGCTTGCTCAAATTCCCATGTTACGTCCCGGGTTGGGTGGTGATAGGCGGTCCTTTGCCATTGCACATGCACTATTTTACTTGTTTACCCACGAGTGTCAGGTGCCAGCATCATTGGCTCTCCACAGGAGAGAGTTGCACAGAGAAGCGATGCTGTGGAAAAAGAGGCATCTTTGGAAAAACAGATGAGGATTGAAGTAGACTATGGACCCTGGTTAAAATGTTCTCATAGCTTAATACTACATTTAATATATTACTGGTTTTCTTTGTGGCTATTTTATACAGACACATCCTAGAAAAAAATTAGACAGGGAATTAAGGTTATGGACCTTCCCCCACCCCACCCCCACCCCCCAGTCCATGAAGGTACTCTTTTGTCTAATTTGCCCTTGCTTTATTCCAAAGCTTAGAACACTCTGGCATTAGAATCAGTTTTAGGTATATGAGCAAATGCCTCTCTTGGGTCAGGCCCTGTTCTCACTACTTTACCTATATTAGCTCACTTAAGTCTCAGATAAACATGAGGAGGAAATGAAGGTACAGAGAGAGAACAAGAGTCTGGCCCTAGGTCATCCAGCCTGTGAGTGGCAGTGCCAGAATTTAAATACTAGACTAATTGACTAATGCTGGTGCTCTTAGTACCATGAAATGGTTCTTTACCAGACAGGAAGCCAGACTATGACTACAGCACACAGTAATCTCTATTTGCACAACCGGATCCAATGATAGCATCATTTAGAGGCAAACTGGAGGAACCAGTTTGGAGGGAAGCAGGATGGCAAAAAAACCTGAGCAGTCAGCCTGCCTTTATTTTATGGCCCCAGTTTTTGTTTACCTGAAGTTTAATTAGTTCAAAGCATAAAGAAATTGCTTCTCTGTTTCTTTCTTTGGTTTGTTACTCTTTATAAAACAAGGAAATGTTCCCAAATTTAAAAAGTAGCATCAAAATCTGTCCTAGTACTGAGAAGCACCAGGTATGTTCTTAGATTCAGAAATTTCCGTTTGCACCAATTAAATTCCAAGGAAGTAATAATAACCAATTACTCAGAAATGTATGAGTGGTTGTTTGGCACACTTAATCTAAGTTATTTCTTTATCTAATTATTTCTACAAACCACACAAACTCAAAGACATTAGTTTAATATTTTATAAAATAGTAACTGATAAAAAATTAGTAACTGATAAAATAAAGTATTAGATAAATAGGAGAAAGAAAATATATTAAATAGTACCATTCATTGTGCATTCTTTCCTTTTCTTTCTTTTTTTTTTAATCCTAAGACTTTGGCAGGTGATGTTGTTTATTCAGTCCACTAAGTCTGTTTCTGAATGTTTCCACTGAGTTCCAGAGAAGAGACCAAGCTGGCTGCCAGACTTGAACTAGCTAGGACAGAAAGGAAGTGAGTCATAGCCTCCTTCACCCACACTCTTGAAACTGAACCTGAAAGGAGAAAACCTTAATGCATAACAGCTGTCTGTCCTGTTTATTGTTGTGGCCACATGTGCTAAGACTAAGTGCTTATGGCAGCTACTGTCAATAAATCCTTGCTAAGAGAACAGATAACTGACTTTTCCTTCTGTTCTGCCCTTAGCTGCATCTCTGCAGGGAGCAAGAACCCGCAGAGTTGTTGAGTTTCCTGAGCCTTCATATAGCCTTGGATTCACATGGGCAGCTACAAATCACAAAGAACTTCATGTGATGAAAATAGAATTCCTAATTTCCTCTCCAGCAGTAAGTATCCTTCTGTCTGTCCAGCTGCTCAAGGCAAATCCTAAGAGAAATGCTTGATTCTTCTCTTCCTCTCATTCACTGTTTCCATACCCTTAGCAAACAGACCTTGCCCCTTAAATGCATCATGAAATTACCACTGGGTGCTGTCTCTATTCAGTGCCTATCTTTTTAAGCACTACATCTACCAAATGTCTGCTTTCCTATAAAAGTCTTACTTGAATTCTTTGATTCCAAGTTTATACATCTGCAATTGAATTTCCATCTAATAGCAAATGTGGACAGTTCTACTCATGACTACAGTTTCATTTCTTGGCCTATAATGCTTCCTGTCTTCCTGTTATGCTTATAACAAAGTTCTAATCTGCCATAACTTCAAAGTTAGAGATACTTGGATCTCCTGCTCATGACTCTGACCTGTCTTCAGTTATAAAGTCCTCTGTACCCTCACCTGTGCATGATGTGGTCCCTCTCATTCTCAAAGACTGAATCTTTTAAATCTCTCTATAATGAAATCTAATTCTCTAAATCTTCATGTGGTAAATTCCTTCTCATCATTCAGGTTTCGGTGAAAGCACCTTCCCATACAGGATCCTCCGTGCAACACCCCTACATTAGGCAATATTCTGTTATCAATTTATTTTCTCTACAGAACTTACTATGGTCTGAAATAATGTTGTGAGCATACATATTTAATCAATGTCTCCAACTTGGAAGCAAATTTAGGTAAAAATAAGGATATTAGTGTTATTCATGGATTCCAGTAAATGTTTTTTGAATCAATAAATACTGTTCTGTAGAAGTTAAGCCTAGTTTTTCCGCCCAGCTCCATGCTACCAGAAATAAGACTCAGACTCAAAAATATTTACAAATACCTTGGCCATATAATTAGTCTCTTCTCTGACATGATTATAACGAAAAATAGCCCATTTATTCTAATCTACATTCTGCCACGTGACTGGTTACCTGTGTTCAGGTACCATGTATCTGTCTCATCATATCTTCCTGGGCAAATCTCCTCGCTCACATTATCCCAGAATCACTTATGCCTATAGGATGTCTCACCTCCTATTTTTCACCTATACTATAGGCCATCAAATTCATTATTGATAGATGCCACATCCACACAGACACAAGATATTTTCTCTACAATGTTTGTGGTTGTTTTGGGTGTAATTTGATTGTTATCTTATCAGGTCTCTATAAGCAGTACAGAAGCTGTAATTAAGACTAAGCTTTTTTATTTTGGTTTTAGAACAAAATCTGTCAAGCTTCCATTTTAGAAATACTTTCAAAATACACGTGTATCAGCATGCTAGTTCTAACACATCTGTAAAAATTATATTTTTCAATCCTGTCGATTCTGTGGGTATAGCATTCAAGAATGTTCTAAATACTGCATACACAGGCATAATCACCACAGTGAAATGATTCTTTCAACCACACCTTTCTTCTTCATTCTCTGCTTCTCTCACTCATTTCTGTGTGTATTGATCATTTCCTGAGTATACGTGACTCAGTTTAAAATGTTGGAGAAAAGAAAACTGAAATCACTCTGGAAAGGCAGATAAATCAGTTGCTACTTGGCCAAGTGTATCTTCAGTAGTTGACTTCTCATTAGGAAGTTAACTTTCCAGAGTAGTTCAGAGATGTCATTTAGAATGATTTCACTTTGCTGAGCCACTGTCAGCTTATGGCACCCTGAGGCTATTTGTTCAGGATTGTCACAAAATGACATGTTATTCCAGTCACCACCAAATGGTGTTAGCCTGTAGGCCTGACCTTCAAAGTATAAGAATATGGTTTGTATCTACACAAGAAGAGATTGGATTTTCTTTAAAATGTTTCTAAATGGTTTTTAGCTTATTGCAATAACTTAGCCTCTCTATTTAAAGCAGTTGTCTTCCAGAGGTATTTGTTTGTATAAGGAAAATATGTTCAAGGTTTTAAGTTTGTTCTATAGTAATCCTTATTTGTCCATCTGACCTTCTGATTGGTCCCACATCATAGCATAGCTCTTCCATTTCTGCTTTCCATTTTTAATCTCTGTTTTGGAGAGATTAACAGAGAATAACCCAAATTAAAAAGTCCAATGTCTAAGTTCTAGAGAAGCAAAATTAACCTAGACAAACAGATAACCAAAAAATAAGTAAATAAAATGAGACTCAAAGTTATTCTAAGAACAATCTTCAAAATAGTTATTAAATAATAGCTTAAAATGACACCTCACTCTAGGCATAAAAGTCTTGCAACCTACATTTAATAAGGGTTCAACCTTTCCTGTAGCTCACCCCCCAGCAGAGGTAGTGAAAAAGCAAACTTATTAGAATATGGAGAAAGTGAACCTGTTTAGCAATAGTTCTTTGAGGGTGACGTCAATCTTCTTTGGCAGCAGTTCAGTCTCATAGCAAACACTAAGTAAGACTCAGAAGCTTCAGTTCAAACCTCTCAGCAGGCAGACACCAGGCATGAACCAGCAGCTATAGTTCAATCCTGAAGAAACAGCCAGGCTCACCAACCAGCCTGAGGAGAAGTGGCAGAAGCAGGAAGCTGCCTCAGTAAACTCAGGAGCAGTTCTTGAGTGAGTTTCTCTCAAGGGCAAAGTTACCACTAGTTGGGCTCAACAACACTAATACAAAGTAATACGTGCATATTGTTTTCAAAGAATAGCAAGGCAGAGCAAACCAAACCCATGCTCAGTGCTCGTCTCCCACTGGCTGTGGGGTCATATTTATACTCCTTCCCATGGGTCCTTTAACGTGTCTGCTATGTCAAAACATCCTTTCATCTGGCCCCCAGCACAATATTGTTTGACATAACTCACTTTCCAAAGAAACTAGCAGTTTCCACTTCACCCCACGAGATATTATGCAAGTCATTCCCATTTGTATCATTCACTGGTTTTCAAATTCTGTTTGAAAATTTCAAATGCCAGGCTTTACAATAAACTACTCCTACAGAGATGCAAAAGTCACTGAAGGAGCACTGAGACTATCTACAGATACTTGATGACAAAATAGCAATATCAAATATTTATGAGTTAAAATTTTGAAAAGACCTTACTCCTGGACACACTGTACTACTCAGTATAAAATAAAATCAATTCCTTCAAGACTTTAAAATCTATTTTTAAGCATAAACACAATGCATATTAAGTTTCCTAGTATAAATGATAAGTGAGAACTATAACACAAAATTTAGAATCTCTTTCCAACTAGAAATATTTAATAGAACTACATAAAGAACACTTGACCAAGTATCTATCAACATTAACTAATATTTTTTAAATTAAAAATATAACTAAATATTTAATAATATATCCTAATATATAGATTATATTGCTATAAACATGTATATGAAATGTTGATTGCTGGAAATTTTCATTTTTGTAAATTATGAAAAGGTCCCTAATACCTGACAATTACATACTAAATATGCATATCCACATGTGAATACTATATATTCGTGTAGTATGTCATATTCTTATCACTTTTAACCTCTGTGTGTATGAGTGTGTTTATGTGTGTGTCTGTATATGTGTGTATGAATGTGAAAGTGGATATGAGTGTCTCAAATATCCATGTTGTATTCAAAGAACAATAGAGATGTCAAGGTTCACTTTCCTCATTGTTTGAGACAACACCTCTTGTTGCTCATTACTGTATATAGCAATGTGGAGAGCTTTGAGTGAGCTCCTATATCTATCCCCGCCCCCACTGAAGAAATAGGAGGATTATAGAGATACCCATCTCTGGCTTTTACACAGATTTGGGCATCCAAACCAAGGCCTTTACATTTATGTATAATTTATTTTATTGTTTTTAAATGTGGTGTGTGTGTGTGTGTGTGTGTGTGTGTGTGTGTGTGTGTACAATATGTTGTCTTAATTCCTGATTTATCTCTCAAGTCCTATATTTTTATTTTTTAAAGAGACTTGGAATTATAATTTATCATTTAGTAATATCTAAGAAATAATAAGTGATAAAAGAAAAATTTCAAAGTAAGAGAATATTGTATTCCAAGGATATATAAAGATAAATGGTTGTTTTCACATAATAAATCATGTAGTTTACTTCTTCAAGAGAATACAATATTTCTTAAAGACATTTGCAATTAGGGATAAAGTAAAAGATAAGCTATCAGAGGAGTTTACTTTTATGATATCACTTTCTGAATAATTTAAATTTTTAACAGATAAATATCTGTTTATCAAAAATGCTTGTCCAAACAAGATAGGGAATATTTTTTAAATATTTATATTTTTCCAATTGAACTGAGGAGAGCAATTTCAAAATGAACCAAACTATTGCATTTTAGGATAGAAAGGGTATTAATAAAGTCTAAAAAATCTCCTGAAGTTTTTAAAAAGGAATTGCCATTAACATCTTTTTTTCTCCAACATAATATTTTTATTGATTATTTTAAAATTTCACATAATGCACCCAAGCACACTCACAGCTCAGCCCTCCCAGGTCCACTTCCCAACCCTTGTGACCTCCTCCAAGAAAAAATAAGAAAGAAAAAAATCCAATGTCCATTTTGTGTTGCCCATATGCACACTGGACATATGGGCAACATCCCAGTGGCCTTACCTTTAAAAAAAACCAAGGCCTTTCCCACCTCCATTCCCAAAAGAAGACATTGACTATGAAGAGCTACACTCCAGCATCACTATCACAATTTTTTAGAATTCTCTTCAATGGCTTCCTATCTAAACTGTTCCTTTTTGAGGGTGGGGTTTGAGGAAGAAGGAGGAATTGTCACAGATGTCTATGTTTTTCATTATCAACTGTAAGCCCGCAGTCATCAATACCACTGCAGAAGCTTCCTTCCCTTTACAGTCAGTGGTAGCACAGCTCATGTACTTCCACTTTTTCTAGTGACAACAGGGACTACAGATGTCCTCATGGCCTCCAATGTCAGCACAAACCAGGGACCTCAGCATGCTTTGCAGTGGCAGTACAGATCATGGTCATCAACATGACTCTAGGCCACAGACACCATCATGACCCTTGATGGCAGCACAGGCCAGGGACACCAACATATCAACCAAGGACGTCCACTTGGTCTAAGACCATAAACATCCACATGGCCTTCAGTAGTAGCATAGACCAGGGGTGTCCTCCTGGTTTCATCTAATAACAGGGGCAAGAAACATTCACATGGCTTCTGGAGGTAGTGCATACCATGACAAGGACCTCAGGTATCAACATAGCCTGACACGCAGAGCATAGATGCCAGCATATCCCCAGCTTTAGTACAGACTACAACCAAGATAGACTCTGGGGGCAGCACAGTCCTTGATGATCTCTTGAAGAAACTCAACACAGAAAATGAGCCATTCTCCATCTCAGACATCCGGTCAAGCAGCTGGGCACCATGTTTCAGGGTAGAGTCTGTGAGAGTACAGGCTGCTGCACACCACCCTACTTAGCAATGACAGGTCATCACTGTTGCTTCTCTAGTTCTGCTTCTCTCCATCTCACATGCGCCATTCTATTCCTCTATCTTTCCAACCTAAACTGCTGTGTCACACTTTTTTTTTGTACAAACAACTTTACATGCAAATACTCATTGCAATGAATCATTAGTGTTTCAGGATTTCTGGTTTCTGAAGCACCATAAACACTGAATGATCGCTGAGACCCCTCTGGTATATTCTGCTGTTGCCCAGACTCAGGGTAACCATGCAGCTAGGAAGAGTATTGGGAAGGATCCATGCAAGCTCCAGTCGACCACACACCTCCTTGCTCTTGATTCGACCCACCCTGAGCTCACTGGGCTTGCAACCCTGTGTTTTCCTTCTCTCAGCACAAGCAGCAGAGAAGGTTCCTTGTTGCCTCCCAGTCTATTCCTTACTGCCATGTCCTTTGTTCTTGTATGCCCATACCCTCCTTTGCTGCATCTGTAGTTTCTCCATTCTCCACATTCACAGCTTTGTTCCACCAACTTTCTTTCCAATTTCATGAGTTCACATTTTTAAAAAATTATTTTATTCATTTACATTCCAGTTGTTGCCTCCCTCTTAGTCCCTCCCCCACAGTTCTTTATCCCATTCTTCCTCCCCATTGCCTCCAAGAGTGTCTCCCACCACCAGACCTCCCCACTTCCTTGGGGCCTCAAGTCTCTCAAGGATTATGAACATCTTTTCCCACTGAAGCCAGACCAGGCAGAACTCTGCTATTTATGTGCCAGGGGCCTCTGACAAGCCCATGTATGCTCTTGGTTGGTAGCTCAGTCTCAGGGTCTCAGAGAGCTCCCTGGGGTCTGGGTTAATTGAGACTACTGGTCTTCCTATGGGGCTGCCCCCCTCTTCAGTGTTTTCAATCCATTCCCTAATTCAACCATAGGGTTCTCCGACTTCAGTTCACTGTTTAAAAGCACTTTCCTATAGAACTACCTTTTTGGAAAGTTGTTCCAGGGAAACTAGGTTGGCTCTGCAGACTTCTCAACCACGGCATCTACCCTTGGGGCCTCCATGGGTCTCTCTGACTCCTCTACTGCTGCCGTCTTCTATCACAGCTGTGCTTCCGGCCACTAGGGTTCTGGGCATGCCTCAGTTCTGAGTACACTGCCTAATAAAATCTTCTTATATAATACCTCTTTATTATCATGTTCATTATTGCTTTATTGAATTTTGCATATAAATACAGCTATGGTGATATCAAGAGACTTATCTCATTGGTATTGAAACATACAAAATGAGGTAATTGTTATAATCTCTTACTGACTGTTTTTTTACAGTTTCTAATTATATCCTCTAGCAAAATATTTTCTCCAGTTTCTATATCTTATACGTTTTATTTAAAAGGACACTATATATTTTTTAAGATGGGATCTCATCAAGTAGCCCTGATTGGCCTGGAATTCATTGTGTATAACAAGCTGATATAGAATTTATAGAGATCCACCTGCCTCTGCCTCCCACATTCTGTAATTAAAAGCATGTGCCAAAACACCCAGCTCTCTGTAAAATAGTTTTGTAACACTCAGGTCTTATTTATAGTTATCAAGTAATTACTTATTTGGGAAACACAAAATACAACCTAGAAAAATACTTGTAGTTGCTAATACACCAGGCAGAGTTTTTTCATGTTGTTACAGTATAGTTCTCTGTTACAGAATATTTGAACTTGTTTCTAGTTAGTGTGGTTCAACCCTTAGCACACACCATCAATCCCAAACAATGAAACTAAAGGTAGTTTGTAGAAGGAAGCACCCATGTTTGAAAGTAGTATCTAATTGAGTGGCAGACCGACTGACAAATCAGAGAAAGGCTTGACAAAGCAGGATATGCCCAACTCTCCTGAGAAAAGAGAGGAAATGGAAAGCTGCTTAAGGGAGAGACAGTACAGGAAGAAGGGGGTACAGTACAAGAATACAGTAGAGTTTATGGAGAAAAGTACATAGAGTTGAGAGGGAGAGTAGAGCAGCACAGAGAGGGAGAAGGATAATGTTTTACCAGGAGAGTTTTACAGAGTCAGGTTGAAGAGAGAACAAGCTAGACACAGGTAAACACAGAACGAACAAGAGAATGAGAAGGAGCCAGAAGATTAGTAAAGATCACTAGAGTTAAGTTGAGACCAAGCAGAGAAATTCAGAAGACAAGAGAAAAGCCAGACTGAATAAGTCAGCTGGCAGAGGAGTTTCAGTCAGAACAGCTGAGTTGAACCAGACAGCCAAAGTTCAGAAAGAACAAGAAAGGATAAGCTTATTCAGCAATAAGTCTCAGAGGCTAAAAAGATTCTAAGCCTAGATTAGATTATACATTGGATAGAGGTAAAAAGCTTCTGAAGGACCCTAAAAGGTTTTCTAGCCCTACACCCTCCTTACAGCTTCCCCCTCGGGCCTGGGGTCAAGGCTAGGCCAAGTTCCATTCTTCACCTACAGGAACATTCTTGAGTAAAAAAATTCTCAGAAAAGCCATAGAATGTACTGATAGTCACCTGACCCTCTGGAAAGTCCAAGGTAGAGTTCAAATGTATGTCATGGTCTGCCCATGCTTGCTAGCCAATAGATTAGAAGGTCAATATGCTTAGCCAATAAATTTGAACTGTACCTCCCAAAAGTATAAAAAGTGCATTAAATAGCCATTTGGGGTTGCTTTCTAGTCAATCACCTTGAGGGACTGATTGAGGGTTGACCCTGACATGTCAGAAAATGAACCTCTTATTTTTGCATCTATCTGTGTCTCTGAGTCTCACTGGGGGGGGGAGGGATCTCGAAGTAAGTACCACTGACGAGGGTCAGGGTCTTATACTTCCAGGACTAGGCCTAGGTTAACAGACAGAGGCAGTAAACCCAGAGACAAAACCTCCAATAGGAGAATAAATGTTAAAGTTATTTTTTCCTAATGTTAGGATTGAAATTGAGAAATTATGACTTTCATGTGAAAGTATAAATTTCATGATAAATATAAATTTAAGTATTTGCATAGGAAAGTTTAATGGAATTAAATTGATTAGAGAAAATGCATCACTGAAGTGAAGAACATTTAGTGATTACATATTCATAGATTAGTAAATATACTAGCATAGTTATAAAAATTTTATTAGGAAATATTCTATTTTCATGATACTTTCACAAAAAAACACTATATTTATATCAAAAGAAAGACAAGCTAAAACAAAGAAATATAAAACACAACACAGTCTATATAATGGACTTTCAGAATATTTTTGGTAATTTTTCCTGAGGTTCCACTTAATTAAAATTACAATAAATACCATAATATGTAAATAATAATTATTATTCACATGATGCTAATCCTTTTAAAGTATTAGTGGTTTTGTGTAACTAAAGAAATGTGGTTCCACATTCTCTGCTGTCTCTTTCTCAGAATGTCTAGAGTTGACGCGTTTGGGGGTCGGAAGGGGGCTTTCCCAAGGATCTTAGTGTTACAGCTCTTTTAGGCAAAGGCCTTCTTTGATCTTTGATGAAACGTTCTCTGAGATGATCTTAACTTTTGCATATTTCTTTAGGCTTGTAAATAGCCACTTTATTTGGGGATAACTAGAGTTATGTAGTTTTGGAGAATGGGGTGATTATATCCAGCGTAGGCTAAAGGCTTAAGGTACTAAGATGAATCATTAACATGGCTAGCCATTCCAGGAATCACAGGTATAAAACTATATGACATTCCTCAGGTGTAGTGTCCAGGATCCCCCCAGAAAAGAAGCCCAACTAACAAAGGGAGTCCACCATTTTACTTCAACCTTACCAGCAGGGTTTCCTGACAGGGAACACAGTGTAGAAAGAGGGCTAGAGCAGACAGAAGACTGCATTCCATGCTTTCATAACAGGACAAAAAACAGGTTGGCAGTAATGATATGTTCACTCCCAATCTTAACTCTTCAAAATAAATAACAAGTAAAAGACTAGCATTGCATTTGAGACAGTTATCTTTACAAATAATTGCTCTTGATAGGCCTTGCCTTTAATCTGATCACTCCAGAGCCAGAGGCAGGCAGATCTCTGTGAGTCTGAGGCCAGCCTGGTCTACATAGGGAGTCAGGATAACCAAGGTAATGCAAAGCAATCCTGTCTCAAAAACACAACAAATAAATCAAAACAAACAAATAATTGCTCACGAATGCTTGTGGGAAACAGTGTCATGGACACTAAAGGTTATAGTCCAATAAATGAAATATTCTCACTAAGCTCTCCTGATATTGTGCTAGTTTTCTATACTTGACCTAGATCCTATTAAGTAAGGTCAGATATGTAGGGATCCATATTAAATGGTCCAATCATTAGAATTTTGCTAAGAATTATAACTAGAATAATTTCCTCTACACAAGAACATTCAATTTTTGTACTCTTGTTATCTAAATCATCAGAACAGAGAACAAAGAGGAGAATTGAACAGAATTTTTTTTTAAGAAACTATAAAAAGTTGTGGAGAGCTTTTGGGCCTGCTTCTAAAAACTTGGCAGGAATTTGACATTGGGCCAGGATAAGGGAGTAGGCTTCAGGCAAGAGTCTGATTTGGGACTGGAACAAAGAAGTAGGCTTTGGGCAAGAGTTTGACTTTGCAATAGGACGGGGAAGTAGGCTCAGATATCTTGGTCATCCTGAGAAGCCCCTAGAAACAGCAATCATGAGACTTTGTTTATTGCCTTGTTTGTTCCTTGACTATTTGTGTTCATTGTCTTGGTTGTTCCTTAACCTAGAACTGACCTTATTATTTGCATGTAATTAAAATGGTATAAAAACAGACTGAAAAAAAATAAATCCACTTCAGCCTCAGAATTGGCTGAGGTCATGCTACAGTGTTGTCTAACTGTCTTCTTTTTTTTAATCCTCACTCCCTCTCCAGAGAAACAGTTGACTGACTGAGCTGGCTTAAACAAAGAGGAAAAATAATAAGACAAGAGAAAGAACAAGTAAAAGAATGTGCTAGCTGAGTTTAACTGTCAATATCACATAGCCTAGAATCACCTATGCAGGAATCTCAGTGAGGGATTGTGATTATGTCTATGAGGTTGGCTTGTGAGCTCTGATTCTGATAGTTGAGATGGGAAGACTCACCTACCATAGCTCAATTCTATGGCAGGAATATCTGGATTGTCTAAGAGTAGAGAAAACCAGCTAATCACTAGAATGTCTTCATTCATTACTCTCTTCTAATTATGACAGTGTATGCCCAACTCCCCCAAGCTCTTGCTGCTGCTACAACCCTGCTATGGTGAACTATAAAATGGAACTGGAACCAGAAATAAACTCTTTACCCTTAACTTGCTTTTGTGGAAGAGAAACATCAAAAGTGAGGAAGAAGTGAATGGGCAGGAAGAGAGGAGAGGAAGCAAGGAGGCAGGAAGAGAAATGGAGGCAGAGGGCAGTTTCAGATGCTTTGCTGATTCTCTATCATGCATGCATATTTATCCTACTATGTAGGATAATTATTATTGATAATTCAGTTGTGACTGAAACTGTGTGAATTTATCTTTGAGAACTTTTTATTACCCTTTCTGTACATATTTCTTCAGTGACTTTTTCCTGACAATATCTTTTTCTGTAATTTTTTTCTACTCATTATCAAGGGACATGATGAACGGAATGTTCATTAGTGTCACTCGCTGATTATTTCAGCACTAATATTTTATGGCAGGACATTAGAAGAGCAAATTATCTACCAGACCCAAAGGTAGGAAAGTATGAAATGGTTATTCTTGATTGTTAACATGATTGACTGAGAAAAGTCTCGTTGCATACCTCTGGTGTGTTTGGAGGCGTGTTTGGTGTGCTTGACAACTAGATCCAAAAGACTCAAACTTTATCTCATGGGTGAATCCATTAATAGACTCAAAATTTAAATTTTCCTAGAGTTCCTAGAGTCTATCATGGGCCCAACAAATGAACCCCAGCAATGGTAAACTCTTCAGTAATATTCACTCATCTGGATTTCTTTCTGTCTCTCTGTCTCTGTCTCTGTCTCTGTCTCTTGCTCTCTTCCTTTCTCTCTCTCTCTCTCTCTCTCTCTCTCTCTCTCTCTCTCTCTCTCTCTCCATCTCTCCATCCTTCCATCCCTCCCTCTCTCTACCTCTCGGGGAATTGATCTCCTAAAATAAGTTGATCTTTATTTTCAGTCTAGCTTAGAAACCAACTTAAGGCATCCAATTTTTATTCAATCTTAAGGCTCCAATCTTTATTCAAAAACATTTATTTCTCTTATCATTGGATGTAAGAAGTCAATAGCCAATGAGCACCAAATATGGATCTTGAAAGAGTGAGTATTTTCAGGCACAGAGATGTACTTTGCAGTCCCTTGAATTTATCACAGTAAAGAGGACACCCTTCCTCCTCTCCTCCAAGCAGCTATAGACACAGTTGCTCATCCCTGGCTTCCAGATGAATCATATACTGATGATTACTTAGTCTTGAACAACATTTTCTTTTCTTTTTTTTATTTCTATCAATTATGGCTTGGCTTTCTCATCCTTTTGGCACCTTAGTCTCAGTCTGAATTGGTCAACTTGAATATCCTAACTTTTCTTTTCTCTCCCTTTTCTGTTATATAGTTTGACCTCTCCTTCATCACAAAGTCGTATTTCACCTAATAATATCTTGCTACATTTTCTGTTTGTGAAATTCTTTTATTCATTAAGATGCTTCCTCTAATAAAGCAAAAAGTAATTTGCCCATAGTTGGCACATTACAGGAACAACTTATGTCTTCAGAAATAATCATTCAAAACAACCCCCAAGTGACATATTTTGAGTAAATCATTTATTTAAAACTTTTCACTAAGTTTTTCTAGCTGTGTGTAGTTAGATATTTGTAGATGAAATAAGAACTATGCCACTTGAGACTAAATATTGAAACAAGAGCAAATAGTTAAACAGATGTATGTACCTTAAGAATAGAATACATACTAAGAAAAGCCAAGCTCAAATGGTAAATATAAGAAATACTGAAGAATCAGCGTCAGACACACACTGTCCCTTTGCCTACAAAGGGAGGATTATTACTGTTCAGTTGAATATAAAAGTGGCCTTTGGATGTTAATTGCCAGACATAGAAAAAGCTGTCCTATAGAAACAACATTCAGTAATCTGTTTACAACTTTCCTGTCTTGGAAAACCACTTGCAAAAGTCTTTAAAGTCTTTCTTACACTCCAGTTGCACTTGGCTTTTTGCGATGACTTGGTGTCTTTGAGGATAAAACAAAACAAAACAAAAGGCAATTAGGAAAGTGTACTACATCTCTTCCATTTAAACTTTAATAACACGGTGAGGTGATAGCCCTTTTAAAAGATTGAAATAGCAAGATAACTATGCTAATGTAAGAACTCAATCATTGTATCAAAATATGATTAAAGTCTTTACATTACTAATAATATTACTGGATGTTATTTTCTAAAGCATTGTTCTCATTAAAAAGAAAGACAATTCACAAAACCAAAAGTTATGCTGTAAGGAAAATCTATGATAACTTGGAACAAAATGACAAAACAGGAAGAAACTAAGATATCATTGCCCCAAGCATCCCTTAGTGGAGGAGGCACATCTGGCTGTCCACAGCTGACTCCTGAACCTGCCTCTTCAACTACACTCAGGTGGTAATATCAACAGACTAATTATAAAGTTTACTCAATTTCCAGTCATAAAGTAAAATATAGAAACTGAACAAAGGTAAATTATCAATAAAATCTTCCATGAAATGTTTTTATATCATAATTATAACCTCAATACTTACATAAAAAATAAGGCAAAGGTGGGAAAGACATTGTAAGAAGTAGGGCCAGGATTGTGGTTGGGAAGGAAAATGCAAAATGGTGATGCATTTCATGAAAAAGACAGTAAAAGCAACAAGGCTTAGGAATTAATGGAACATAGAAGATTTTTTTTTCATAAAATCAATTTGTAATCTTGTATCAGAGATGGTAACTCAGTAGGAACTCACTAATTTGTTACAATTAGGATGAAAACTCAATTTAATCTGTCCTAGACTTGTGAGTAAGAATATTTTAATATACTTGTACATAGAAATTTGGTACTTTGAGACAATGGTTAATAAATAAATACATACATGCATACATGCATACATAAATTGAATATTAACAAAAGAAAAAGGTCACATAGAAAATACTCTATTAGGCAATGTTAGCTAAATATTTGCTAGTTGCTACCATAGGAAAAGAGCATAGAGTTGGTAGCAAATCAGCACAACATCTCCATTCCAACCTATCTCAATAGAATGGCAAAGATCGACAAAACAACCAGCAAATGCAGATGGGAGAAAGGGTAGCCTTCATTCTCTGTTCATGGGATTATAATCTGATCCAGATACTCTGGAAATAAGTGTGGAGAATTTTTGTAAATCTAAAACTAAACTTACCATATGACCAGCTATACCACTCTCTGGCATTTGTTCAAAGAATTTGACATTGTTCTACTACACAGACCCTTGCCCAGCCATGCTCACTGTTACTCTTTTCACAATACAGAAACAACCTAAATGACCTACAACTGACTAAGAAATTTTTGGCTTAGATTTTTTTCAAAACCTGCTTTATTTAGGGTTCCTTCTAACCCAGCAAGTAGAAAAGAAGGCTAAAGGGTGTTATGGACTTGCTTCATTGTCGGGATACACCAACAGTCCAATTCAACAGCAAACATCAAACATGGATCAGCAGCACAACCCAACAGAAACAAGGTTATGTTGAATCAGACAAAATACCAGAAGTTCTTTTGGCACATTTCTCCCTATGAAGTGAAGACCAGCAAAGACCAGAAAAGAAGCAAAACATTACATGGCATAGCAAGGCAAAAGCATCCTCTCACTGTTTGTGGGGTTCTATTTATATTCTTTTTAGCTATCATGCACCCTCTTGTGTGTCTGTTTTCAGCAATATATCACATGCTATCTCACAAGACAGCTCCAGAAAGGCATCATGTGACACAACTGTATTGTTAAAGAAGCCAGAAATTTCCACTTCAAGAAATAATAAAAAGTTTTGTACAAATACACTATGGAGTACTATTAAACTGTAAAGAAAAATGAAATGATGAACTTTTCAGGTACATGAATGGAACTAAAAATGATTATATTTAGTAAAGTAACCCAGATCCATTAGAGCAGAGACTCACATGTTTTATCATATCTGAGGTTTCTTGCTCCAAATCTTCAGACCGGGAGTAACTGCAGAAACAAGGAAAGTAAAAATAGATCACTGGAGTTGGGGGCACACAACAGAGAGCAGACTAGCAGAGTACAAGTGATCAGAAAAGAAATCGTGTAAAAAAGCTTTAACTGATGAGGGATGATGGGAGAAAATATAGAAGAAAGGATGAAGGGTAAGACAGCAATAAAGATGTCCAAAAATGACGTAAGAAATTATACTATTTCTTATCTACCTAAAATACATAAACACACTTAAATCTATGTATACATAGGCATTTAAAAATAATTTAGATGAAATTTACTTAACTGAACTGACAATTCTTCCTACAAGAGTCATAGACTATCTAACAAAACTCTAACACCAGGCATGAGAGACCCTCTTTTTACCTGTTGATCAGGATTGTCCCGGAGACACACAAAACTTTATAAGCTATTGCTATTTTCCTTGTTCACCACCCCCCAACACACAGGTATGAGACAGGTCTCTATTGTTAAAAAATACCATGTAGCTCAGACACAGGAACCAGAGTTTCCTGAGCTGGAACTGACTTGAAAGTTTTCTCTGAGGACTACCTCTTGTGGTATTTAGAAAGTGCCATGTATGCTTCCAAAGAAAGGAAGCAACCAGTAGTCCTACCCAGTTAAGATGCTTATGAACCTTAACCATCATAGCACAGTAACCCGAAGGACGCAGTTCTGGCATGCATGCCATGAGAATAACTAATAGCTGTCTAATTGGACTTAAGACTGACTCAACAGAGAGATATCATACCTGTTTGGGGAAACCTAACTAGCTACTTAAGACTAGTGAAGTCTTAGATCTTAGAGGGGAGACTACAAAATGCCACTTTATTGAACTAGCAAAATCCCTTACCACATTCTGAATATTTGTCCTTATACCTACAGATAAGATTTGTCTGCACTGTCACCATGAAAACATCTCAAGGAATTTAAATGATCTAAATGACTTATATAATGGTCTCTCTTGTTAAGAGAGAGTGGGGCAGAAAGAGAGTTTGTGTGTGTCCATGTATATAGAAGCCAGGGGTCAACCTGGGGTATCTTCTTCAAGCTTTATTCACCATACGCTTTTGAGATGGGAGCTCACTGACTGACTAGACTGGCTGGCCAGCATGCCCCATTATCTTCAGGTCTCTATTCACTAGCATTTGATTACAAGTGTATCACCATACCAAGCTTTTCACATATGGGTACTCAGAACTTGAACCCATGCTTGTACGGCAAGCACTTCACTGACTGAGCCACCATCTATTTAACCTCTATTTAACTAGATTTTTATTGCTGATTTTTAAATTCCTTTGTTGGATCACACTCTCTAAAGCATCATAAGAGACCACGGTTTCTTGCAACTATTTTTTTGTTTTGTTTTGTTTTAATAACACCAAAAAATTAAACCATCTTTCTCAGCATTTGATAAAAAAAAAAAAAAAAAAAAAAAAAAAAAAAAAAAAAAAAACCAAGTACATTTGAATCATGACCTAATGATGCTTATCACAGCATTATGGAAAGCAAGAAATTCAGGTCCTGGTCCCACCTCCTTCATATCCTCTCTTTGGCTTTGAAATTAGCTACTTTTTGTTCCAATTCTCCCTTTATGAGTACATTCTTCAGAACAGTAGATGTTTGTTTGGCTTTCTCAAACCTGTGTGTGGGTGGGTAAGCATTCAGCATGATTAAATAAACAATTCTACAAAATGTCATTGCTGTTCTGAAAGTCAGTGATCACCCAGTTGCTAGGCTATCACCAAGCAATAGTAAAAAGTAACATAACCTACTAAAGAAAAAAGAGTAGGTGTATTACACTGTGCTTCTACTGGGTTACAGTGTGTTAAATTATTTGTATGCCTTATTTGCTGTATTATTCTAACATTTGGGGAAATCTGGTTAAGGAAATTCAAATTAATTTTTCAATGTAGTAGAGCCAGCCAATATCAGAGTTAGAATTTTAAAACAAGACTAAATTCTAAGTCATGCTCATGTCTCAGTGGCATGTTGCAAAGGCCAGGGTGGTCAGCTCTTCCACCCAAATGAACTAAGAATAATCAAGACAGCCAAGGAATTCCTGTGCACATGGACTAAACAACTCAACCTACAAACTACTGTTTTTCAATATAAGTATAAAATAGGATTTCAAAAGAAAAAAAAAAACAAGGTCATAAAGCTGTTTGTAATGAATACAAGTGAATGATTAAAAATAAATACTGTATGATTTGTTCCCATAGGTTTAAAAAAAAATAAACATCACTATCGCTTAACTTAAAGTAAGCTAGGATATTTAAAGCACTGTGACCAGTGGTGACAAGCTTGAGTTTATCATTTCCTTGCACAAACTAGAACTCCTCAGGACCAGGAAGTAAATGTCACGGCCAAATGACCCACATAACAGTATAGCCTGACGTCGTGTATGATAAAGCTTCAGGATGTCCTCAATATACAATGAGGTTCAGTGTCTTAGACAACCAGTAGTGGATAACAGAAGAATGTTTAAGTATTCCAAAACCCAAGTAATATTTCAAAGAAAATGCTCAGGCCATCATCTCCTAACAATAACAGTGTCTGTAGACACACTTGCTTAGCTATTAAATCACAAGGGCTTCCTGAGAGCTTCCTTAGGACTAGAAATAGTCCCTACTTAGCCATCAAGACTAAAGGCTAGTGACAAACATAAAAAACAAAGGACTTTGGATATTACCATGCCCTCTCATCTATGGAGAACATTATCTCTAGCACTTTTGGTAACTGGATGTTTTAAAGCTGATGATGCAGCATGTGCCTGTAACTTCTTCCTTTGTACAATGTTTTTACACTTGGAAATGTCTACCTTTCTTGTCAATCTATGTACAAGGCTTTGATTGTTACTTAAAGTTATAATGTAGACTACTTGTAAATACTATGATATCTATGTCATATACAATGCCTTAGCTATACCACTAACTAAGGAGAATAAACATGACAGACACAGGAATGTGTACTCACCTGCACAGCAACAGTATCTAAACTCTTTGTAACACTGAGTAGTGCTGATGCCCAGTCAGTCTAGGAGATCTTAAAGGAAATAAGATTGTTGTAGTCCTTCTACATTCTAGAAGTTTCTGTGGCTATTTCAATTTTATTGTCTTGTTGGTCTATGGTATTGTATTGGCCAAGACAACAAATTAATAACACCATGTTAATGATACAATAATTATAAGAAAAGACAAAGTTTTTACATTCTATTCCTCTTATTTACATTAAGATATATTTTAAGTTTTCTGGTAGAGAAAAATAACTCCATAATGAATTATTTAAAGAAGCATTTACAGTGTTTTAGGGTTGTTTACTTTTGACCTCCATAATAATGAAAAAATAGTCATTTCAGGTGACTATTCTAACATAGCCTGCTTTGGTCCTTGAAGTTGATTCTTGTATGGTTTTTTTTTTTTTTTTTTTTTTTTTTGGTTTTTGTTGTTGTTGTTTGTTTTAACTGTGATGAAAAGTCTTATCAACACAGAAAGTTGGTGCCAGAGAAGTAGTGTCATGTTGATGTTCCTGATGATGTAGGCCAGTAGCCATTTGACGTGCATGCATGGAAGCCAGGAAGCCATAGAGTTCTGTAAGCAGAGCTTTCATAGTGGATGCTGGTAGGACCTTGGAATGCTAGAAGGTTGATGGGAATTATGACTGCAAGGATTGTGCTAAGCAGATTTTGGATGAAATGGGACTCTTTCAGCAGTTGGAATACAGGACACACATCTTCCCATTGTGACAAAACCTCATCTGTATTTTGTATACGCCCCAACACACTGCATGAGTAGAAGTTATTTGGGCTATAGTGATTCAGACTATATAGAGGTCACTTCATTCAAGCATACCCTGGGTACCAGACATAGTACAATGCTGCTGACTATAATGTCTGCTTTGCTGGCTTTCAGTCTTGCTTTGACATGATTCTTCCTTGGTATTCTATCCTTTCCTTTAAGAATGAAAATGTCACTGGGCGGTGGTGGCACACGCCTTTAATCCCAGCACTTGGGAGGCAGAGGCAGGCGGATTTCTGAGTTCGAGGCCAGCCTGATCTACTGAGTGAGTTCCAGGACAGCCAGGGCTACACAGAGAAACCCTGTCTCAAAAAAACAAAAAAGCAAAAAAACAAAACAAACAAAAAAAAACCAAAGAATGAAAATGTCTACTCTGTCCCATCATATATGGGATGTATGTAAATAACTTTATTTATTTTTTATTTTACAGAAACTTGCAACTAAGAAGTTTCTAAAAAGACTGGAATTCAATTTTTGAATAATGCCAGAACTACTTAATCTTTAGGAGAACTTAGAGTCAGACTAAATGCATTTGGCATTGTGAGGAGATCATAGCTTCTAAGGGACATGAGCAGAATATTGTGATCTGAGAGTGAAATATCTCCAAAAAGGCTCATGTGCTCATTACTTTGTCTCCCAACTAGTCAGTCCAGTCATTGAAAGGTATTAAATCATGAAGGCTTTGACCATTTATGGATTCTTAATGTTAGTATGTTACTGGGAAGCAACTGTAAAATGTGTGGCCTAGCCTGAGGAAGTACATCACTAGAAACATAACCCTAAAGATATACGTTGGCCCTGGCTCTTCTCTAGTGTCTTTGCTTTCTAGTCCTCCAGAGGTGAATTCCATCACACTAGCTTATCTTGATGACTCTCTGCTCCATTACAGGCCTACATGAATGAAACAAGCTAACTACGGTCTGAATCTACCGGAAATGTGAGAAAAGCAACTATTCCTCCCTTTACACTCCTCTTTCAAGTGGTTTCATCACGATGGGAGTAGATAAAAGACAAAGAGGGGAAAAAAGAGAGATGAAAGCCCTACTTTCATAGATTCTGATTTCAGTAAAGTCCATAAACACACTTTCAGTGCATTGCCAATCAGCATATAAGAAGCATCCAGACAAGTAATTTACTACTAAAAACAGTGTAAGAGAAAATCATTTCTACAATAGGAGCCTACAAAATACAGTCCACAAGCCAAATCTACTTGTCATCTGTTTTTATATGGCCCATAGCTTAAAATCAGACTACTTTTTACATTTTCAAGTGTTTCTGCCAAAATGAAAAAAAAATATATCATAACACTTGAAACCTGTCTAATGTAAAATTTTAATGTTCAAAAAGTTATGTTAGAACACAACCACGCTCATTCCTTCATACCCTTTAGCTCTCTGTTGTACCACAACAAAATAAAGCATTCACTATGACCACATTGTTCAGACAGCCTGAAATATTTACTATCTGCCCATTCAAGAAAAATATACATCAATCCCAGCCTAGAGGAACCAGGCCAGATATGATGTACTTATATAAAAAGAAGGCATGCTCCTAGCAGGAGGAAGAGACTTACTCTTGGGAAAGAATAAGCAAAGTAAACTGTGAGAGGATTACAGGGGTCACTCCAACTGTAGTATGTATGCCAGTGTGTTCAAGGAGAAAGTTTATGAGGAAAAAGATAGGATGATGGGTTAAAAATATGGTCAGGGTTTAACTCGAAGAGGTCTTCGGCCTGAGAAAGACGAGGAGGAAAGAAGTTCTCCCCTCTACCTGGTTACACATCTATTTTTCAAAAACAAAGTAAGGCTTTTAAAACAAAGATTAACTTATTCAAAAGGAAAGGGCTTTTTGTTTTGCTTTGTTCTTTCAAAACTGTGTCAGTAATAGCATGTACGATGGGTAAAAGTTTGGTAGGAAGAGGGTAGAGAAAAGCAGGAGACTGAAAACAAAGGTTTAGCTAAGGAAGTTTTAAGTTGTTCTCTCAGAAAAGAAGAAAGAATGCTATATGCATAGATGGCAGATTGGTGTCTGGATACTCAGAAAGGTGTAAAGAGTATCTGTTTAACTTCTGCTGACTGAGTAAAAGTACAAAGGGATACAAGGAAGAAAGGAAATAGAAGAAACAGGGGGAAAAAGAAAAGGGAAGGCAAAGCTAATGGAACCCAGCAACTGAACAATGAAGAAATGAAAGGCAGACACAGTTGAGGCGAGGAAGCCAAGCACATTAGAGTTTTGCTTTAGTGGATTTTAATGATGTTATGATTTGAATATTCAATGTCTCTCATAGGCTCACAATATAGATGTATTTAGACTCTCAGTCCCCTAGCATGGGTTGTAAAACTATGCCAGGAAGTTTGGTAAGGTAGAGCAGGTTGAGACCTGGGGACTCAATGGGCACACATTTGAGGCTTAGGTGACTCCCAGCTCCCTGCCAGACTCCTGACTTGGAATACACAAGCCATGCTACTCACATAAAAGAAACATGTTCAATGGTCACTGTAGGTCCAAAACAGAGTTCTCCATATTAATTTGGTACCTAGAAGCCTGAGGGGTTTAGCCAATAAGTTTCCCTTCCCAGATATTCCTCCCTGCAAAAGGTATTTAATCTCAGATCCACCCTGAGAAGTGGGTTATGGTTTTATGCACCTATTTTCCACCATAATAATAAACTGTCTAAAATAAAGAATCATAGACTGTCTCTTTTCATCAAGATCCACCATGGGGAGCCATGAAGAAGGCCTTTACCTACAGAGCCACAGCCTAATCTCCCGTAAAAGACTTTTCTGTGCTCTCAGCTACAACTGCCACCAAGCCTACTGATGCCAAGCTAAGGACAATCATCTCCACATGCGATAAGCCAAAGCTCTCCTTCCCCTTATCATCTTCCACCCCCACCCTCACTACCTCCCCTCCAACCTCACCCCACCCAACCTCACCCCCTTGTCTCTGGGTTCCCCTGACTGAGGATCCCTGACTCCACTGTCTGCTCTTCTGAGACTCCCAGTGGTACCTGGATATCCAAGAGTCTGGTGTCTCAGCACTTCCCTACAGCCCAGCCACATTGGTTTGGGGTAAGCACAGTTAAACTCCCCACATTCTGCTTCCTCAAATGGCCCTGTCCAGTCGCAGAGGGGTCTAGGGTCTACAAGCCTACACTCTAGTAGTATCTCTGTTTTTGGAGACTGTAGAACCTTTAGGAGGTAGGATCTAGCTTTTAGAAGAAAGTCTTTAGGGGTGTCAGCTTTTGAAAGTTATGCCCAAGCCCTGGTCCTAGCCTCACTCTGTGCTGCTGATCTGCCATGATATGAATAACTGTCTGCTGCCATGTACCCCAGTCACCATGATACTTTACTCAAGTGCATGGAATAAGCATTTACTAACTAAACCTCTGAAGCTGTGAGCTCACATAAAGCTGTGTTCATGGTGCTTTATTTTTCAGCTATTATGATTGCACAGAAGAAAAAAGAATTAAGAACAGGGAATATGTTTGAGAAGGCTCAAATGACAGAATATGAAATGCAGATATCTCTGGAACAGGGTCAGAGCAGAGACAGGTATAAGAGCCCATCCTTCCAAAGGTAAGTCTGAATTTTTAAAAATAAGTTGCAAAGAAGGGAGATGTCACTAACTAGGTTTTCAAGATAGTTTAGAGGTAAATTTAGAAATTTAACATTCACTGTTCTCAGATGCCATATCAACATCACAGCTTCTATCAATGAGATAGAGAGACAGAGACAAGGAGATATAGAAAGAGCAGAGAGAGACAGAGAAAGGGACAGAAAGAAGAGGGGAAGGAAAAACAAAAGGAAGGAAGGAAAGAAGGAAAGAAGAAAGGAAGGAAGGAAGAAGGAAGGGAAGAGGGAGGGGGAAGGAGGGGGAGGGAGGGGGAAGGAGGGGGAGGGAGGGAGGGGAGAGGGAGGGAGGGAGGGAGGAGGAAGGAAAGAAAGAAAGGAAGAAAGAAAGAGAGAGAGAGGAAGGAATGAAAGGAAGGAATGAAAGGAAAGAGAGAAGAGGAAGAAGTGAGAGAGAGGGAGAAAGGGAAGACAGAATCATTGGGGCATGATTCAAATATTTGCAAATAAGTTATTGCTTCTGGAAATCTTTGAAGCAGACTATGAATACCAGAAAATATTTTCCCTTTTTCCCCACCCAAATTATATATTTTTTATTTACATCCCAAATATTGCCACTCCCAGTCATTCCTCAAAGAGTTCCTCCCCCATCACCACTCCCTCTCACCTCTGAGAGGGCAGGTCCCCCACATCACCCCATCAAGCCTTTGCAGGATTAGGAACATCCTCTCCCACTGAAGCTAGATGGGGCAGCCCTCTGATACATATGTTCTAGAGGCCTCGGATCAGCCCATGTATGCCCTTTGGTTAGTGGCTCAGGCTTTGCAAGCTCCCAGGGGGCAAGGTTAGTTGATATTGTTGGTCTTCTTGTGGGGTTGTCATCTCCTTGAGGGCCTTCATCCCCCTCCCCCAATTATATTTTAAGTGGAGCTTGGAAAAGAGACTTTAAATGGTACCCTCCAATACTTCCCTGCTTGACCCAAATTTATTTCCAGCAAAGATTATAATAAACTTTGTATTAACCACTGAATAACTCTAAGTGCACAGAGAGAATTGAAGGAAACCATTTGACTTTTTCCTCCAGCAAACCTAGTAAATACACACATAACCACAAAAAATATATATGCAGCCCCATATTTCCCAAAAATCTTTAGACTTAACAGAAACGGATGAATAACCATGAAATCTAGAAATGTAAGTATCTTGTGGTGTTTTATAAACATCAATAACAGAATAACGGCATGCAGAGAATGAAAAATATCTCCACTAGAGATTTATGTTCACTTAGAACTTAGCATCTGCACCTGCTGCAAGACAGTATTTGGCTTACAAAGAAAAATAAGTTTTAGTACAAAGCTAAATATATTTACACAGTTGGGTAATTACTGGAGTGAGTCATGAAGAAGTTGAAGCCTAAGTACCCCCTTATCAAAGCCTCCAAAGTCAAGAATACCAAGACACCATAAGGATACAAGGATTTATATTTGTACCAGAGAAGAGTAGAAAATATCCTATGGATCACATTACAAAGGAAGGAAGAGTGAACCACTTGGTTAGTTCATCTGTTCACACTGCCCTTCTTCACATCTTATAATATATTCTATTTTAAATAGGGTTAGAAATTGCCTAGATTGTTCACTTCACAGTCATGTCACTTGATTTATGTATCTTCGTACTTGCTGGGCTATCCATGCTGTCCCCTAACAACAGAGCCCTTTCTATCTTCACCAGAAAACCGGAGGCCTTCCTGCCTGTGGGCAAGACGGCTGAGACAATAATTTAACAGGAATATTTTGTTTTGTTTTGTTTTTTATTGGATATTTTATTTACATTTCAGATGCCAATCCCTTTCCCCATTTTCCCTCCCTAGAAAACCCCTATCCCGTGCCCCCTTTTCCATTTGGCTTTTATACAATTTTTTTAAAATGTTAATCAAAGGCTTTATAAGTATGGTAATGCTCAGTCAGAAGTGTAACCTAATACCCAACCTAGCTATGTAAACTATCTTTGACTGGTGGAGACACGTGAACTTCTGCCTCCATACCCCCTCTCTCTTTCTCTCTGTTTTTCTCTCTCATTACCTAGCTTCTCATCTACTTTAACAGGAATATTTAAAGAAGTCTTCTAAAGCTACTGAAAAAAAAGGTAACCAACTGCCATGTTAAAAATGATGAATTAAGTCTTGGAGAAAAGCTAACAAGAACTTTCCTCCAAGGATTTTTATCTTTTTTTAATGGTTCCTCTATGCTTCTCTTTCACTCACTCCTCTTTTCACTCATTCCTGTCTTCAAGGAGCCTGAAGGGGAACTCAATTTACATGACAGTGAGCAGAGTGAAGTGTTCCTACTGGAGTGAGCTTCAGGATCTTACTTCATGTTTGCACAATTCTATATATCTTTATAGACCAAAAGATCACACAAACACATACGGGCACACATGAACACACATGCACACACACAAACGACAAACATCAGTGAGTCAGGAACAATGGAGTATTATGTGAAAACCTGTGTCACAGGAACTATATTCATCCCTGAAATTTATTTGGTTTTGTCTTCAACAGTTTGGCCACACTCACCCAACACCAATATAATTTTGCCATTAATAAAGGGAAGTAATATTGCTATATGAGTCCACAACCAACGAACAGAATAATTCACTGCCTTCAAAGAAAACAAATATCATTAAAGTCTATAACAACGTCTCAGTGGGTACAGGTGGAATTCAAAGCTAATAACAGGTTTGTTTTCTGCTTTTATTTCATCTTGTGGGCAGCTCTTCTCACAGCCAATTTCCAATTCACAAATAATCTTTGATGATTCTGTGTCTTCCAAAATAACTGTTGCTTTTTTATGAGTGCAAATGCTACTTTGAGTCAACTAATAAACTTAAGTCATCTTCAGTGTCTAATTCAGCTGAGTTATGGTAACACATACACAGCCATAATCGCAGAACTCACAAGAATTGCCATTGAGTTTCAAATATCTTCCTGGTCTACATTTTGAAAAATAAGCCATCCAGGATAACACAAAACAAAGAAACAAATTATCTATTTCAGTTGAGAATAGTGCCACACATCTATGATCTTGGCCCTTGGGAAGCTGAGATAGGAGGATCACTAGTTATGGATCAGTTTTGATGTCATAGAAAATTGTAGGCCAGCTGGGACTACATTAGACAAGCCTGGACTACATAACCAAATCCTGCCACTATTAAAAAATAAGTCTCCATCTCTGTGTCCTTAGTTTCTATCTTTTTTTTCTTAGTTTCTATCTTACTTCTTCCCTTTGCTCTCACATGACTTGAGAAGCTTAGGAATGCCTCTACTCTAGGGCTTCCTTATACAGGACGTGTATGGTCATGTTGACTAGATGTATTGTTGAATAGATAAGAGAATGAATACAGGAACCTTCCTCACATGCCTTAAGGTTGAGTTTATTTTTGAGATTTTATATAAATGCTTTGGTGTTACTGACACAATAATTCGTGATAAAGTCAAATAAATCTTAAAACATTATAGTCATCCAGTCAGAGAAACAGCTGTTTGAGGTGAGTGAGAGTATAGAATTGTCATGCTCCTGAGTCTGAAGCTCAGCAACTACAAAGAGGTGTGTTGGAATCAGAAGGAAGTGACTAAGTAGCTCAGTGACTAGCTAGTGTCTGTCATCACAGAAACCAACAATAGCCCTGATTGACACCAAGTGTGCTTATATGGTAGGAGGAGTCTTGGTTCCTTGCCTGATTTTCCTCCTGGTGACAGCACTCATCTGTCTGGCCCTTGAGAGCTGTGAGTCATCTATTGCTGTTCTCCTTGGCATCAGTCCCGTGTGGATTATGTGTGTTCCCTTCCTGCTAATCAGTAGTATCTTTTAGAAAACAAACATCTACAGCCCGTGTTGCTACAGAGGAGTAACAACCTATGTCCATGAAAATCACATTGCATAATAAGTGAACATCTTATCAGATTTTCTTGTGTTATATTACCTGATTTATTCTCAACAGATTGCATCAAAAATAAAAAGTGAAAATAAAGATAGAAGTTAAACATGAAGCATACTTCCAAAATTGAAGACTTTTGAAATCCAAACTATGTGTTTATTGACTTTATATTTACACTCTGACACTCTAAATGAATGGAAATTACTAGAAATGGAGAAAACTGTGACAGATGGTGCATTAAAGATACTTCAGCAATCCAAGAAGCTGACCCATGTCTACATACCACTAGGTGCAGAAAACTAATCAAATAACAGAAATCCCCGCAAGTTCCTATTATTTACAACCTATAAGTAGTTCCCTAACCATAATGCAAAGTAGCTCCCTAACTATAATACAAAGTAAGAGGTGTGAGAATGAAGATGGGCTGGCTCAGTCAGCCATGCTCACTGAGATGCTGACTTAATGCTCAGACACTGCTGACTTAATGGCACAGAAACCTTGTTGGGCTATGGTGACAGTAGAGATGTTTGGTGGCTCCAAAGATAGGCACAGAGTTTTCCTTAAACAGGTTGTATCTTTTCATTGTCAGTCACCCTAGATTAGCTCTAATACAACGTAGGAAAGAGGACCCACCATAGTGAATCGGAGTGAGCACACTTCTTCACTTTTCACAAAGGAGCTTACTCAGAGCTCTGAGTCAGGTGTGCTGGAGCATTCCTACAGAGATGTCAGTCAGCCTGAAGTTGGATAACATAGCTGTTATCCCATGACCACTGCTCCCAAAACAGCTACTTTACGACTATAATCCATCTCTACGTTGTGCTTTTCCCAATGCCTGAATGTTTAGTAGTTGTACATTTTCACCTGAGTTCTGTTGTGCTGTGGGGAAGTAGAAAAGGGTCTCTCTCATTTTTTTTTCTGATAAAGAGGAAATGTCACACATATTTGAGATCAGAAAAGCAATAGTGGCAGTTGCCATTCTTGGAGAGAAAGAGCTGAGCCCGTATGTTTACTAGTCTCATGAGAATGGTCAGCAGTAGAGACAGCAGTGTAATGAGGAGACCACCTGCTCCTGAGCATATGGGATGCAGCACACAGGAAAACACTCAAAAGCAAGGGAGTCTAATTTCCAGTAATCAGGATAATAAAAGTTTAAATTATGACAATTTATATATTAAAGAAAGCATGGTTTCACCTTCTTGGTAATATCTGCTAAGCTCTGGAGTCTTTGGGTTGCATTTGACTGAATATAATTAGTCAAAAAAAGAAGTTTTCTTTGTTGCAACATTAACTAAATCTCATAAGGAAATTAAGACCACAATCTAAAAAGTAAGTACTCAAAGACAAATAAGTTTTGTTCTTGAGAAAAACTTCTATCTTTATAAAAAAAAATAGCCAGGCTATATGACAAATTGCGTAAGTGGACCTGTGGGAAGGGCAGTGACGATCAGCAGTCTTGCAGGGCTGCTTGTAAAGTTACTGAAAATAAAATGGTTTTCTTAATGCCAGGAACACATTACCGAGCAGGGGAGGAGGCAGAGGAGGAGGATGGGGGAAGAAGGAGGAGGGAGAGGAGGAGATCATATTTTTGGCATCACAAAGATGTACTTGGCTTCTCCTTGAAGACTACTCTGTTAAAATGAAAGCATTAAAGTCTGGACAAAAATGTATACTTTGAAAAACTAAGACAATTTTTTTGATTAAATATTTATAACAGTTTAAAACCATTTCTCCAGCCAAGTTAATTTAAGAATGTGAGGGGAAGAGGGCAAGTTTTGTCTTTGTCCAAAAGGAAGATGCATCTGGCATTTTTGAATGAAGCTTTAGTCTTAACATAAACTTTTAATCAAATTTTTAAATATTTAAAATACATTTTTTAACAAAAATCCTGACATTTTATTTACTTACACCTAGCATGTACAAAACAGAAACTAGATTGGATTGGTATCATTCATATGGTCATTTAGGATTGCTTAAGTCCTCATCGATGCAAGGATAACTTCACACAAGTCAAGGAAAAGTGTCCCGTCCTAGGAAGTTGCAGGAATAAGAGCAGGTACTGGGCACCTAGGGCACCACTGCCTTCTGTAGCTTCCTGAAATAAATATTGCACATTCAACTGGCTCTCCAAAGTCTTACATTTAAAAATGATGTGTTAGTGTATTTTAAAAAATGAAAAAACCTAATCAGCACTGAATAATCAATCTAATTTCATATCTCATTCTATAATCATAAACATAATCATAATATGTGTATTAAAAAAATTACATTTTGGGATGAGTTTTTGGTGGGTTTTTTTTAATTTATAATTTTTGTTTTTGTTTTCTATACCTGAATGTTTGTCTTAAAAGTATTTGCTTTTAAATGTTTTTTATACTATTCATTAAGTATCCCAAGCCTTGTTTCTTAATATAATACTTGCTTACATGTAAGGAAAAAATGGAAGCTTTCCTGTCTCAGAAAATGAAATAGCACATAGTAATAAACATTTTAAAACCGTATGTTCTTATACTTTTTTCCTGAGAATCATATATTTTTGCTTTGATTGACAAGCAAAATCTACAGATTGTTCTTGCTAATATTTGCAAAATTGTAAAACATATGAAAATTTCCTAAATTTCCTTGATTATCAGTGGATAGTTATAGAGCTTGGTTAAAGTAATAAATAACAGGAAATAGAGGACATAATTCCCCAAGAATGCCAACATCCTTCTATTTAGCAGGGGAATAAGCAGCCTGTGAACAATACTAAAGATAAAACAACTTATTATTTGATGAATATTTTTGGCTATCTACATTGAATGGAAATTAAACATCGTTCCAAATACAGAGTTCATTTAAGTCTTCCTTTTCTGATTGTTAAAGACTATCTTTCAAAGCGCATGTTTTGAAACAGCTTGCGAGGCTCTGAAAGTGCTTTTGTGTATAAAAGCCGAGTGTTAAAGGAGGAAGGTTTCCATTATTAATGAAGAGGAGTGCCAGCAGAAAATACAAGGAGACAAGAGTAACAGCAAACTCATGAATTAAATAGTATCTTAAAAGCACCAGACTTCCTTCATCCCCAGCACATAACACCTGCTCACTAAAGTTTACTCAGTAGGGAGTAATAAGAGTTCTGTTGCTTCAGAGGAATATAACCTCTCAGTGCATAGAAAAGTTACTTCAATATTAGGAAGGCTACAGTAAGTAACATCAAACATGCATTGCCATTATCGTAATAGCTCATACACCAAACGAGTTTTATGCTTTTCATGGCTCCACACAAATAAGGATTTACTGTAAATCTTTATATGATGTATGTTTTCCTTACACCAAAACCAAAGCCAAATGTGCACGTTATTCTGTCTGAACATGCTTGTGCCAAGGCTAAGTTCAACAACTTTGGCATCTTTATAAAGATTTAATACTGAAAAAGAAGTATCAGAATATAGAAGAAGTTAATTCATACACATTGAGCATACCTCAAAACTCTAATAACCAATAATTTGTACAAGTTTGGACCCAATCTGTTATGCTGTCAGTAGTAGTATTCCCAGAAGAACCATTTTTGGAAAGCTCACAGTGAAAGCAAAGGGTTTCTTCCAACTCCTTTGCAAAGTGAAGAAAAGCAACTTTATTTTTAATGAGGCTCAATTTTTTTATAACCCATCAATCTTTATTTTAGTGCTTTAGCCTATGTGTTTTATATATATTCCTTATTCCTCAGTGCTTCATTTGCAGGGACTTTCTGCTTACTTTGTTCTCATAAAAGTTTATTAATGAAAATAACTAAGCACAAATGTCTAGAATATTATTATCTATAATGAGATAAACACATTGCCAACCAATTGATGAACATTTTCCCTGTGTCAGTAAGAAACCCAAAGCACTGATGTTTCAGCTAATGTGTAAGGATAGAACTATTCATTTGGAATGGATGTTATCTCTTTTGGATAATAATAGCAAGTAGAATTTCTCGGAAAATTGCAAAAAGAAAGGGGGGAACCATAGAGTCTTAAGGCAGGAATGACCAATGACCAATGACCAAATTTCAGTCATAAATTAAACCAATAAGTAAGATACAGGGCTAGAAAAACAGCTCAGAAGTATTTGCTGTACAAGCATAAAGACCTGAGTTTAGTTCCCAGCACATGCGTGAAAAACTGGGTATAGTCACACATGTACCTGTATCTCCAATAATGAGGGGGAGATGGAAGGACCACTGGGAGTTGCTGGCAAGCAACTTAGTCCCAGGTCCAGTGAGAGACCCTGTCTCAAAGGAATAAGTGGAACAAGATAGAGTAGGATACTTGATGACCTCCTCAGATCTCCAGGCAAGCATGCTTGTACACACCACACACACACACACACACACACACACACACACACACACACACACAAAATTAAGTAAGTACAATTTATTTTTAAAAATATTGGAATTTTACCTCACTTGTTTACGCAAACATTTCTACCAAGTTATTACTTTAGTTTTCAAGATTCCCTTTCAGACAATTAGATAAATCTAGCATTAAACCTCTTCCAGTGATATCTACCTGTGCTGACTATCTAACCTGCACTAGCTCCACAGAGAAGGCAGAAAGCACTGATACCAAGCAAAGCAATGACATCCTTAAAATGTTACATAAAGAGGCTTTATTTGCAAAGTTTGTTTGAAAATAAGTGGATGGGTTGCATAGGATTCATGAAAATTTGTCAGCAAACCAGGGCTGCTGCTACCCATCAGTCAACTAACACCATAGTATGGGAGAAAGGAAGAAGTGAAGATATTGGAAGACAGAGGAGAAAAGAGTATTAGTGCCTTTAGAGTCAGGACTAGAAACTTTCTGCAGAGGACTCTCATTGCCTGATGGAAGCCTGAATAGGGAAACCAGAAAAATAAATGCTCTGTGTCTGCCCCCTACCAGCTCTCCCCCTACTAGGCTTGCCATTGGCGAAGCCAAACAGAGCACAGACAAGACTGCAGATGACTGATATAATGAACACAGGTTAGCTCTGAGAGGAAGAAGATGAAATGGTGAATTACAGCAAGTAGGTCAGCAGAAATCAAGCAAGCAGGTGAAGGCCCCAACATGCTAACACTAAAGGAGACTGCCTAGGGAACTAAGTCACTGCTCTGAAGCACCAGATACTCCTTTCTTGGATTTTTTTTTCTCCTCTTGGAAGGAGGATTTGGGTGTTAATGACTCAAGAAATAAAAGAATTCCACTTCCATAGAGCCCAGCATACATTTACCCAACAGCAGCCACTGTGCATCAAGAACTTCTCTAGGGGTTAGAGAGATGCTTTTTACAATGCTCAGTAGTTAAGAGCACTGACTACACTGCCAGAGTATCTGGTTCAATTCCAGCACCCACATGGCAGCTCACAACTCCCTGAAACTACAGTTTCAAGGGATCCAGTACCTTCTTCTGACTTTCACAGTCACTGGGCATGCAAATGGTACAGCGATACGGTGCAGGTAAAATACCCATGTACAAAATATAAATTTAACTTTAATTCTAAAATGTTAGATCAAAATAGATGTAGTCTTTGGGATCAGAACATAAGCGCCTGATGATCTCTGTCTTAAGGCTAGAGTACAAAAAGAAAACAAAGCACACTCTAGTTGTCTGTAGCATATTCCAAAATACCCACGACACGGAGCTGAGTGCTGGAGAGCTGAGCATCACTAAACCCAGAAAGCCCACCTCAAGTGCCTGGCACATTAGCCCTCAGCAGATCTGTGAGATGGGCAAATTTCCATCTTTTTGCCTCACCCTTTAAACCATTCTCATTGTTTATTCCTGACCAACACTTAATTGTTTCCCTTTGTTTTCACTGAAGCACCCATCAATCAGAAACAAGTTGCCTCCCTTTCACTCTCATTAAAAACTTATCACTTTCTTAAGTCCCCATTTTTGTTATGTCCATATATGTACACACACATATTTATTGTAATATATGTATTTTTAAATTAATCAATACATAAACATTTTACTTAAGTTCTGTAGACAACATTCTGAATCCTTAAGAAAAGCTGATCTACTCAAACACAAACAATTAGTTATCAATTATGGCATGGAGGTAAATTTAAAATTTTATGCCTTACAATAATTTCAATTTAAAGAAAAATTTAAATGACAAAAGTGTAAGAATGAAATTAGTAAACTAATTACATTCACCTAGATATGGAAATATGAAGACAGAAAAACATTGCTGTGAACAAATGTAAAACCTATATGCCAACAAGAATAACATTTGAAGCATATGCAATTAAATGCTTCTATAGATATTAAGAGGAGGACAGACTGTGTCTGGGATGAGAAAATCAACCTTTTGCTGGGAAAATGATGCTTAGCCAAAATACAGATAAACCTACATTTCCGAACTGTGCACCTCCAATGCTCTGGTTGGTATCTGATTATAAACTTAAAATATAACTGTGAAATTGCCAAAGTGTTACAATTTGAACACAGAAACAAATGAATGTTTACAATAGGAACCAAATAAAAGCCACAAATAAGTAATTAACCAAGCTTGATTTTTTTTTTATCATTCTCTGGATCAAATCAAGTGATTAAAATGATAAAAATTCAGTTTGGGATAGAATGCAGGAAAGCTTATACTTACATACCTTTTTGGTAATATTTTATCTCAGCTTTTCTTTTCAATTGACAATTAGACTACAAAGAAAAGTGATCATAATGTTACATAAAAAATTAGATATTAAAAATAAAACATGTTTGGTTGATTGATGACATGAAAAGATTGTTGTTAATATGTTAATTTTATATCTTGCTAACAAGGTCCTACATGCAAGGTGGCAAGTTAAGAATCTAGTTTCATTTTCTTCATGCTGAAAGCCAGGCTTCCCATCACTACTTTTTGAAGATGCTGTCTTTTCACGAATGTATATTTTGGAGTCTTTGTCAAAGATCAGGCAGCTATAATTATATGGAGTTATACCTAGGCCCTCTATTCTATTACACTGATCTATGTATCTGTTTTTGTGACAGTATCATGCTGTTTGTATTTCTATGGTCCTGTATAAATTTGAAATCATGTATGGTGACACATCCTGTAATATTTTTGTGTTAAGTATTGCTTTGGGTATTCTTTTGTACTTCCATATACATTTTGAGAATTTTTCCATGTCTGTGAAGAAAGGCCCTGTTTGTTTGTGGTTGCATTAGCTATAGATTACTTTTGGTATGGTGGCTATTTTCATAATGTTAATCCTGTCAACCAATGAATATGGGAGTTCTTTCCATCTTCTGTTGTCTTCCTCAATTTCTTTCTTTGGTGTCTTATGGTTTTTAACACAGAGGGCTTTGGTTTTTTTGGTTATACATATTTCTAGATATTACGTAGGGTTCCCTAATGTAGGCCCTGGGGAAGAACCTGTTGATATTCCACTAAATAGTCCCCTTGTCAAACTGTCTTCATAAAAATATGTGTATAAACCCTTATGTTTATATACATATTTGTGCTGCTGTCCTCTCAACATTGATTAGAGAAGCTTATTACTACAGTAGTTGATACAGAGATTTATTGATTAGTGATGTTCAAAGGACTGAAAACAAATGATTATGAGTGCTTAGCTATATCTACATAATAACACCCTCCCCCCAACACACACACACACACACACACACACACACATGCACGCACATACGTGCATACACAAGGTTTATGAAAGAGAAAGCAGAAATAATGAAACAGCTAAGAACCAGGAGAAGTGCTCTAAAATACTATCTTCTGGCCATGACACATGTCCTCACAGTCACTGTGATTACCTGCACAAGACCGGTATACGATCAAACCAATTAAAACACAACGTGGATTGAGGATGAGCTCCCAAGTCCCCATACTTAGCTTGGTAGTTATTAGCAGTAGAGGGTTGCTGGGAGAGAGTCACTTTTCTTTGGGATTATGACCATAAGTATTTTTCACAGACCCAGTAGATGCCCCATGGCCATGCACATATGAGCAAACCTAACTATACTCTGTAAGTTTAAATAAATAAATAAATAAATAAATAAATAAATAAATAAATAAATAAATATTATAGAAGCACATGAATTTGTAGAGAGATGTGATGGGAGGTGTTCTGTTGCGGTAAATCTCCAACCCAAATAAGTCCGGTCAAGGAAAATACAACTCAATACTTATGATTATAAACCACAAGCTTAGATTGGGCAGATTTACCATTGCACTACTCTATTCCTCAACTATGAGATCCCTTATAACTTGCGATTTTTCTAGGCCACGGTCATCTTCTTCTCCTCCTCCTTCTCCTCTTCTTCCTCCTCCTCCTCCTCCCCCTCCTCCTCTGTTGTCCTTCTACTTGCGGCTCTTCTCTCTCTCCCGTTGACTTCCTCTTCTGTCTCCTCCTCTTCAGACTCTTCCTCTAAGCCTTTCCCTCCACCTCCCCTTCTACTACCCAATCATGGGCTCTAGCCTTTATTTTACAAATTCAATTGGACAGAAGGTTCACAATATTCACTCCTCCTCCACAGCTCCTCCCAGGAGGGGAACTACCATCAAAACAGGAAGCTGGGGCTATCCACAACAGGGTTCTAGGAGGAGATAGGGGGAATAAGACATGGGTATAATCCAGATACATTGCATATATCAAAGAAAAAAATTAAATTTCTTATCTGTGAGCCATATCTGCTTAAGTAGTTGGCTACTTTGCTTTGAAATAATACATGGTCAGAAAGTCAGAAGAAGGTACTGATAAAACAAAATGGCTGAAGAATAACTGTTGATAAACATTTTGAAATTTATAGGTTTTTTAAAAATAATTTTTACTTATTTGATGATTTCATACATGTATAGAATATATTCCGATCACATCTAGCCGCAGATTCTACTTCCCACTCCTCTTCTACTTCCCTAAATGGTCCTCTCCCACCTCATCTCATGTCTTCTCTCTCTCTCTCTCTCTTTCTCTCTGTCTCTCTGTCTCTGTCTCTCTCTCTCTCTCTCTCTCTCTCTCTCTCCACACACACACACACACACACAGACACGCATACACATGTACACATGCACACACATACACACACACATATACACAGAGAGAAAGAGAGAGTATAATCAGCCGAGCCTTTATGTAACTAAATGTATGTCT
>JANHMN010000014.1:9360602-9403382 GCA_030674055.1 Rhabdomys pumilio | reverse complement strand
CCTGCTGCCTGCTGCCTGCTGCCTGCTGCCTGCTGCCTGCTGCCTGCCTGCTGCCTGCCTGCTGCCTGCCTGCTGCCTGCCTGCTGCCTGCCTGCCTGCAAATGTACCTCTCCTCTTTCTATACTACATTACAAAATAATGAAAATTTACAACTAAAGTAGTACATTTAAGAGAAAGAATTTTAATTCCATTTTCTACATGGTTTTCTTTCATATTAAGTCTAAGCCTTGCTTTGTTCTGATGTTGTCATCTGATGCATTTCCCATGCACACCTCCTTCTCTGACATCATCTGGTACTCACAGGATCTGCACCTCAAATGCATGCCTCCTTGGACATTATCTCATGCTCATTTTTTCATTTGGTGAACTGTCACATTGGGCAGTTCTTGCTGCCCAATGTGATTCGTGTTTCTGCATCAGGGCCTGAGTGTCGGATGTGCTTTCTTGTTTATTCTTCTTGGAAAGTGCTTCCAACACCTAACTTCGTGGCCTGCTGTTCTCTTCAATGTTTACCCGATGGTCATGTTCTTAGTGAAGTGCTCCTTGACTTCTTGACTAAGATCTTGAACATCCATCTTATTTCCCAGGCCTTCATGTTTGATTTGTATTTTCTCATTCATGCCTCTTGCTCTACCTAAGATACTGTGTTTTCTTTTGAATTTCATCTCTATGTTCTACTAAAACATAAGATTCACAAGAACACCGTTTTAACTTTAATCATACAGAACCATAAATAAAATAATCTTGAACCCCATCATCACTCACATTTAACAAATTTTAATGCTTTCCCCTGGTTTGTTTATTCTACTTCTCCATAATGATTACTTCCTTGGGACATTTTAAAACAAATTTTATAAGATTTTAGGTTATCCTATCTAAAATTCTTGAGAATATCTTAGCAACTCTATTTCTAACTTTTAAAGCTTTATTTATTTATTTATTTATTTTAAAAAAAATCATCAAACCAGGCAGTGGTGGCGCACTCCTTTAATCCCAGCACTTAGGAGGCAGAGGCAAGTGGATTTCTGAGTTCAAGGCCAGCCTGGTCTACAGAGTGAGTTCCAGGACAGCCAGGGCTACACAGAGAAACCCTGTCTCAAAAAACCAAAATAAATAAATAAATAATCATCAAATTATATATAATTCTGCTATATTACTCCTGATATGAGTCAATGGAATCAGAGTCACACATATATCACGAGTACTGGCAAACCAATGTTTATCATAATACTTTTGTAACAGCCAAATTATGAGCTAGGTAAACTAATAAAGAAAATACAGTATGTGAGTACAAGGGAGTGTTATTCAGCCACAAAAAAAGAAAGAAATTATGGTTTATTTTAAAGGAAAAAAATACAGCTAAGGTCATTGTGTAAAATATAATCAGCCAAGCAAAAACAAAACAAAACAAAACAAAACAAAACTAGAATTACATGTTTTCTGTTATAGACAGAATTTATATTCTTAAAAATAAAAACAAAAGTAAAATGGGGACTCTCTGAGAAGAGGAAGAGAATCAACAAGACAGTGGAGAGCAAACAAAATGAGGTAGTGAACAGTGAGTGTGACTTGGTCCATTGTCTCCATGTTGAAAATGGCATAATGAAATCCTTTATTTTACAGATAATATGTTGGAATAAAAGTAATTAATAATCCCTTCATAATATTGGCAAGCAGTTTGTATTCAAAGCACTTCAGTTATTTAACAAGATAAATACATTGTAATTGGCTTTTTCTTTCTAAATCTCACGTTCTATCAATTCTTTTAATTTTCTGGAAAAAGATTAGCAATTGCCCTGTAGTAAATTCAACATTGTTACTTGTTTTACTCTTTTCTTGAAGTATCACTCATCTAGTTTTTTCTTTAATGAATGACATATATGACAATATATGGAACTCTTATTAGATGCAATTACAGACGAGCATTCTATGTAGCTTCCTGATGTACTATATCATGAGGCCCAAAAGACTGCCACATCTGGAGTGGTGGTAGAATGAATCAGAAAGCTAAGGAGACATTAACCTAATTGTTCCCCAAAGTTTAACTGATAGTATATCATCTATTGTTGATATAGCCCTGTCTTAATTATTTTTATTTCAACTATTTGGAATTTATTATCTAAAATTTATTTATTTATTTATTTATTTATTTATTTATTTATTGGTTTTTTGAGACAGGGTTTCTCTGTGTAGAACTGGCTGTCCTGGAACTCACTCAGTAGACCAGGCTGGCCTCAAACTCAGAAATCCACCTGCCTCTGCCTCCCAAGTGTTGGAATTAAAGGCGTGCGCCACCACCGGCAGCTAAAATTGATTTATTAGAGATCTTTTTCCACAATGTCTGATGTTCAGGTAGAAGACAGCTAATCTGTAAAAAAACTCATAGCTAGTTCTCAAGAAGACTTGAGAATCAGTACTTGACCTTGGCTTGTTTAGTGTGGTACTGTTTGTCTGGTGGTGGTGCTGATGGTGACGAGCTCACAGGCTTTTGTGTAGTATGTTCTAATACTTTATAGTCATTGGTCATTCTCAAGTTCAGATTCTCTCATTTCACAATAATGGGATTCACTTTTAGTAGGTTACATACCAACATAATATAACCATGTCAGTAAGCAAGAGCTTCTACATTTGTTGGTATAATTTCTCAATCTTATCTTGAATGTTGAGATCTATAGTCAGCCCCTTTTTCAAGGATATCAGATTCCTTTAGATAGAAAATTATATTCTTAGGCTATTGCTAAATGTGTAAGACATTTCAAAAATAAAGCTGGGTACATAAAATAGCTCTGTCAGTGGGAAAGACCACCTGTTGTGTAAAGCATAAGAACCTAAGTTCAAGTCCCCAGCACCCATGTAAAAAGCTGAGCATGGCTGGTGTCTTAGGGTTTTACTGTAACGAACAGACACCATGATCAAAGACAATATTTAATTGTGGCTGTTTTTCAGGTTCAGAGGTTCAGTCCAGTATCATCAAGGTGGGAGCATAGCAGTATCCAGGCAGGCATGGTACATTAGGAGCCGAGAGTTCTGCATCTTCACTTGAAAGCTGCTAGCAGAATCCTGACTTCCAGGCAGCTAGGAGGAGGATCTTAAAGCCCACATCCACAATGACACACCTACTCCAACAAGGCCACACCTACTCCTACAGGGCCACACCTTCTAATAGTGCTTTTCCCTGGGCTGAGCATATACAAACCATCACAGCTGTACATGCCTACAACCTCATCACTGAGGAATAGAGAACAGATCCAGAGAGCTCACTGGCTTGTCAGCCAAACCAAACCAGCAGTCTTCAGGTTTAAAGAGTGACAATTGCTAGTCTCAAAGCAATAAGATAGAGAGCAATAGAGAAAGACATCATCATCACGTACTGCTCTGGCCTTACATGCTTACATGCATGTACTTGACACATAACACGCACGCGAACATACATACATGCACACACACACACACACACACACACACACACACACAGGTAATTAGTAGGGTCTTTTATTTGGATAAGTTGGGATGGAATCAAACGTTCACTCTTATTTCCAAATCAACTATACATTTACACAGTGTTGTATTGTTCAGTGTGCTATGCTTACATTTTCTTATTTGAAAACTCTTTTCTTCTGAAACATTCATGTCAATGAATTCTTTGGCTAAATTGTGCAACAATTTCAAAATAGAAATACACTTAACAGACTTCTCAGCCGATTCTTGCACTTCCTTTCTAAATTTACATTTTAAATATACAAGCAAAATAGTAAACTTAAATTTATGCCATTCATTTCTCAGTGTTGTTGTATTCCTGCCTTTTACTGATCCTAAGGTCATTTGTTTCATTATTTCTTATTGTCAATGTGTAATTCTTTATTGCTTTTATTTAATGCAGTATTAAATTACATAAAGCAAGGTGAAAATTTTATAAACAAGTACACTCACTGAGATCCTAACTTTTCCACATGTCCCATGTTTCTCCACGTTAGTTATTTTTTATTATTTTCTGGCTTATCCTTTCTAGTTTATTTCTGAAAACACAAATATATTATTGTTTTTTATCTGTTAGTTATTTATAATAACAAAGCATATTCAAAATAGGTTGACCTTGCTCTGCTCAAGTTAGCAATATAAATTGTGATACTGAAGAAAAATATATAGAAGTCTCCCTTGTTCTGTTGAACCCTTCTTCTGTGATGGGCTTTTATTATAAATATTGTAGTATTTGTATGTATCTTTGTATATACTATTTTTACTTACATGTTTTCAGAATTTCCAAAGAGTGGACATATTCATCAAAAGATAAATGTATTTGTTTGCTTGTTTGTTTTGTTTTGAATTAATTAACTTAATGGTTTACTTTACATTCCAATCATAGATTTCTTGTTCTCCTCTCCTCCCAGATTCTCCATTTTATCCACACATCCATCTCTCCCCACTTTCTCCTCAGAAAAGAAATATTCTTCCATGGGTTTTAAACAGCCATGGCGTATCAAGTTGCAATAAGACAAGGTGCATCTTCTCCTATTCAGGCTAGACAAAGCAGCCCAGTTAGGGGAAAGAGATCCAACCAAAGGCAGGCAACAGAGTCAGAGGCAGCCCTTACTCCTAGTCTTAGGAGTCCCACAGGAAGACAAACTGTACAACTGTTACATATGTGCAGAGGGCCTAGCTCTGTCTCATTGGTGGTTCAGTCTCTGTGAGTCCATATGGGCCCAGGTTAGTTGATTCTGTGGGTCTTCTTGTGGTGTCCTTGACTCTTCTGACTCCCCTCTAGCTCCTTCAATCTTTCTTCCCCCTCTTGCGCAAGATTCCCCAACTCCACCTAAAGTTTGACTGTGGGTCTCTTCATCTTGTTTCATCAGTTGCTGGGTGAAGCCTCTCTGATGCTAATTATGCTATACTACTGTCTGCAAGTATAGCAGAATATCATTAATAGTGTCTGGGTGGGCTTTCTCTCATGTCTTGGGTCTCAATCTGGAATAGTCTTTGCTTAGCCATTCTCTCTATTATATTAGCTATAAAGTAAAGAATAGCCATTCTACAATTCACAGACCCAAAGAAACTGTGACAAGGATGGCCCAAAGTGGGTAGGGTGGTGCTTGACTCTTTAAATAGAATAGACCTGGGATAGACAGCAGGAAAGGACTGGGTAGGGGAAGGAGCAGAGATGAGAACAAGAGGAATCAGGTGTGGAGAGAATTGAAGGAAAGAGTACTGGGGGACACAGGTTGAGGGATATCTCTGGGACCAGCTAGAAACCTAGGACAATGGAAACTGCCAGGAATCTATGAGGGTGAGCCTAGCTAAGACACCTAACAAGGCAGACTATAGAGCCTGAAACATCCATCTTCTGAAATTAGACAAGACTTCCAATGGAGGGACTGGGACACCAACTCAGCCTCAAAACTTTAGACCCACAATAGGTTCTGCCTACAAAATCTGCAGGGATAAATGTACTTGTTAACATGCTGGATCAAACACAAGAATTTCTCCATTTTATGCTCTAATGTTAATTTGTAAAGGGCATTGAAGCTGCCTTCTCACCTGCTGACGAGAACAAGTCAGATATCATGTAATATTCTTTTATATACAGAATTGGTCTCAGTTAAAGTTTGAATCTTAGAAGGTACATGACTGTGAATGACAATTTCTGAAAAGAACCTGTGACCACAAAGGCTGATTGACCTAGAGGTTGAAATGTTGCAAGCCCCAGAGCAAATTATCTTGGGTGATCTTTTGCCCTCTTAATACCTTCTACTGTATATAACTTAACATTTTTGTGATGATTAGGTAAATCCTTTGTAATGTATAAGTAGATATACATTCTAAATTAATTTTATGTATTAGATTGCATCTTAAAATTTCAAAAGACTTTTTAAAGAAATGGTCAAATTTATATTACAGTTTATATAGAAATATTAAAAGTCAAGAGTAAACAGAAAAAGTTTTTAAAATGCAATAACAGAAACAACTAAGTATATCACTTATCATAATGTATCAAAAAATAGGATAGTGATGGTGTAAAACCAGACAAGTGAAAATAATAGAAAGTTCATAAATAGGCATAAGAATGTAGTGGCATCTCAGATTAGTATAACAAACTAGTTACTTAATAAATGCTATTGGAAAAATATATTTATCAAATTAAGTTGTTTCAATGTTATATATAGCCTTATATGAATAAGGCTAGATCACACTGAGAAAAATTTCAAAAAAATTTAAATTCAAAATATAAGAGTAGGTAAATTCAAGAACAAAAATGGTTGTTTATAACTTTGGAATGAAAAAGGGTTTTCTAATGTGACCCAATTTCCAGAAGATATCAAACTTGATTAATTTATACCCTATAAGAAAAAAAGACACAAAAGTAAGAAGATGGCCCTCATAATATAAAAAAAGTACATACAATTCTGTTCTTAAATTTAAATTTAAAAAATCCTGGAGCATAAGGAGAGACAGATAGACCAAAAGCCCCAGCAGAAAATGGACAATTTGGCGAAGTTTAGAAAAAGGCAATTCACAGAAAATATTACAAGTTTGCTGTAAATGTAAAACATGTCAGCAACTCTGTGCATTTAATCTCTGCTTCCCACACCAAAGGACACAGATTTATACAGGAAAAGGCATTATATAAGAAAAATGAATTCAAGAAGATGTAATCAACCTACAATGAATAAGAAAGGGGCGGCAAAGTATTTGAATGGCAATTCACATGTATGGAATGCCAACACAAAATATATTTCATTTCGGTATTGACAAAGAACATGCCAATTAAAACAGGAATGTGTTTTATACCCAACTAAGCTGTCCAATTTACAAAGGGTGTTAGTAGTCACAAATAACCTGAACAGCAAACAGGGCATCAGAAACTGTGCTAAGTCCCCAGGAGCACTGTACAACTGTAAAAAGTAGGTACAGTGTGAATTCTCCCAACAGTTACACAATTCAGAATGGTACCGAATAGCACTATGTGCCTTTTTGACATGCATATACATGTAATAACATGTAAATAATGTGAATAATAAATGCAAATTCTGGACTCAGGAGGAGAAAATGGGTTAGGTCATAATCAGGTACCCAATTATAATTTATCAAATCCTATCTTTAAAGGAAGGTGATGTAAGTTTTCGTTCTCTCAATAAATGTTTTCCAAGTCTGAAATATCTCAGAAAATAAAAAACGATAAGAGAAGGAGAAAAGACAAGTGTTTTGATCTTAGAATAAAACTCATTCCAGTCTCTTATCTGCTATTCATTCCACTCAATGCAGGGACCTGGGCCCAATAGCTTTCCTTTCCTAATCCTCAGTTGCTCATTTGCATAGTAGGGATGATGGTGATCTGGTTTAACACTGGCAACAGCTAGCACACAGTGTGCTCTCAATATGTTTTATATCATTCATAAATTAATAAACATTAATTATTCATATATAGGTGTATATATAAATGCATTCCAAATGTGTGCATGTACACAGAGGATTCATGCGTCATAGTATCTTGGAGCACAGCATTTGTGTTCTTATGATTTTGTCACCCTTTTTTTATATATAATCTTTTTATTTTGTACATGCTATTTTAATTTTAAGCATGAAAAAAATGTTAGATAATCAACAGAACAGCTGCTAGGGGAAAAATAGAAATAAAATAGCTCAATGATTGAAGATTGAAGCTTAAAAGAATAGTTTTACAGTTAACAGCTGTGGGTCCCCAAAATAATTATCTGAAAAACACATGATTCCAATAGGGAAAGGGGGCTTCTAATACTGAAAATTTGTAGCTGGAGAGCTAAGAGCTGTTGGAAAGTAATGACAAAATATTAATGTTGATGATTTTTCCTAGAGAAAATAGATTACATGAAGAGAAACAGAGAATGCGGTACTTGTGCCACTTACAAACGTCAATTCATTCATGTCAAGTCATATGTGAGAGCTGTGAAATGTACTTTAGACTCCATTTTAAGTTTTTAAATCTGATTTGAATAAAGAACACTAAATATAGGTCATGAGAATGGCAACAGCATTCTTTGTTCCTAACCATCTCCTCTTGTTCTTGTCCTCTGATCTTTACACACAAACACATACTCATTGACATGATGCCTCTGTTTTCCCTGGAGAGATGGAGCACAAGAAGTAGAGAAACCCGGATACCATTCTGCAACGTCACACCTCTTGTGAAATAGTGGCAAGCTGTAGCCTCCCAAAGCTTTTATTCTGTTGTAAGGTAGAAACTGAAATAAACTAAAACCTGACTCGTACTCAAATCATTGAGAAAATATCCAAGACATCATCCAAATGCAAGATGGTAATCTCACAAAACACTCTGAGCTGGAAAGCAAAAGGACTATTTTCTGAATAGTTCTCCCAGGAAGCAAAACAAACCCTCAGTCTGCTTGGCTTCCTGTTTCTGTACCTCCCACATACAGTTAAGGCAGATGCATTTGAAAATTTCTCTGTTGACTTCCTTAGCTAGTACATCCTTCCAGGCACCTGTGGGTTGCATAAATCTTAATTTGTTCCCATAACAAATACTACTTGAATCTTGTTTGAACCTTTTACATGTTAGGCTCCTTAAGGGGAATCCATTGCAGGAACAGCAAGATTACTTTCCAAAGATTAGCAATTTATATTCGGGAGAAGGAGAGTGACATAGGAGGAAGTAGATCAAAAACAAAACATTTTGAAAATAAAGTTAAATTCACTATATAGCTCAAGATCAGAAGAGCCATGGGAAAAGGAATAGAAAAAGTAAAGTGGACAGAGGGCTTCAAGAATTTTTATTTGGTAAGTAGGAAGCTTGTTACATTCTATAATGAGAGGGTCTCATCTCAATGGGAAGATAGCTTTTGAGCAGACACTTAAGAGGATGAGATAATTGCCTCCATAATTATCTAATAAGCAACCTTCTGTAAAAGGAAAATCTAGTTCCAAAGCCCCAAGGTACAGCTTTCCTGGCATGTTTGGAAACATGAGAGAGATGTTTATGATTAAAAAAGATGAGTCAGGGTCATCCAGAAGGGAGGCACTCCCCAATGGTTTGGCATTGGTAAAATACTGATACCCATTCCTCACAGGAGGTCAGGCTGTTATTTTCAGCTTTAATCAAAAAAGCAAGGCATGTGTGTGAGTGATCCCCTGGCTCCCCTGAGAAGAAGGAAATGATCCAGCAAACACTTTACAGTTTCCTGCCAGTTATCAAGAGCAAAGTAATCAAAGTAATTATACAAAATAATCAATCAAAAATAAAAGACAGAAGAAAATAAAACTGAGGTGTCTTGAGAACCTTGGGAAATCATAACAAATCGTAAACAGCACCTCCTATCACACACACAAAGCAATATTTACTGAATAAAAATCTGAAATAAAAGGAGGGCACAACTATTCCTAAAGGATTGAGGTTGTTATTTTTGATACAAAGGAGCAAGCAGGCAGAGGGAAGAGTCCTTGCTGAACCAGGCCAGCAGATTAACCAGGACCTTAAGAGGAAATAGGGGGAGGGATAGTAAAAAAAGGAATTGCTAACCAAGAGAGGTAGCCCAAAACAAGAGACCAAGACACTGGTGTAGCTAAAATGGCTGAGTTAGGCAGATGTTCATGTGTCTCCACCAGTCAAAGATAGTTGATATATCTAGGTTGGGTATTGGGTTACACTTCTGACTGAGCATTATCAAACTTATAAAGCCTTTGATTAACATTCTAAAATATTGTATAAAAGCAAAAAGGAAAAGGGGGCATGGGATAGGGGTTTTCTAGGGAGGGGAAATGGGGGAAGGGGATGACATCTGAAATGTAAATAAAATATCCAATAAAAGAAAATAAAAAAAATAAGAGCTAATAGGAAGGGAAGCAGAAGCCCAGCCCATGGGAGGGAGAGGTTTAGGTAAGAAGGGGTGAGAAGTCCTGGGAGGAGCCATTGGAACTGAGTTATGCTGGGAGAGTTGGGAGGAGCCACAGGTACTGAGGCATGCTAGAAGAGGCCACTTTGATATGTTAGTAGGTACCTCAGTTTGCCATTTGCTCCAGGTTTCTGAGACATTACCATCTATCAAATATTTTTTAAATTTCATGACTTTTTTCTATTAATTGAAGTTTTGAGAATTTTGTCAAGAAAATAATCTAAAAATATTAAGTTTTTTTTTTTTAGGAAAATGTGTTGCTCAGGCTAGAAAGATGGCACAGTGGGTAACAGCACTTCCCATACAAACGAGAGGACCTGAGTTGAAATCTCTAGCATCCATATAAAAAACAAAACAAAAACAAAAACACAAACAACAACAACAAAAAAAACCTACAAGACAAAACAAACAAACAAAACACCCAAAAACCAAAAACCTGAGCATGGCACAATGTGAGATTACCTCACATTACCTCACAGAGATAGGTGGATCCTGGAAATTCACTGGCCATGTAGCTTAACAAAAATGGTGAGCTTCAAATTCAGTGAGAAACCCTGTCTCTAAATGATAAAATAAGGGAGCAACGGAGGAAGCAACCTGTCTTAGTTAAGGTTTTTATTGCTGTGAAGAGACACCACAACCACAGCAACTCTAAAAAAAAAAAATTTAATTGGAACTGGCTTACAGTTCAGAGGTGTAGTCGATGTTATTGTCCAGTTATTGTCATGACAGGAAACAGGTGGTGGGCAGACAGAACAGACAAGGTGCTGGAGAAGGAGCTGAGCATTCTTGATCCACAGGCAGCAGAAAGAGAATGCCACACTGGACCTAGCCTCTGAGATCTCTAAGCCTGCCTACAGTTACCCATTTCCTCCAACAAAGCCACACCTACTCCAGCAAGGTCTTACCTCCTAATAGTGCCACTCCCTGTGGGCCTCTACAGTCATTTTCATTCAAATTACCACACCTCCTGTGTGAAACTCTGGCCTTGGCTTATGGATCCAAGGCAGCTGCAAACACATGTAAACATACCACACACACACAAAGTAATCAATTTTGAAAAATATAGAGCATGTAGTTAAAGAATACTTTATAGAATTAAAAATTAAGTCAGGTTGAATGGTATACACCAGTAATCCCAACTGCTTGGGAGGCTGAAGTAGGCTACTGGTGAGTTAGAAGTCAAATAGGGCACAAAAAATGAGATACTCTCTCACAAAAGTGATACAAAGGGAAATGGTAACAAAATTTTAAAAATCTTAAGGGAATGGTGATAATATAGTATAGTTCAAACACGTGGTAAAAGTATATGTAGCTGGGCAGTGGTGGCGCACGACTTTAATCCCAGCACTTGGGAGGCAGAGGCAGGCAGATTTCTGAGTTCGAGGCCAGCCTGGTCTACAGAGTGAGTTCCAGGACAGCCAGGACTACACAGAGAAACCCTGTCTCGAAAAACAAAAACAACAACAACAGCAACAACAGTTTATCTAATCATAAATTTAATAATGGAAAATTTGCAAAAATAAGTAAAAGAAGCATCTTAATTTATGGAATGATTTTTAAGAAAGATTTGAGGCGAATACACTGAGAAGTCAACAGAGATGATCTTGGCTGATAGAATTGTGAGTTGTTTTCTTTAAAAGAATAATTTTTAAAAATTACTCCCAAGAAAAAGGATTGGAGATAAAGTGGAAAAGTAGAAATGGAGATTTAAAGAATGTTTCTCTTCACTACACGTCTCCAACCTATGTAACAGAAGCTGCAATCCAAGACATGGAAAGATATCACTTTAGAAAGCCTGCCTGCAAGTGTCTGTGTGCCTACATCGCTTCATCTGCTGCCATCCTCCTCTCTACCTGCTCTCAAGCACTGAGTTCACACCTTCAGTCTCAGAGATCAGGAGGTGGAGGCAAGAGAAGCAGAAGTTCCAGTATATAGCCAGTTTGAGGCCAGCCTGGAGGACATAAAAATTTTATCTCTTAATAAACAATACCAAGACTATGATATTTTGTCTCAGCACTTCAGTTCCTGCCTGCCTCCAGGACCCGATATTCAACAGCATACTCTACATCACAGCTAGAAATTCACTCACTCACATTTTGTATTAAATAAAATAAAATAAAACACTTATTTATGGTGTTTTATGTATCTATTCTATTTGAAATTTACCTTAATACTCTTCACACCTAATATGCCTAATATATCCGTATAATTCCAAAGACAGAACCTCACACATTTAGATTTGTGCCTCTTTCTTTCCTATTAACCTCATCATGCCATTTGAGCTCAGTTACTGAGAGGATCCATTCCCTTCATTAAAGGCATCTCCTAACTCCTTTCCGTCAACTTCCATTGCTCTTCTCCAGGTCAGAGGCTTAAAGAATGTCACAGCTACATAAATGCAGTAGCTTCCTGACAGGTGGTTATGATTCCAAATATTGTCATTTTCCAGTCCATTCTCCATGCTCCTGTCAGACGACATTTATGTCAGACCACCCCACTTTACTCCCTTCATGAGAAGTCCTTCCACTCTGATTTGGGCCCAAGCTTCCAAGACTCTCTTGTTACTTTCTTGTTCATACTATCCTAAAATGATGACCCATCTATAGTATCTAACATAATCTATATTCTTCTATCTATAACTAGATAATGGTTTTATACATACTGATTATAACATTCAAAATACTAAATTAGTATTACTTAATGCATGAGTGTATTGGACTGAGTCACATTATACCATTCGTTATTTGTTAAAGCACTGCAAGTTTATTTTAATTCATTAACCATGTAATTCATAATAATTACTAATATCAGTAATTTCTCTCCACATTTTATACCCTACAAATAAAATAATAATTCACTTAAATTTAAAAAAAAAACGTTTTTAAAACAAACAGCATTTCACTATTTCTGTATGTATTATAGGTGAATCTATTGGCAGTGTTATAATTAAATGAATAGTGTCAGTACACCAACAGAATCTGTAGTAATGTAGAATTAATCAGTAAGACAAGCAAAGGAGTTTTGGTCAGTTATAGGATTTTCAATGGAGAATCTTAGTGGAAAGTTAAAAAAAAAATCTTCATTTCAGAAGTACTCCAGAAGATATGTGGGACTGGTACAATGAGGATTAAAGTCAGAGTTATTCAGGTACTGTGGGGCAGAGAGATGGCTTAACTAGTTAAGACTTGTCATCCAAGCAGGTGAACCTGAAGACAGATCCCTAACACCCGTGGAAAAGCTGAGGAACGTAGTAGGTATCTGCAATCCCAGTGCTGCAGAAGGGACTGGGAACAGACATAGGAGGACCGCGTAGCTTCTGTAGATAGCCAGCTAGCCAAAACACTCAGTTCAAGGTTTGGTGAGAAACTTTGTCTCCAAAAATAAGGTGGAGAGAGACTGAGGAAGGCCCTTATTGTTGACCTCCTAGCACACTCACAGACATGCACACACACACACACACACACACAAACACACACAAGCACATTGTAGCTGCTTGTATTCTAATGATAATTTCTGTCCCCCAAATTAGTTTGCACAAGAGAGTCTGCACATAGCTTCTAGGAACCTGCCCCCAGTTAATTCTGATTGGTAAATAAAGATGCCAATGTCAACAGCCAATAGCTGGGGAGGAGAGAGAGAGTTGGTGTGGCAGTGGACTTACCAGAAAACTTGGTAAGATTGAGTGGGTTCAGAAACCCCAGCACCTCATACCAGAGGACAGTAGGCACTTCACCTACTCTCAAGTAGGCTTCTATCATGTGACCACAGCACCCCATGGAGAGAATCAGGACAATCAGTCACATAGAGTCAGTGCCCCAAAGTACTTCTACATGCACATGTGGCATCCCTAAACATCTCAGAGCAAGCCAATAGAAAGTATCTACTGTCAGATCCCCAATCTATCCCAAAATGTATATGAGACTGTGTGGAAGGAATAAAGGTATGAGAATTATTTCGCCAAGGATCATCTGAGAGCTTCCGTCATATAAGAGCTGGAATACCTTTTGGGGAAGAGAGGTCTCTCCCAAAACTTATGCCACTGGAAGCTGCCCCAGCCCACGGCAATCCCTTCCTGCCCAGTGGCCCCAACCTTGGTTCCCAGCCTCCAAACCTCACTGACAAGCTCCTCCTCCCTGCGAGGGTGATTACACTTCCCCTCCCTGTTCGTGCCAGCCCACCAGTCACATAGCAACATCTCTAGATTAGCAGCATCTGTGGGCTTCCCTCTCCCCTTCACAGAGCGCAACTCTTTGGCTGCTCTAGCCTAGCCAGGGTTCGCACAGATCTCCGCAGATAGCATCTGGCAAGGCAAGATTTAGGGTTCCCGTGCTTGATGCTCCAGAAAGCAGGAGGAGGGAGATCTGCCATGCCTTAGAAGAGTGTAGAGGAGAGGAGAGACACCATGCTTGAGTTGTAGGTAGGAAAGAAAAGCAGAACCAGCAGGTAAGGGGGCCGAGAGGACTTGGCCCAAAGGACTGTTCAACTGGGTCTGAAGCAGCCAAGATGCAACATAGAACTTAGTAAGTAGTAACTCAGAATTATCAGCAGGAGGTAGATTCTAGCAGCACGGAAGCTAGGCAGCTGCCCAGCTACTGTGCTGCTAAAGGCAGATTAAAATATTAAGGCTGCGTGTATGACTTTCATTCGGGAACACAAGCAACCCCGCACCAGGATTTATTAATTATAAATATTAATACAACAGCATGTACATGTAAGAAGGTTAATATTTTAAAATAGTAATGTAATTTAAATATCATATAATATATGCATACATATATTGAAATGTCACATCATACCCCACTAACAGACACAATTTTGCATTTTTATATGTCAGCTCAAAATAAATTGGTGTTAAAACATACATGCACACATAGCTTCAGGCCAATTTTATTTTGTACTTAAAAATAATTTTAACAAACTGCTTCAAAAAAGACTCTATTAGATTTAAACACCCTAGCTCAGTTGCATACCTCCCAGAGCAATGAGAACAGTTGTTGGTGCTCTCACTGAACACTGTTGGAAGGTTATCTCAGACGGTTATGTGCAAAGTGTTTGTACACAGGAACACAACAGCTGTACCTCGCTTCAGTGCAATTCTGCTCCTTGCAATTCACTCTAAGATTTGCCAGTCTTCAGTAAATTACATAGAGCGGAATAATGTAATCATCATTTATGCAGACTGTAATATATTCCTGCCTTCCTAGAGAAGTGAAACTCAGCAATGAGTAGATGGGAGGGTTCGTTTGTGGAAGACTGAAGTGCAGGCGTGTGCAACTCTTTATGGTCTGGGATGGGACGGTGTGGGAAGCAGATTCATTGTAAGAGAACGTAAACAATATTGGGGCTTTTAAAAGCATAAAGAATTCAATGCAGTTTATTCTTGAGTTTCTCTTAATGCCATGCAACTCTGGATTGCCTATTAATAAACTGTACATGTAAGTATCAACTATGCAGTGGTAAGTTATAGAGAACAGACTCATCTTAGGCTAGGCAACTCAAGCAATTTCTCTAGGAGGCAATGGCAAAGAAGGAAGAAAACAAGAGAGGGCTGGAGCATGCGTGGAACTGATGCAGCCCTCGTGCAGGATCCTGAGGACTTCCTGGCCTTGTGGGCAACAGAAACATGTTTGCTTTAATGTGTGCATATATGTTTTAACATAAATTTATTCTTGGCAGATATATAAAAATAGAAAATTGTGTACAATGTGATGTTTCAATACATGTGTTGGCAGCCCAGAGACAAACCTAAGGAAGAGGAATCTTGCCATGTGAGGCATGGAAACTATTGAAACCAATAGTTTAAGATGTTTAAATGAGAGAGAGTGGGAGAGGGAGGTAATATTGTTGGATATCCCTTTTGAAAAGTCCACTGATTTTTATATATAGAGAGAAGAAATGGAGACAGAAAGCAACGTTAGCTTAATTAGAGGGTTATTAGAGTAAATAGTAGAAATTTAAGTCCTGTGAAGATATTTAGCCATTCTTCTCCCTACAGAAGGCTAGAAATAAGTCCTTTACTCCAAGGATTGAGAAAGCTTGCCCTCTGCTTTAGAGGTGGAAGAACATGAATTATTTGACTATTTTAATGACAAAATAAATAAGATATGGGAATGTATTGAGTATAGATATAATACACAGAATATAATCATGGAGTATACAGTTTTACAAGTAACAATTCAATTTATTTCGAGATTGATGGTAATATCTTATTATAAATTAAGTAGTTAATGTTTATTGTATATATACCATGTACCCATAAATTATTGTAAAAGCTTTATAAATTCTGTAAAATTCGTTCTATATAGAAATTTGAGGTTAAAGGTACTAGAGTTCTTTCTATTTTATCAGTGAGGAACTGGATCAAGGAAAGATTGAGCCACATGTCACTTTCAGTGTGCAACTCCTGGATCCAGGTTTTAAATCTGATGCTCTCCCATTTACCAACCGTCCTGCTATGCTCACCATGCTCCTCACTCACCCTCTCATCATACTCCTCACCCACCCCCTCACTGTGCTCCTCACCTACCCCCTCACTGTGCTCCTTGCCCATCCCCTCATCAGTGCTCTCACCCACCAGCTCATTGTGCTCCTCACCCACCCGGACCCCTCTCATTCACATTCAGAAATTGTTCCCAATGTCATGCTCCCAAATTTCACTAATTTGAGTTACCCAAGAAGGAACTTTTTTATCACACTAGATTGTATTCTGTTCTTTTATCACTCCCGGTGTTTGCAGTATCTTTCTATAAGTCAGTCTCCAGCCCAGAAAGTATTTCAGTCTATTCCTGTGAATGATAAATTAGCGATGTAATATGGTCCAGGGTGGGTGTGGGGAGGGAGAGATGTTGATTCCAATTTGTGTGCCTGATATGCAGATGAACCATGTTTGCCTGCTTTCACTTCTGTAATCAGTGATGATCAAGGCTTCAACAATAGAAAACACTTTTCTCACAGCTTGGAGACTGGAAGCTCAAAATGGAAATTTCAGTATGAGTGTCTGTGATGGGCTTTCTTTCTGTCTCACAGTCTGGCATTTCACTAAGTCCTTGTATGATAGAGAGAGGACAGAAGAGGAAAGAACGAAGGAGAGGTTGTGAGAGTGATCTCCTCCGGTCCTAAGAGGTCACCGGTACTTTGCGATTAGAGCAGCACTACTAGAATCCGAATCCTTATCTCCAAATACAGTCTATGTTAGAGTTTTGTATTTGAATGAGCATGGTACCCAATTCAGCCCACAGCATTTTAGCAATTAAGAAAAAATAATAAAATTTAATACAAATCTATTCAAGAACCATTGAACTTCAATTTCTCTGACTTAACTGGGATTCTGCCTTAGTTTGGCAGTGGGGGTTCATTAGATTTCATTTAAGTCTAAACAAAGGAAATAATAGCTACAGGGAATTTTTTTTAAGGACTGGGAAAACAATTCTTAGTTGAATGAGCATAACTGAATAAAACCACCCCTGCAGGAAGCATCGACAACAGCTGGTCTGTCTGTTCTGAAAATTCCAAACCCTCAGTCACACAGATAGTCAGTCACTATTGTCCATGGGCAACAGTGGAGGTGGCAAGGACTTCCTCAGTACCACAGCTAGATCCCTTGCCTCCTGTGGACTTTAGTGATAGGGAAAACAGATTTGGAAGTGACTTAAGGGCCCACGGCAGCAGGTGACCAAACTTACTGAGATGTGGGATGGCAGAACACTTGTCTAGCAGGTATCAGGCCCCAGCTGAGATGCCTCAGCACCACAAAATAGAAGCAAAATACAGACAAAATCAATGGGACTGATTCCCTCATTCCACATTCCCAGGATGGTGCAACCTAGAGTGAAAATTGCAAGACCTATGACCTCACACAGTTTAGCATGGCTCTAACTGTAATAATCAAATTTAATATAAAACCGTCTACACCTGAGTGGGTTTCTCTCGACTATCTCTCTGCTAGAATGATTGACAGCTTAATGGAGAGAGCTTTCCTCAAGGATGCAATTCTTTCAGCACTAACACCCAGACAGTGGTAGCAAAACTGGATAGTTGGCTACACTGAATCATGTTTCTACAGTCAAATCGGAGATTCCTGCTAGGGTGAAACTACAGACTATATTAGCCCATCCTCCCCAATCATGGTACCTGGACCTAGTAAGGGTAGCCTTTCATTTTATTCAGAGTGCATGCTTTTTCCTTAGATCACTGAGAGACAGAGATATCTCATAGGATGAAGTTTGGTCTATAATTTGTTGAGTTCTTAAATGAGACTAAAATATTATTTTACTACTGAGTTAGACACACCTCTGAATTTTCCACCTGTGACAGAGGGTTCATTTGCCTTGCCTACTCTAGCTCTCATAAAGCAATAAGCTCCTGGAATTCCTGGTGGCCAACTAGCAGCCTGTAACAGCTCACTCTTCATTTTCGCCTAGTACACCAAACCCCAAATCAGACTTAACTGCCAGGTATGCCCAGTGAGTCTCAAATCCGAGTCAGTTTAACAATGACGGGCTTTCACTGTAGGACCTTTGCTGTACTTATTATAAAATCAAATGATGGTGATTTGATTCTTGAAAAATAAATGTGCAGCACATGTCTTAGATTCCAGCAGACATTTATAATCTGATGAAGAAAACAGCATCATTTTAGAAAGCACGGCTTTTGGAGTAGATTGAGATCATTGGTATTAACAATTATTGATGTCTGGTCATGTTAACTTTAATGAACTTGACTTCTATTGACTATAAGGTAACAATACTACATACATTTGTGAAGATTATATACATTTATATATACATTTATATATGTATATAAATACACACATATATATATATTATATGTATATAAATATACAATGTATATTTATAAATATACATTGCTTAAATACAGTCTATATTTGGGCCCTTGTCTTACAGCAGGATCCCATGAATGCCTGTTCTCTCTATTGCTGCTGTTTGTTTACTCAATAGTGAGTAAAATCATTATTGAGGCTGTTGCCTTTGTGAAAAAATATTTTGTTGCAGCTTCAGGTAATCGTGGGGTTTTGTTGTTGTTGTTGTTGTTGTTGTTAATTAACAGTGGAATAATTGCTAGGAAGCTTATTTCTAGGCCTACTCATATTAGTCTTAGGTTGGTACTGGCTATCATAATTATGGGATCCATAAGGATAGTAAAGTAAGTGATGATGATGGTGATAGGATTTATTAGTACAGGAAGGATTTAAACCAACGTTTTCGGGGTACGAGCCCCCTGAAAGTCCTTAACCCTTCTCATCAAAACCAATTCTCAGGCCTTTACGTTGGCAAATCTACTATGGTGTACTAACAGAGACCTTGCACACATTTATAAATGTTTTAGAAAAAATAAAAGACAGTTACTGTGTCAATGTAATATTATGTTCAAAGTGTAGTTTATATTGTATTTCCCAGAACTGTTTGTTGTCAAGAAAGTAAACAAGCAGGCTGAAGATTTCTAAAGTCTAATAAAATTTTTCAAAAAACAGCTTCCTCTCAGCTTCCTAGATGATACTCCACTTCAGATTTCTAAATAAAAAGAGTTCTTGTGAGGAGGAGGACAGGAGGAGGAGGAGAAGGAGGAGGAGGAGGAAGAGGAGGAGGAGGACAGTGCTCTCAGTCATGAGCTACCCTTGGGCACACTTCTTCAGCTTCTTCTGCCTCTGAACTCACTGGGCCTCAAGTTACCACTTCTGCATTTTTTTCCCTGTAAGATGATACCTTTCCATCCCTCTTTTCCCCCTCATAGTACCTGTGTTCAACTAGTCTCCTTTCCTACACCTAAAAAAAAAAAAAACCCTATCATGATTATGTGAGGAGAGATAAATCACTCATTGACAATCTAATATTTTCCAGCATAAAACAGAAGCAACATCACTAATTTAGAACACATGAGAGTAAATAATGTAGAAATGAAGCCATGCTGGTGGCTAAAGCTGTTGTTTATGCAGAGTGTATGGTGCATGGCTGAAGGAACAGGCAATTTTTTGATCCTCTTGTTTTATGATATAACAATGCCTTGAGAAATACTAACTCTCAAAATGGGCTATTATTTGTCATCTATAATGTCTGCGTTTCAGTGGAGAGTGCATTCAGAATATGTAGTCCTGTGGTTATGAATCATATCATAACAAAATGTTATCTTTCCATCAGCCAGTGAAACATACTCCAAGGTCCAATGACAGCAAATGTATTTTAGAATATTATTTTATATGAGCATGATTATATTTTTAATTGATGGAACTTACATGAAATTAAAAATAGATATTTTATAGGAACTAGTGGCAGTGATATTTGCATTATATTTTTTAGGAAGAAATAAAAAATTTCAAATTATCCTTTTGCTAAATTTTAGAATTAGGCACAAGAAATATTCAGTTTTATCCTCTGATCCGGACTTCAACACAAGTAGCTGTGACTAGGAGAAATCTGGGAGATGGTCCAACTCAGATCTTCATTGAAAAACAGATGGTGAAAACTTCAGCCCTCATTAAACCAGACATGCGAGATCCAGAGCTAGAGTCCTAAAGTCCTGGATTCCAAAGTAGTGCTTGCCCGGTCCCTACGTGAGCATTGTTTTGAACTCCATGCTTTTTCCCCCTTGTTCCTAAGTTTCTTTATGTAGGACAGAACCAATCACAGACTCCTCCAGGATACAAGAAACATACACCATACCTTAAAGTGGAACAAATCTCAAACAAATTATAATAAGATGGACATCATTAAGATAGAAACAAAATTTGAGATCCCAGGCAATCTTGTCTTATTCAGTGAACATAAGAAAATATACACAAATTCTAAATGTCTTGAGTTTCAGAGAATGCTCTATCAGTGAGTCATACTTTCAGAATAATGATGGCTAAGGAAGTGACTGATGATACGTGGGTGAGAGGCTTTTTTTTAGAAGTCACATGAGAAAAAAATAGTTCAGCATGTCCACTTGTGAAGCATTCTTCCCCCACTTTGAGCAGGGCTTCCGCAAATGTTCAGCTGGCCGCTGACTGACTCAGATCCACTTTGCTGTCAGCTCTCTTGCTTCAGACATTTTTGAGCTCAGGAAACAGTGTTCTTCTCTTTGAATAATTCACATTCCTTCACACCTCTGTCACTTTGTGATTAACTTATCATGGACTGAAAACAACATTTCATTCTTTTGTCTCCACTTGAAATAATCCTTGATATCTTTCAAACGACTGATCTGATACCACCTCTTCCCTGAAGGACTCAGAGATCTCTAGATTTATTTCAGTGCCTGTGTGCCAGAGCACTTTCATCGTGTATCTTGCAGAAATGAATCCAATATACCTTTTTCTGTAGAGGTACTTACTACAGAACTCTTACCTACTAAATTAAGATCTAAATGAAACCTAGAAAATGTACTTTATTTACATATATAATGTAGTGTTAAGTTTCACAAAATCTAGAGTTTTACACACACACACACACACACACACACACACACACACACACACACACATTCTACCCTGGGCTTCCAGAAACTATATATAGTATAAACCCTTAGATTACATTCCATTTAAGAAGGACTACTGTGACATGGGTGTTTAGATACAGACAATCTTTTTGGCAAGCTACGTATGAGGAAATGAGTTACTAAATGAAGGAGAGTAAAAAGGAATGATGAAAAGATTCCTGCTGTGGAAACATGTTCAAGTCCTGTTGAGGACTCTCTGGAAAACCATGTAGAAAGTACTGGTGAATGTCACATTGTAATAAGGCTATATGAATCTGTCCACCCTCCATATTGAGGGCTGCTCCAGAGAGTAGGATGGAAGACTGACTAAAAGTCACTCTTGCCTTGACTATGTGCAGACACAGCTATCTTCTACATAGCCAGAGAAGACACTAATGCAGGGCTCAGGGTGGTGAGACAAGTGTTCAAGATAAGTACAGCAACCACATGACCACATGGGTGGTCAGAAGGTAGAAGCAAATACAGGCCTATAGACCTTACCCAACCACTGCTCATCTCATTTAGGCTGTTTCCACAAGCCTGGCTGTTGTTCTTAACATAAGTGGATATTGAAAAGGTACTGTGTTTACTATTCTCTCAGGCAACTAAAGGCAGTGTGTGTTTGTATATATGTGGTTTGATTGTGTATGTGTATGAATCCCCAGCATACCAAAAGGTTTGATTATCATGAATAAATTAAATTGCTTCTAATATAAACGAATAAGGGTATATTTCGATTAGACTTATTATATTATACTTAAGATGTTTATATTTCCATCTCTAAAGAGTAAATGCACAAATTTACAGGAAAATTCAAAAAATATACAAGGTGAACTTAAACAGTAAATAATAAGAACTTGGTCCACCAAATGTTGGCATGGAAAAAATAGCATACAGTAATCCTGTCTGTAAAGCTTAAGAGTTTACCTTACAATTATTTACTGTCCATTGCTTCGCCTGTGGAAGTTTGAGCTTGCTGGTGGTTCATGAACAGACTTTCTGCCTATCAAGTAGTCAGAAACTGGGAAAAAATTCTGTTTACTGTTTATTATTGACTTCTAATTATCCTGAAATATACTATAAGGGCAGGGTGCTGGGCATTAGTAGTTAAAACATCTGTAAATGTCATCTTGGGAACAATTTATGATAATATTTTAAGTTATCTGTAATTCTAGATTCTTTTTCTAGAATAGTTGCAGTATTTCAAGGTTAATGTCTGTGTACTTTCATATGCAACTCAAAATTTATAGAGGATATGTTGACTACAGCATTGTATATTAGCTTACCGAGCATTTTGGGGATGTCCAGTTACTATAATCAATTCAGTCAGTTTCAATGCTCTGAGTAAATTATAGTTGGAATCTGTTCTCTATGCATTACAAAATTGAAAATATAAACTTTATTAAACACTGTGTAAAGCATATTAAGACTGAGAGTTTGCTAGAGATGGGACAACAGAGAACAAGTGTGCCCAGAATACAAACACAGATAGACACTGTCTTTGAATCCAATGCACACAGTGGAAAAACATCCTGTAGAAATGTCCCTCTGAGAAAATATTTGGCTCAGAATCCAGCCACAAATGTATGTACATAAATCATCCCTCAGTCTAAGGCCTATGTTTCTCCTAGAGTCTTCACATATTTTTTAATGTTGATAGTGAACACACTATCAATAAATAAGGTTGTAGTCACAGTTAACTGGAGTGTTTTCTAGTCACTAACAAAAGAAAATGACAGAATAACTGAGAAAATCTGTAGCAATGCACACAATCTCCAACAATCTATTACAAGGTACATCCTTGGTACTTACTGTTCTCTGAATAGTTGAGTCCTTCCAAATCCGAAAATATCCTTGTGATTAAAAGAAACATATAAAGAAAGAATGTTAAAGGAAGTGAATTTGAATTCTCTGTGACACTACTTCAGGAGAAAATGTTGGGACAAAAGCAGATTGTGAGGAATATTCTTCAAGCAATGGGAAATTCTAGCTCCCAGGCTCAGTCCTGCTGAGTCAGGGAAACTTGCAGGAACCCCACTAAGAAGCCAGCACTGCAGGCTGTGTTGAAGGTTTCCAGTTGTCAGTCTCACCTAGAAATTGTTATCCCAGGAATTCCGGCTCTCACTGAAGACTTCTGCCTTTTAAATGTACCTTTTCCTGACCTTCACAGTTTAAAAGTCTGATAAAATAAGAATTTTGTGAAATCTTCCGATATCAAGTTTGCCAATAACTGTTTAAATTAAAATCCGTGGTTAAGTTGGAAACTGATACATTAATTTTTGCCACATCAAGATATTTTTTTCACTCTCAATAGTGATCCTGAAGAAGCTAATTACGATGGATTATCAAAATCTACTTTCTGGGAGACTTTTATATATTAAAGCCACCCTACCATTTTTAATGCAAATTTAATCCTTGTCTTAGTCAAGTCTCTATTCTTGCACAAACATGACCAAGAAGCAAGAAGCAAGGGAGAACAGGGTTTATTCAGCTTATACTTCTGCATTGCTGTTTATCACTAAAGGAAGTCAGGACAGGAACTCACACAGGGCAGGAACTTGGAGGTAGGAGCTAATGCAGAAACCATAGAGGAGTGCTGCTACTGGATTGCTTCCCCTGCCTTGCTCAGCTTGCTTTCTATAGAACCCAGGACTACCAGCCCAGGGATGGCACACCCACAGTGGACCCTTCCACCCTCTATAACTAATTAAGAAAATGACTTATAGCTGGATCTCATGGAGGCATTTCCTTAAGGGAGGATTCTTTCTCTGTGATAACTCCAGCCTGTGTCAAGTTGACAAGCAAAACCAGCCAGTACAGTTCTATACAAATTTTTTCCTTCAAAAGTATCAGCTATTTTTAGCATGAAAAGAAGAACATAAATAGGAAAAGAGAAACTAGTTATAACATTATCATTTTACTTGTTTCCATGACATTTTGTTATTATCAGATGCTTAGGAAACTATGCCTCTGTCTTGCTTCAACACCTGATACTCCATTCTATGCCACATCTAGGGAATAATTTTCTAAACCTGAAATTACCGCACTTTTCATAATTATAATTTGACCTACATCTAAACTGCATATGGCTTAGAGTACCAGAGGCACAATAATAATTATGCCAACTTACTGATGGATGTTGCCAGTTGCTTCAGTTCAAATTGGTATATTACGACAGGTTCAATGCCTTGACTTGTACCAAAGACTTGAAGAGTTCTACAATCTTGTCATTATAGGAGCAAAGAATATGTCAGATGAAAGGAATCTAAACTGCTCCCTACAGTTCAGATGAAACAATAGGCCGGATATTTTCTTTTTTTGTTGTTGTTGTTGTTGTTGTTGTTGTTTTTTGAGACAGGGTTTTTCTGTGTAGTCCTGGCTGTCCTGGAACTCACGCTGTAGACCAGGCTGGCCTCGAACTCAGAACTCAGAAATCTGCCTGCCTCTGCCTCCCAAGTGCTGGGATTAAAGGCATGAGCCACCACCTGGCTAGGCTGGATATTTTCAAACATGAGACAAAAAAATGCTTAAATAAGATGGATTCTGAGCAGGTAAAAAAAAGAAAAAAGAAATCCTGTACTTAAGTAGCAGATGGGAATGAATAGATTACTAATGCTTTTGAGGTGTGAAAGTGAAACTTTACCCTCAAAAACAAACCTATAAACCTGTATTCTAGATCCTAGAGTCTGAAAGCCTTGTCATTTAAATAATTTTGAGGAATATAATGTCTAGTGTTAAAATAGTATTCTTCAATTATGTGTGTGTGAGAGACTGTGTGTGTGTGTGTGTATGTAATTATTTTATTTGTTTTGTACTTCCAGCATACACTTAAATTTTAATGTATTTTACAAATAGAAATGACAGAAAGTGGGAAAATATTTATGCATATATGGAGGAAAATGTTTGATTAAATTAGATGCACCTAATAAATAATCACTGAGCACCTACCACATGCTAAGCATGATGACAGATCTCCCCAACAGATACTTATTTGGAGAGTGTGCTGGTTAGTTTTTACTAACTTGACACAAACTAGTCACCTAGGAAAAGGGAACCTCTATTGAGGAACTGAGTTGATAATATTGATCTGTGGAGCGTTTTCTTAATTAGTGGTTGATATAGGCAGCCTAGCCTACTGTAAGCAGTGCTTCTCTTAAGCAGTTGATCTTGGGTTGTATAAGAAAGCAAGCTGAGCAAGCCAATAAGCAGCAGTCTTTGATGTTTTCTTGTCCAACTCCTGCCTCTAGGTTTCTGCTTTGAGTTCCTTACCCTGACTTCCTTCAATGATGGATGTAATGAGAAAGTGTAATCATTATTAACCCTTTCATTCCCCGAGTGGCTTTTAGTCATGGTGTTTTATTACAGTAATGTATAAAATTAACTACAGCTGAGAGTATCTCTATATATGAATATTCTTATGTTTCCATCACAGAATTATGTTTGATGAATGCTTCTCTGAATGATGATTTTAAATTTATTTCATGTTGGTTTATCTTTAACAAATAAAACAGAGAAGTAGAATTGCTTTGAATACCATAACTGTAAGCCTACTTACTTGTCAAGTATTCATTGGTTGTTATAAACTCTGGGAAATAATGAAACAGAGCCCTTGATTTTTATGTTTTTCTACACTATGACACAACGCAGAGGTTCTGTCTTACAGTTTTCTTTATGTGTAACATGTCTTAAGACTGTGAGTGCTACATCTTGCTATGCGCCTATTATATCAAATACTCCACATGCTGTTAGAAACTACTAAGGATTCAAAGTCATAAAAAGAAAGTCTTCTATTTTACAAACTATACACAGTACTGCAGTTCTACAATTATAAATCTGAAACATCATTAGAAGTCATCTATTTGTTTGCACAGAAATGAAATTACATTACGAACTTTAGAATGAATCATGTACAAACAAAAGTGGGTATGAAAGGTTTGTCTATGCAATTGGTTCATTTTACAAATGTATAACTAATATTCTCTTTAATTAACCCATTGAGGATTTGTGGCTCTGACACTATTACAGTAGCAGGAAGTGTTCAATTACACAGCTAAAGCAAGAAACTGGCTTTGATATTGAAAGGGTTAAAAATTTTTCAAAATCTCCTAGCAGGCTGGGCAGAACCAAGAGTGCAGGTCAGCTTGGTCATGAGCTCTGTGTTTCAGGAACTTGGCTGACCATAAAATAGATGACTTATTACAAATAGGCTCTTAGAGAATAGTCTATACAAAATGCTCCCCATGACTGTTCCTTGGACCCTGTCACAAACTGAATAATGGGCTGCAACTTTCCACAGGTACTCTCCAATAACCCTCCTTCACTCCCCCTGGGTTGTGATTTCCCCCCTGGGTCGTGGCTTTGGCCTTTAAATTTTCTCTGTCTCCAACTCCCCGGGGTCAGACCCCACTGCCCCAGAGTGGGTCATGGGTCTTGTCCTCAACATGTTGATCAAAATATACCTCTTGCTGATTGCATCAAGTTAGGTGTCTTGTAAGTTAATGGGTGGCCTCGAATTCCTGAGGCTTGGGTGAGGTCCTCCCTTCGTGGGGGCCTTACAATATCAACAATGACAATTATGCTATCAACAGCATTCGATAATACATCTAGAAATTGCACAGGTATATAAATTATTCTTACTTAAAATTTTTTCTGAAGTTTTTCAAACTTCACACACCTGACATGCACAGGTGTGTAAGGTGATTGTCAGTCTTCACAGAATGCCTCTACAAGAGGACATTTTCACATTTTGCTGGTATGGGAACTGAGCCTACAGGGTGTGAAGTAACTTACATTCCCTTATATAAAAAAACAGTATACAAAAAGTGCAGTTTTGAGTTCTGTACTATTTGTCTCCAAGTATGCTGCTCTGCATTCAGTTCATCACTCCTACTCGATCAAGCCTATAACTTGAAGTATAAAATGCATGAAACACATTTATCATTGCATTACTGCAGCAAAGTAAATAACTTCACTATTCCAGAATATTAGGATAAGATAGATGCAGTACAGATACTCCCTTGTCTTTCTATTTTAACTTTCCTCCTAGATTTAGGCAATTAAATGGTGGGGGAAACCTGTAAATTGTACTTGTAAAGAGCACTTAAAGGAAAATTTGAAAATTGGCCATAGATTTTGTTGTGGCAGGCATTTAAGGCTGTGCTTTCATAATCCATATGCCTTATTTTGTAAGCAGTGCTTAATGGAGGTGTTTGAAAGTGGGTGAGATTGATTTAAATCATTTTCTCCACCCAAAGAACCTGAACTTGGCACATGTGGACCATACCAACCCAACCTGATTTTTCAGTATCAGGATCTACTGGGAATTCAGCCAACAAGAAAAAAAAAAAAAAACTGCCCAGTGCAGTAGAAATAGCATCACATACATATAGTCAGCCAGACAGAAGTATGCCTTAAGAAAGTGACATTGATCTTGGGCCAGGACAGGCAGAGATGTGCAACTACTCAGCACAAAATGAACCTTTGATGAACAGCAGGGAAAAAAATAAGAACAAGAGTTTGCTTTTACTGTTGATTAACTAGTGACACCTACAAAGTATTTTGCCATGCCATATATAAATGCTGGTGTACTTCTGTGATGGGACTCTATTGGGATTAGCCTTGAACAGAGACATTTTCTTTACTTAAAAATCTATTAATGTGGACGTAAAGGTAACACCAGTCCTGGAGAGTCTATGCCACAATTAAGGCAAGAAGAAAACAGATAGTCTCATATTCACTTTCTAATAACTGCCAGCACATGGAACCTTTGCAATACATTTAAACAGGATCACAAGCAATCATCCAAGAAGCTTGAGCCATCTAGAAAACTCTATATATTGATATATAAAAGATATATTGATACAAATATCAATTCTAAAATCATGACAATATAGCAATTAATAAAAATATACTTCCTGCCTTCATTTTTAAAATTGTATTGTTGAAACAATTCAGAGTTTATGATCTATGATCTTTCTATTGCTTAAAAGACAAGATACTATTAATTTTATCCATTTTCTCCTTGATTTACAAGGAGCCCCTTAACTTTCTCAATCCTAATATTCTGCTACGACAGACCCTTTCCTTGTCTGTGCAACTAAAATGCATCTGCTAGTTCAGTGGGGAATGTTTCCTACGGCTGTTCTGTTGCAGAACCTTTCATTGATGACATACATACCAGATGACATTCCACTGTAGTATCTGTCAAGGAGAAATCTTGACAAGGGTGGCAGTAATACTCAAGCAAATATGATTCAAAACAAGAGTAAGAAGGACAGAAGTCAGACCCACTATAGGAAGGTCAGTTTAGTCTTGCTGTTGTATCCCTGGGCTTCTTTTGTAGTATAGAGAATCAAGTAGAAATTAGTCACTTGTAAGGAAGAACAAAGAAATGGAGATGGGAAGTACCATTCAAAAGCTTGACCTCACCTCTCTGCTCATGGAGAGACTCCAGGAATGACTTCCTGATTGCGTTGAAAATCTATTTCTAGCCAACAAAGTTATCTTAATCTCACCCTCAGCATCACCTATAATTATATCGCATATTTCACTCAGGCAGTTAGAAAGTATCTGCCTGAAAGCATTCAATTGGATAATGTAGATGAGAGCTGGAAACATTAAATAAAGTACAGAAATTCACCTGACAGGGGAGTTGCAGAATCTCCTTCAAACAACTAGATCAGCTTTCTTCTTGTTCTCCGTCAGTGTCTATCACTCTGATGATTTCTCTATGTCTTCACTTTGGGACTCTGCACTATCAGTGTGATTTTTCTTCTAAATTAATTTGATTTGTATTGTTTTGTTTTTGCATAACAAACTTACATAAAGAAAAATCTGTAACTTCTAATATCCCTCTGAAATCAGGGGATGTATAATATACTACAATGTTTTTTTATTATTTACAAACATAGTTTAAAATACTAAACTAGATATAAAATTTAGTATTTTAAAATATGATATAGTTTGAAAATCCCTATCCAAAGGTCTGAAATTTGAAATATTCTGAGATTCAAAACCTTTTGAATACTGGAATGATGTTATACATGGAAAATCCTACACCTGACCTCATGTGATAGATCCCAGTCAAAACACTAACACCACACATTTTATTTGATACCCTCAGAATAGAAAAGACTTCAGCCTGTTCAATTATGATATGTTTGTTCCAGATATGTCCATTTATCTAGACAAGCAAAAGAAAAATTTTAAATCCATATGATCCTGTGCATTTTATAAAAGGAGTGTTAACTCTATATTATATAATAGCCAATCTTTACCTAATGAAAATTACATGCTACCTAATGAAAACATGTCTAATCTTTCTTAAAATTGATAAGAAAATTTAGAGATCCCTTTTCACAACCTGAGACTGTCCTTTTAATATAGTTTCTGGGATTGAAAAAAGTCAAAAGTAACTTTGTCTTTAAGTGGTTCACTAACAACCAATGCCATATCCATGAACCATATGAGAGCTCAATAATATCAGCATGATATGACCAGTGCAGCCTACCACATATTTCTAGAAAACACTGTTCAGTGGTTAATAACTGAATCACTTGATTCTTTTTTCCTAATTATATTTCAATTTTTTTTGTTTGTTTGTTTAAACTCTGGTGGTTTGAATGAGATGTCCCCCCACAGTCTAAGGCATTTGAGTACTTGGTCCCCAGTTTGTGCCACTGATTAGGTAGGATTAGAAGGTATCGTCTTGCTGAAGCAAGTATGTCATTGGGGGTGGGCTTTGAGGTTTCAAAAGCTACTTGACACTACTGTTGCAGCCTCTGTTTGCTGGATTCAAGATGTAAGCCCTCAGCTCTCAGCTTCCAGCTTCAGCTGCCATGTCTGCTGACCACTTCCATTTGTCCTTGAACTTTAAGCTACAGATAAATACTTTTGTTCTAGTTAGAGTTTCTGTTGCTGTGGGAAAAAAAATACAATGACCAAGAGCAATTTGGAAAGGGCAAGGTTTATTCTATCTTCCAACTCTTAGGTCACATCAGTGAGGAGAGTCAGGGCAGGAACTAAAGCTAGACTCTACTGCTTACTGGCTTGCTTCTTATATCTGTTCATCATGGCCTGATCATCCTCTTTTCTTATATAATGTGGGACCAGCTACCCAGCAGTGGTACTGTCCATGTGTGCTGGACCCTCCCACACCAATAATTAATTAAGAAAATGCCCTACAGACTTGCTCATAGGCCAACAGAAATTAAAGTTTCTCAGTTTAGATTCCTCTTCCTAGACAACAAGAAAGCAACCTAGGAAAAACTCATTCTGATATTGCAGACTGAATTTCAGGTACAAAACAGGATGACTTGATTTGGGTAACTTAGTGCCTATTTAAAACTTTCTTAATTATACCCTTAGTAAGATGCAGCGACCTGCCTTGTTTAGCTCGTGGTCGCCTTTGCACTTAGTTAGGAACAGAATTGTATCTCAATTGATTGGTGTCTCTTACAGAAATACAGAGAGTTCTGACTCGGGGAAGATCACTCATATTGGTGACACACTCATTGAATGCCCTGAAAGATACTGAACTATGTGAAGCTATGGAATGCTATGGTCGGAATGGGTTTTCCAAATTCATGCCTGGGGAACCAAATTTCCAACCAAGCTATTTCAGAAGTAGTACCTTTGGAGTGGTGCTTTGGTCATGAGAGCTGAGTTTCAGTGAAAAGATTTAACACTGTTGTCAAGGGTTTGTTAGAGAGAGCTCCACTTTTCTATCCATCATCCTTTTCCTATTATAGGACACAGCAAGAAGATCCTCACCAAAGGACCGCCCCTTAATTTCTGACATCATAACTTCCAATCTGAAAAATAAACTTGTATACGTTATAAACAGCCCAAGTGTTCTCAGACACACTCTAGTAAGTACTCTCCACCAGTTAGTAAATTCCATAGAATTGCCTTTTGCTTGTACATATAACAGAGTCAGCCACAATATGTATCACCTCCTAAGTGCAGGGCAAATCCTAACAAGCTTGGTTTGCCTGTGCCTGCCTTCTACTCTTGTGGATTAGTGAGTTATAAATAAAGTAAAACTTTGTCTCCTCACCCCACCTCCACTAAAAGCAAGTATCATACTGAGTAAAACATTGTGTAGCCTGCTTATGCAATGAAGAACATTTACCTTGGAGACAGAGACTCAAGTTTGAATAGCTAATTAACTCTAAATTCAAACATAATAGCTAGGAGAGAAATCAGACAACTTAGTATGTTTCCCATCTCAGAAATGAAGGATAATTATTCTTTCCTTCTGGACTGTAATGAGAATTAAGTTGAATTAATATTTTAGGTTAGTTGAGACAGACAAAATACTGCCTTAATTATTTTGTTCATTAAAATTTCACGATTGCCTAACTTTTTTCTTCTCTAATCTTCTAAAATAATACTCTAAATGGATTTTCCATGCTTCAGCTCTAAATAGTACTTTAGAAATTTAATAATAAAAATATGGTTAACCGTCTTCTTTTTAAAATAGCAGAAACTAAACTGATGAAACTTGTTCTTCAGAAATATTCTGCTAAGTATTAACATCTGTGGATGTTGTTATTGTTTGTCAACTTGAAGGGATCTGGAATTAACTAGAAAACACAAATCTGGAAAGGTTACTTGAGGGAGGAGGGGCTTCCTCACAGAGTGGGGCCCAGGAATAAAGAAGTCTGTGAGGAAATGAGTCCTGACTTCCCCCATTGACCTTCACTCCTTCTCCATGAGTACACCTACCCTAAATACTATAGCTGCAGATGCCCTCTCCTGACACCAGAACCAGCTCTTCTTACTTTCCGGAATCCTCTAGATCTTTATCTCCAGTTGAGACCACTGAGGAATCTGACCTCAGCATCTGAACAGCTCACAGATTAGAAGCTTTCCAGTGTACCAACAGCCATCCTGAAGAACCAAGGCCTTATCCTGTAAACTAGTCTAATAAACCCTCCTAGGAGGTAATACAATATGTATCACTCCTCTAGGTTGTATTCCTCTTGAGACCCCTGGCTAGTACAACATCCATCTGTAACTAAATTTTATGATAACTTTTTTAAAGAAAAATTGTAATAAATATTTATTGAGCTTTCATATAATATAAACTGTGAACAACAAATCAAAATCGAACCTATGAACAAGTAAATGATGTCTGGGACTGGCTGCTGAGATGGCTCAGCCAGAGAAGATTCCATGCTGACAAGCCTGGCAACTTGAGTTTGATGCCCAGGATACATACAGTAGAGAGAACTAACTCCCCTATTATTGTCTTCTGACTTTCACACATATACTATGGCACATACACACACATTTGATAAATATAAATTTTTAGAAAGTAGATGATGTTTTAAAATACATTAAATGAGAATAAATTATACAATTAAATAGTTTAATTTGTCTTCATAAAGTAAAATCTCAGCCCACAATCTTTTTAGTGATGGATAGGATAGGATGGATGAATAGATAGGAGATCAAACATGATTTTTAACATTGCTGCTGGTATGGGTAGATCAAAGGCATATTCCCATATAAAGTATGAATGTTACATAAATAAATATAGGTAATACAAATACAAATGTTAATATACCCAAGTAAATAATAAAGGGCACTTTGCAAACTATAGTATTAAAACCAAGTGAAGATTTGATTTCATGAATTATGACCTAATTTTAAAAATAATTTATTATTAGTGTACATGCACATGTATGTTGTGTATGTGTGCACAGTTTCAGGAGTCTGTTCTCTTCCATCCATGCTGGGTTCTGAAAATTGAACTCAAGTCCCCAGGCTTTCACCAGCTTACATAACAAATGGTTTTACAAGCCATTTCTCCAGTCCTAATGTCATAAGTTTTATCCTGGTTATCTTTCTTTATATTGCACATTTAGGTTTCCAAGTGTTTCTTAAATTTAATTTTGAAGCTATCATGTGAAACAAGCTAAAAGTGAAGCCCTACCAACATGGCAAATGTTCCAGTGCCAACACACGTGTAAGCAGCTGTGTCTGTTATCTTTCCAGAGTCTGATTTCTATTGTCTCCTTGCATCAAATGTGGTACTTAAACCAAATCCTCTGTGCTTGCATTCAAAAGTGAACACATGTCGCTATGATGTGTGAATACTTAGAGAAGGCTTTCTTTCTGTCCTGTCTTGACTATTTTCATTAGAATCAGCTGGAATAATGTTGATGAAGTAATTTTCTGTGCTCCAGCATCCCAAGATTTTAGTAGACAGAAAATAATGACTCCCATGTCAAACTCCCCAGATGTGTTGACTATTTGTGATGACAAATGAGAAGGATGCAAATGGAATTAAGGTTGCCAGTCTGCTGACCTTAAAATATGGAGAGCATGTAAAAGTAGTGCCATGTAAAAGTAGAATAAGAAGCCAAAGAAGAAAATGTGACTACAGAAGAAAGTTCCAGAGATGAATTGTTATCTGTTGGTGAGATGGAGGCAGCAGTCATGAGCTGACTGACTGTGTCTAGCAGAGGCTGCCAATGGTAGGGAGATGAATTATCCTGTAAATCTCCAAAAGGAACCAACTTAACCCAAAAGAGACATATTAACTTCTAGTTTAAAGAAAAGGAAGGTTAAAGCCACTAAACTTGTGGTAATTATTTCAACAGCCATAGAAAACAAGAATTCATGACAAATCAAGATTTGGGAATGTGAGAGATCTGGGAATTTGTCTTTATTTCCCAGAAGACACTTTTGAATGCTAATATTTTTTAAAGTTCTAATCTTGGAGATATAGAGAAAACTCAGGGGTTAAAAGTGCTTGCTGCTCTTATATAGGACAACATTTCAGTTCCTAACACCTCTGACAAATGGCTCATAATCATTTGTAATCCTCACCTGATTTCTAAGTAAATGCGCGCGCCCGCGCGCGCACACACACACACACACACAAACACACACACACGCATACGCGCGCGCACGCACACACACACACACACACAAACACACACGCACACACGCACACATGCACACACACACACGAATAAATCTTTTAAAAATTCACTAATCTAAGTTTTCCTTTCTTAGACATTAATGATATCTTAAAGATACAAGAAAAGCAAGAGGAAAAAGAGTAATTAGACTTTTGTTTGAAACAGCCCAGGGCTTAAACAAAGAAACAAAAAGGTAAATTTTACCCTAGCACCACAAAACATTTAAAAACTAAAATTAAAATTTAGAAATATGTTAAGTGATTCCCACTGATTCCTCCTTACTTGGATTTTTAAAGATTTTAAGCATAAAGTATTATAGACATTTATGTACAAAGCTATAGGATTTAAGGATGGGAAAGATTCACATTGCCTAGAATATATTAGCAATGGTTGTAATCAATGAATTTTCAAAACTGAATAGAATTGGACACATATGAAGGATTAAGGTAGATAATATTTGGAAAACACAAAATATAATATTAAAGGCAGGGGCTTGGACTATAACTCAATTACAAAGTGACTACTGACCATGGACAGGTCCAGAGTTCAGGCCCCAGCACTGAAAAAATTGAAGGTGAAGAAAAAATATCTCCTAAATAAGTAAGAGCCAAAGGTCTAAAACTAACTTAACTAACAAGTGGCAGGGATCTGTTGGTGTTTTAATAAATAATAAGAAATGAAGGATGTAATGGGGTGGGGGAATGGGGAAAGGAGTTAGCATCTGAAATGTAAATAAATAAAATATCAAATTAAAATAAAAAAAAAGAATTGTGAGGTAAGAGACATTTCCAAAGAAAGCCTGGAGACCACACAACATATGGCAAAGCCAAACACAGAGCAGAGTGAGTGTGAGAGTAGGCCTAAACTTTAAGAGCATGGTTCAAGTAGCCTACGTCCTCTAGAAGGCTCACCACTGAGTTTCCAAGGCCTCCTGTTGGAAGATTACCAACTGGAGACCAAATCTTCAAAGCCTTACATTAAAGAAATAAAGAGATAATGCAGATGAGAGAGAAAGAGAGAGAGAGAGAGAGAGAGAGAGAGAGAGAGACAGAGACAGAGACAGAGACAGAGACAGAGACAGAGAGAGATAAAGACACAGAGACAGAGACACAGAGAGACAGACCAGGCCAATACCTTTATTAGGTCCAAACAGGTTTCCTGTGGGAGGTATGGAGGACCTTGTGTTCATCTATAAGCATAGTTGAACCAGGTATGTTAAAGTACACAGGGTTGTTATTTCAAAAGATGTATAAACTCTTTTCTTTCCAGAGGCTGGGAGGTGACTGGGTCAATAGTGTGGTTATGTTTACAGTATCTGTGTGGCCAAGACCACATCAAATCCTCTCCCAGACCCTTACTGTGAGACCCTTATTCAATCTATAGAATGTATCTTTGTGGAAGATGTTACATATAGTTTACAAAGAATTTCAACAAAACCATGTCTCAAGTTTTACTGTGCATGCAGGAATGCATTTATTATCACCAGTAAAATTTTCAATAATTTTGCTATACTTAAATATGCCTAAAATAAGTTATTCATGGTCAAATGCCCAAAGTTTGAACCAACAACAGTTATTGAGTGATGTTATACCCAACTACTTTCTTGACTCTTACAGATTATTACTAGGAGACCACCAAAACTGGTCGGCAACGTGTGGAGTTCCAACTTTAGAGAAGGAAAAAAAAAAAAAACCTTTCTCTAAATAGAAGGGTAGAAATTTGCTCCTTTCACCCAAGGGGTTTTATCCAAAAGTGAGAGAGTGCAGTGACATTGGGTTCCTCTCTGTCCTCTGAGGCAAAAGCATCTAAAACAATTATTGAACTGTTTTTTAAGATCCAGAGGAGCAAACTATTCAGAGCAACAGCTCTGCATCTTTGTACAAGCGACTGTAGAATTCCGTTCGAAATGGTTTGAATCCCTAACAAGAAACCATTGCTGTTGAAAATTGAAAACACATAGGATCTGATGTAAAAGAAGCCCATAGTAAAGTTCCTGTCAGTTATTTTGCATTCTGGACTACAGTAATGTATTACTTGGACCATCTCAAGAGAATCATTAAAATAAAAAGTTTTTTTAAAAATGTCTACCAGACACATTTTGGCAGGTCTTGGCAAGACAAGACAAGCAGATTCTGCATCCTCTCTGACTCCCAGGTAGTCACTGAGCCAGCTATGTTTAAGGCTTGCTTATCTGACTGCAACTCAGAGCTCTCTGGCCCCATGTCCCTTTCTGACACCTGAGTCCACCCAACACTGAGAGGGGTCTGACATCATTGCCTGGGTTGGAAAGAGCAGGCAGGGCTCCACAGCTGCCTCAGCAACAGGGCTTTGCTGCTCCAGTGCTTAGCTTTTTGTTTTTCCTTCCAACAGGAGTGAGTCAGTATAGATTGATCAAAGCTCCCTTCATGAAAAAATGTAAAACATGCCCATCATCTAGTATAGGAATAATTACAACTAGAATATATAGAACTTCAATTAGTCCTGGGAACTTCTGTTTTTGTACTCATATGAGAGAAAAATTAATTTTGACTGTTACATGATCTTAGGGACACAAATGCTATTATGAAAACAAGGGGCCACCTTATGCAGATTTCCCTGCTTTACTGTGATTCCTCAAGGACATTGATTATTATACTTGACTTTAAAGACTGCTTTGTCCATTTATTTATTTCCTGCTGGTGGCTAGCTGAAGATGAACTTGGCAGACAGGCTGAAGACACTGGGGATAGCCACCGTGGTCAAGAACCCTGACCCTAGGAGAACAGCAAAATGCAAAAGACAGAAATGGGTTCTCAAAAACCAGACTCTGTTACTTATTTAAACTTGGAGGACAGTTTATTGGGTGGAGAGGGGAGAAATCAGAATCTTCTAGTCACAATGGACAGCTTTTGGGCTCCTGTGTGAGCATCCTCCAAAAAATACCATTGTGTCATATCTGGAACTTGTCTTTGTCCAATACCTCTGTATGTATTTCCTTTCCAGGATTCCCATTATGACTGATAATGGTCCTGCTTACACTAGCAAGTCATGTAAGGAATTTTGCAACTTCTAAAACATTAATCATGTTCCTGAAATTCCTTTTAATCCACGTGGTCAAGCTATGATGAAACAACACCTATAACTACTTCAACAGTAAAATCTAAAAGTAAAAAGAGATCTTTTCCCAATCTGTTGGTTGCCATTTTGTCCTATTAGCAGTGTCCTTAGCCTTACAAAAACTTTGCAATTTTGTGAGGTCCCATTTGTCAATTCTTGATCTCAGAGCATAGGCCATTGGAACTTTTCCCCTGTGCCCAAGTATTCAAGGTTCTTCCCCACCTTCTCTTCTATTAGTTTCACTGTATCTGGTTTTATGTGAAGTTCCTTTATCCATTTGGACTTGAGCTTTGTACAAGGAGATAAGAATGGATTGATTTGCATCCTTCTACATGCTGACCTCCAGTTGAACCAGAACCATTTGCTGAAAATGTTGTCCTTTATCCACTGGATGGTTTTGGCTCCTTGGTCAAAGATCAAGTGACCATAGATGTGTGGGTTCATTTCTGAATCTTCAATTCTATTCCATTGATCTTCCTGCCTGTCTCTGTACCAATACCATGTAGTTTTTATCACTGTTGCTCTGTAGTACAACTTGAGGTCAGGGATGGTAATTACTCCAGAAGTTCTTTTATTGTTGAGAATGGTTTTTGCTATCCTGGGTTTTTTGTTATTCCAAATGAATTTGAGAATCTCTCTTTCTAACTCTGTGAAAAATTTAGTTGGGATTTTAATGGGGATTGCACTAAATCTGTAGATTGCTTTTGGCAAGATGGCCATTTTTATTACAAAATGGGAACCAACCAATTGGGAAAAGATCTTTACCAATCCCACATCCGATAAAGGGCTAATACCCAATATATACAAAGAACTCAAGAAAGTAGACTCTAGACAACCAAATAACCCTATTTAAAAATGGAGTATAGAGCTAAACAAAGAATTCTCAACCAGGGAAACTTGAATGGCGAATAAGCACCTAAAGAAATGTTCATCATCCTTAGTCATCAGGAAAATGCAAATCAAAACAACCTTGAGATTCCACCTCACACCAGTCAGAATGGCTAAGATCAAAAACTCAGGTGATAGCAGATTGCTGGTGAGGATGTGGAGAAAGAGGAACACTCTTCCATTGGTGGTGGTATCGCAAGCTGGTACAACCACTCTGGAAATCAATCTGGCAGTTCCTCAAAAAACTGGACATAGCATTACCTGAGGACACAGCTATACCACTCCTGGGCATATACCCAGAAGATGCTCCAACATATATCAAGAATATATGCTCCACTATGCTCATAGCAGCCTTATTTATAATAGCCAGAAGCTGGAAAGAACCCAGATGTCCTTCAACAGAGGAATGGATACAAAAAATGTGATACATTCACACAATGGAGTATTACTCAACTATTAAAAACAACGAATTCAAGAAATTCTTAGGTAAATGGATGGAACTAGAAAATATTATCCTGAGTGAGGTAACCCAATCACAAAAGAGCACATATGGTATTCACTCACTGATAATTGGATATTATTCCAGAAGCTTGCAATACGCAAGATTCAACTCACAGACCAAATGAAGCTCATAAAGAAGGAAGACCAAGTATGGGTGCTTCAGTCTTTCTTAGAACAAGTAACAAAATATTCAATGGAGCAAATAGGGAGACAAAGTGTGTGACAGAAACTGAAGGAGGGGCCATCTGGAGACCATCCCACCTGGGTATCCATGCCATGTGCAGTCACCAAAAGTAGACACTGATGTGGATGTCAGGAATTGCATGCTGACAGGAACCTGATATAGCTGTCTCCTTAGAGGACTGCCAGAGTCTGATATATTCAGAGGCAGATGCTCACAGCTAACCATTGAACTGATCAAGGGGTTCCCAATGGAGGAGTTAGAGAGAAGACTGAAGGAGCTGAAAGGGTTTGCAGCCCCATGAGGAGAGCAGCAATACCAACCAACTAGAGCTCCCAGGGTCTCAACCACCAGCCTGGGAGCTCATAGGGAACGACCCATGACTCCAGCTGTATATGTAGTGGAGGATGACCTTGTCGGGCATAGGTGGGAGAGGAGAGTCTTGATCCCATGAAGGCTGGATGCCTAGTGTGGGGGAATTTGAGGATGTGGAGGTGGGAGTGGGGGTTAGGTGGGGGCACATCCTCATAGAAGCAGGAGGAGAAGGATGGGATAGGGGTTTCCTGGGCAGGGGGGGGTGGGTAAATGGGGTAAGAGGATAATATCTGAAATGTAAATAAAATATTCAATATTTTTTAAAAAAAAAAAAAGTAAAAAGAGGGTATATATACCCACCTAAGTCCTCATTGTGGTTGCAGATTACCTGCCCCAGTTTTGAGTGGAGAATTTTAACTGTTGGGATTAACGCAGACATACAGGAGGTCCATTAGGTCCCATGTGACTGAAAAGTATTTAATATGTACATCTATAGTGACCAGGCAGGGTCTGAGGGGCAGCAGGACAGTTAAACAGTCTCTGTATAGCTGTTCCACAAACAGCAGACGATATATAAAGCTGATGTCTGTGTGGGCCACTCAGAGGAACTGAGAAAAAAATGTCAAAGTAGACATTGTGTCAGGGTGACAGAGCATGTTTCTGACATGAGAAAGGCCAATCTACTCTCAAAAAGAAGCTAAGGCAACATGAAAATATAATATGTCACTACAACATGATAACTATAATATAGCATTCTGGACAAATTTTAAAACATTCAAAACTATCAAAGTCTGAACTTCACCTGATAATGATACATCGTTAGTGTTTCATTAGTCATGTATGCTAAATGAACTGTAATTATGTTCAGCATGCTGATGGCAGGAGGATGGGTGTAAAATATAAGAGAATATTCTGAACTGTCTTTGCAATTTTCTACAGATTTAAAGCATTTCTAAAAAGAAAGTTAAATTTTAAAACAACATACTAATGTTCAGGAAATATTTCATGCAAGATCAAAGGGAGAAGTGACTTGTTTAGTGACTGATTAGACCTAGGAGGTTAAAATGTAGAGAATGACTCACAGATCGCAGCCAAGTTTTAAGCCTGACGGATCAGAAGACTGAACCACAGTAAGAAGGAAAGTAAAGGAGAGGAATTTTGCTGGGAAGTCAGCAAATGATGGGGTTTGGTACACTGAATTTGGGACTAAAATAGAGGAGTCAAGTGTAAATATAATTAGCAGCTGGAGATGAAGATGTGATGTTGGTTGAAAGTCCACTATTGACAATGTGGAAGTAAAGTTAGCTAGCCAGTAAATATACATGAAACTACTACTTTTACGGCCCTATCTGGAGAAAGGCAAGGGGATATGTACTAAAATGTGGACAGAGGCATTTCTTTCTATAAAGACAACATAAAACACAGAATAAACTTGAACAAGACATAGAAAGGAGCTCATTACAAAAAAGCAGCAATCTGAATGCTTACGAGGATGAATAGAACCTCTGAGAAATAGGTGGTATGCTCTTCAAAACTTCATGAAATGGATTAATTACTATTATTGCTGTATCTGGATATGGTGCTTTTGAGGAAGTAATTAGAGTGAAGTGAGGTCCCAAGTGTAGAGTGGTGATCTAGTAGTATTCCTACCCTCATTAAAATAAAATAAATGAAAAATGGATTCCAGTGGCTTTGTTCTTTTCCTCCAGCTCCAGTCTCCACGTTTATATGTGATATTGAAGAATTAGTAGTCTGCAAGCCAGAAGGTGAAAGCGAAGATTTCCATGTACAGAATTGGTTAATACCTTAAGAATGAAACTTCTAGATTGAAAAAACAAATTTTTTGTTGGTCAGGTCACCCAGCCTATGATATTTCGTGGCAGTTTTAGTTGAATATGATAGTTGGTAAATAAAGAAACATGATGTCAGAATGACAATAGCCTGTAAATAAAAATGAATAAATAACAATACAAAGTATGTTTTAAAAGATTCTGTTTTTAAATGTTCATTAAGACAGTATACCAGATGTATTAAACCCTGAGAGTAAGAAAATAAACAAAAACAACTTCTCTCTAAACAGAACTTACATTATCTAATATGTCATAAAAAGAAATAGATCAATAGGCCAGATGGACCAAATAGAAAACAAACTCCAAGGATAGGATATATTTAAGCTACCAAACTTTAGAATATACAAGACAGAAGAAGAGGCTGAAATAAACTCTAAATGTACACATCACTCACTCAATGATATGAGAGATTTTCCTACATGTAATAAAGGAAAATGAACATCCATTACCTAGTACTTCAAATATTCATTAGAAGAATAAATCTCTTCCAAGATGTCAAGATGTCAAAAATACTAAAATCTATGAAGGAAAGGGGCTAGCTAACATTCAAAGGCAGAAACATCAAAAGAAAATCAGATGTAAAACCATGTAAACCAGGAAAGCATGACATGATATACTTAAAATCCCAAAAGAAAAAAAAAAAGAAGAGAAAGAAAAAATTGCTTCTATACCTCAAAAAGTTGTCTCCTAATATTGATGGAGAAATCATAACAAGCACAAACTAAGATAATTCAGGATAACCAAGCCAACACTGCACAAAGCTAATAAAGAACTACTTTAAACAAAGGAAGAGAAATGAAAGTCTCACAAGGGTACAATGAAGCAGAATAAATGAATAAATGATGCATTGGAAGGAATCTACTCTACCAAACACAGTAGACCAGGAAAGCTCCACTAGGAACTGGGAAGAAGACAAGGAATTATCAATAATCCAAATAACTAGAACAACTGCCCTCAAAGCCTAGGAAACAGCAAACCCTTCTCAGTAGTAACCGTCAAGACTGAAAAATAACATCTGTGGTCTCCAAGAAACACTTGACAAATGGTACTCAAAGGGTGGAAATCTACATGACAATGAGAGAAGCTGTAAATAAGCTGGTATAGCTGTTATCACAGGTGATTAAACAGACTTAAAACCACAGCGATACAAAGAGCTTAAAAAGACACATGTTAATACAGAAAAGAACTTATCAAAGAGATATAACAATTGCAAACATCTATACATCAAATATCATGGCTTCCAATTTCATAATAAATTTGCTAAAAGACATCAAAGTTTAGATAGGATCTCATAGAATAATTATAAATAAGTGCAATATCCAATTTATATTGTTAGATTTTTCAAACTAAAAGTCAACAAAGAAACATTATCAAATATCTACAGAATGGTCCTTCTAATGGATCCAGAATATATATTCCTCTCAGCAGTCCACAGAATCATCTCTAAAATTGAGTACATTGAAAGAATTCTTTGAATCTTATTGGATCACAGTGCTATAAAACAAAATTTCAGCAGTAAGAGAAGCCATGCAATGCACACAATTTTTTAAGAGTATATGATATATTATTAGGATTCAATTTTTATTTTTATTTTATGTCTATGAGCATTTTGCCTGTGTGTGTGTGTGTGTGTGTGTGTGTGTGTGTGTGTGTGTGTGTGT
>JANHMN010000014.1:9309949-9360592 GCA_030674055.1 Rhabdomys pumilio | reverse complement strand
TGTGTGTGTGTGTGTGTGTGTGTGTGTGTGTGTGTGTGTGTGTGTGTAATTTGTGCATGCCTAGTAGACAGGAAGGCCAGAAAGGGTGTCAGATCCCCTGGAACTGGAGTTACAATTGATTTTCAGCCAACATACATGTGCTGAGAATTGAACCTGGGTCCTCTGAAAGTAGAGTCAATGCTCTTAACTCCTGAGCCATCTACCCAGCCCTGCAATACACATTTGGGTAAATAGAGTCACTGAAGTAATCCACAAGGAAACTTTTAAACTCTTAGAAGTAAAAGTAATACAACAACCTACCAAAACTTCTGGGAAATAGCTAAGGCAGTTAAGAGGAAATGTCACAATATAAGTGATTACATTTTAAATATTAGAACTCTCTGGGCTGTTGGAATCAACCAGTGAGCAAACCACTTGTTTCAGAAGCGTGAACATCTGGGTTTGGATCCACAGGACCCATGTAAAATTAGACCTGGTAGCATAGGTGTGTAGTTCCAGTGCACACTCCTGAAGCAAAATTGGAAGCTGAGATAGAATCCCAGCATAGGCCATCCATAGCCTGAAGACACTGTGAACAAAACAAGACGAACTAACCAGCCAACCAAAAACAAGCAGCCCCATCTCATACAAAGTGGAAGGCAAAACTGACAGGCAAGGTTGTTGTCTGACTTCCATATGCATGTTGAATCACAGTCATGATCACACAAATGAATACGCATACAAACGCCTACAAAAACACACTGATCACATGTATCAAATGCCAGGAAATAATAAAAATTAAGCCAAAATTAATGAAATGGAACCTAAAGAAATAATACATAGACAATCAAATATTTGCTTCTTTGAAAAGGTAAGCAAAAGACACACTGAGCCAAATGAAACAAAAGAGAGAAGACCCAAATTAATAAAATTAATAATGACAAATTTGTCTTAATATATGTAGTGAGAATTTTGGTTTCTTTAAAAACACAGAAATGTTATTTGAATATGTTTTTGTTTTAATCCCACATGTGGAATATGGAGCTGCTTCAGATTGTCCACAGCAACTGTGATTTGTCTCATGCTCTGGCAGGGGCATGATTTTGACAGCTGAAGACAGTTTATGTTCAGAATTCTGGGGACTCTTGAGAGGGTATAAAAATACCAGAGCCACGAAAGGCTGCAACAGCTGCTGCTAACCCTGCTGGTGTTACTGGTTAGTGTTTTCTGTTGGATGGTTACTAGTTAGAGATAGCATTATGACAAAGGACTAAACTTGCCCCAAGGAACTTGATGTCCTTAGTCAACAGGAAGTATTCTAAAGAGATTATTGCCTCCTTTCCCCTCTATCCCTCTTTCTTTCCTACCTAGTAGTAGGGGATTGTGAGAAAGGGGGTTGAGTAGAGAAGTAGATAAAAGAACCTAATAAAGTAGGTAAAGGTCCGGTTACAAATCACAGGATTATAAGAAATATTTAAAAAGACATCCCAAAAGCTGGAGATTTGGGAAGAAATGGGTGTCTGTGAACACACAGGAATTACCAAATCAACTGAAGAGGCTGTCAACAAAAGACACTTAACAAGCAATGGGATTGAAGTAGTAATTAAGTCTCCCCACTTTGTGCAAAGTAACAAATACGGATCTATTTTCATTTTTCCACATTCTGATTGCCAAAGTGAAGATGCTTTCTTTTTTCCATTGTATATTTTTGGCTTCTTTGTCAAAGATCAAGTGTTCATAAGTGTGTGGTTTTATTTCTGGGTCTTCAATTCTACTCCATTGATCAACCTGTCTGTCTTTGTACCAATACTATGCAGTTTTTATCACTATTGCTTTGTAGGACAACTTGAGGTCAGGGATGATGATTACCCCAGTTCTTTTATTGTTAAGAATTGTTTTCACTATTCTGGCTTTTTTTGTTTTTCCATATAAAATTGAAAATTGCTCTTTCCACGTCTTTGAATAATTGTGTTGGAATTTTGATAAGCATTGCATTGAATCTGTAGATTGTGTTTGGTAGGATGGCTATTTTTACTATATTAATCCTACCAATCCATGAGCGTGGGAGATCTCTCCATTTTCGGAGGTCTTCTTCAATTTCCTTCTCGAGAGACTTGAAGTTCTTGTCATACAGATCTTTCACTTGTTTGGATAGAGTTACCCCAAGATATTTTATATTATTTGTGACTACTGTGAAGGGTGTTGTATCCCTTTATTTTCTTACTCAGTCTATTTGTGCTTTGTGAAGAGAAGGCTACTGATTGTTTGAGTTTATTTTATGTCCAGCCACTTTGCTGAAGTTGCTTGTCAGCTATAGAAGTTCTCTGGTAGAATTTTTGGGGTCGCTTATGTAAACTATCATATTATCTGCAAATGGTGATGCCTTGACTTTTTCTATGCCAATTTGTATCCCTTTGATCTCCTTTTGCTGTCTTATTGCTCTAGCTAGAACTTCAAGTATTATATTGAATAGATACAGGGAAAGTGGCACAATGGTTAGGGGGCAGATTTCCTAAACAGAATTCCAATGGCTCAGGCTCTATGATAAATAATTGATAAATGGGACCTCACGAAACTGAACGGCTTCTGTACGGCATAGTCAATAGAAGAAATAGGCAACCTACAGTCTGGGAAAAAAATCTTCATTAACCCCACAACATATAGAGCATGAATATTCAAAATACATAAAGAACTCAGAAAGCTAACCTCAAAACCCCAAACAATCCCAATCAAAAAATGGGGCATAGAGCTAAACAAAGAATTCACAACAGAGGAATCTCAAATGACCAAGAAGCACTTTCAAAAAATTTACAAAGTCTTTAGTGGTCAAGGAAATGCAAACCAAAATGACCCTGAGATTCCACCTTACACCAATCACAATGGCTAACATCAAAAACTCAGGTGACAGGTGTTGGCGAGGATGTGGAGAAAGAGGAACACTCCTCTATTGCTGGTGGGATTGCAAGCTGGTACAACCATTTCAGAAATCAATCTGGAGGTTCCTCCGAAAATTGGAAATAGATCTACCTGAATACCTATCTATACGACTTTTGGGCATATACCTAAAAGATATCCCACCATTCCACAGGTACACGTGCTCCACTGTGTTCATAGCAACGTTATCTGTGATAGCCAAAAACCAGAAACAACCAAGATGTTCCACGACGGAAGAATGATACAGAAGATGTGGTTCATTTACACAATGAAATACTATTTATCTATCAAAAACAAGGACATCGTGAGTTTTGTAGGCAAATGGATGTCACTAGAAAATATCATCCTGAGTGAGGTAACTCAGACCCAAAAGGACATACATGGTATGTACTCACTAATAAGTGGATATTAGCCAAAAAATACAGAATACCCAGGATACAATCCACAGAACTCAAGAAGGTTAACAAGCAGAAGGGCCCAGGTGAGGTTGTTTTAATCCCATATGGGAAGGAGAAGAAAGCAATGACAGGAGGCAGAGGAAGGGAGGGACCAGAGTGGGAGAGAGGAGATGGAGGAGAAAATAGGAACATTATTAGGTATGGGAGGTGAGGATAGGAGGGAAGCCCTGAAGGTTAGCAGAAAGAATGGAAACAGGCAACTTCAGGAAGTGGAGGTGGGGGTACCCTCTAGAATGTACCAGAGACCTGGAAGGTGAGAGACTCTCAAAACTCAAAGAGGACCTTAGATAAAATGCCCAACAGTGCAGAGAGGGAACTTGTAGAGCCCACCTCCAGTAAAAAGTCAGTGCATCAAGTGAAAGATAGTGTTGCCATCTCACAGTCAAAAACACTGACCCAGGACTGTTCCTGTCTAAATGAACTACAGGGACAAAAAAAACAGAGAAGAGACTGAGGGAAAGGAGGGCCAGTGACCAATCTAACTTGGGATCCATCTCAAGGGGAGGCTACAAGGCCTGACATTTTTACTGATGTTATGGTGTGCTTACAGACAGGTGCCTAACATGGCTGTCCTCTGAGAGGCCCAAAAAGGTAGCTGAGTGAGACTGATGCAGATACTAATACCCAACCATTGGACTGAAGTTATGGGAAGACTAGTAGAAGCTGAGGAGGAGGGCAACCCCATAAGAAGACCAGAAGTCTCAACTCACCCAGATCCCTGAGATCTCTCAGACTCTGATCCACCAACCAGGCAGCATACACCAGCTAGTTGATATGAAGCCCCCAACATATATACAGCAGAGGACTGCCTGGTGTGGCCTCAGTGAGTGAAGATGAACCTAAGCTTAGAGAGACTTGAGGCCCCAGAAAATTGGGAGGCCTAACAGCAGGGTGGGGTGTAGATGGAGATAGTCTCTTAGAGACGGGGAGAGGAGGAATGGGATATGGAATGCGGGAGGGTGAACCAGGAGGAGGATAATGTCAGGAGTATAAAAAAAAAGTAATTTTTTAAAAAAGATTCCCCCACAAAGGAAATCTGAGGACTGGATTCACTAATAAATACTACCAAATGTTTAAGGAACAGAAACATCAGTACTTCTCACAATGTTCTAGAAAAGCATGGGAAGGAATACTATCAGAGTCATTCTAAAAAAAAAAAAAAACCCAGTCTCACTATGATACCAACAACGTGGAAAACAAATAATGGATAAAAGAAAATTATGTCTTAATCCCCCAACAACATTCAATGTTTTTCAACAAATTATTTGGAAACCACACTGCAAAATGTATTAAAAATATTATGAGGTTCTGTGTTCCTTTCAGTTTCAGAGACAGACAAATTTTCTCAGCAGCACCAATCCCATTCCTAAGACATAACAGTTAAGATTAGAGTGAATGGATTTGGCCATATTGGATACCTGATTACCATGGCTTCCTTCAATTCTAGCAAAATGGGTATTGTTGCCAACCCATCCTTGATTTCAACTACATGGTCTACAAGCTTCGGAATTATTCTTCCCATGGCAAGTTCCATCACACAGTCAAGGCTGAGAATGAGTGCCTTAGTTAGGGTTTTACTACTGTAAACAGATACCATAGCCAAGCCAACTCTTATAAAAATAACATTTAATTGGGACTGGTTGACAGGTTCAGAGTGATTCAGTTCAGTATCATCACGGAGGGAGCATGACAGCATCCAGCCAGTCATGGTACAGGCTGAGTTGAGAGTTCAACATCTTCATCTGAAGGCTGCTAGCAGAATACTGACTTCCAGGCAGCTAGGATGAGGAGGTTATAGCCCACACCCACAGTGACACACCTACTCCAACAAAGCCACACCTTTCAATAGTGCCACACCATGGGCCAAGCATGTACAAACCATCACAATGGGAAACTTGTCATCAACAGGAAGGCTGTCACCATCTTCCAGGAGTGAGATCCCACCAACATCAAATGGAGTGGTGCTGCTGCTGAGTATGTTGTGGAGTTTACATGTATTCATCATCATGGAGAAGGCTGGGCCACACTTGAATGGTGGAGCCAGGAAAGTTATCATCTCTGTTTGTTCTGCTGATGCCCCCGTGTTTGTTATGGGTGGGAGCCATGAGAAGTATGACAACTTGATCAAGATTGTCAGCAATGTTTCCTTCACCACCAACTGCCTAGTCCCCAGGCCAAGGTCATCCATGACAATTTTGGCCTGTGGGTGAACTTATGACCACAGTCCATGCCATCACTGCCATTCAGAAGACAGCAATGTGACCATGAGGAATTTTAGACCTTCTGCCCAGAAAGGAAATTGCCACCGACAAATGATAGAGTTCAAAAACATGTGGCCAACTAAACATCAGATAGGAGGGTAATGTCTCTAGACAGAAAGAACTGCAACAATTAAAAACAAAGACAAAACACAATTTCCGATCAATAATGGGTTAATGACCTGAGCAGACTTTTTTCAAAACAAAAAGTATAAGTGGCCAGATAAATGTTTCTGAAAGTGGCCAATATCCTTAGCCATCAGAGTAATGCGAATGAAAACTGCCTTAAGGGCTCTGGCATAAAGTGCTAGGTATGCAAGCAAGTGGAATTGCATTTGAATCCCTGACACCCACAAAAGGAGCTGAAACCCTAGTGCATACATGTGATCCCAACAGAAAGCAGGTGGAGATGTGAGGATCCCTGGGGCTTGATGAGCACCTAGTAAAGTCAAATAGGTTCTCACCACATTCAGTGAGAAACTGTTTCTAAAAATTAGCTGAAGAGTGATCCTGCTCTGGCCTCCATATGTATGTGTACACATCCCCAACCTTCCACACACATATCTTTTTTCTTTCTCATACAGTATATCCTTGTTATACTTTCCCTTCCCTCTCCTCCTCCCAGTTCAGCCCACCTACCCTCCTCTGCACATCCACTCTCTTTCTTTCTTTCTTTCTTTCTTTCTTTCTTTCTTTCTTTCTTTCTTTCTTTTCTTCTTTCTTTCTTTCTTCCTTCCTTCCTTCTTTTCTTTCTTTTTTCTTTCTTTTGAAAAGAACAGGCTTTAAGAGGCAATGACCAAACATGACAAAATAAAATATATAATGAGGCAAGAACTGTCATATTAAAATTGGACAAGGCAACCTAACAGGAGGAAAAAGGTCCCAAGAACAGACACAGGAGTGTGGACACACTTGTTCTCACAGTCAGGGGTCCCATGTAAATTCCAAGCTAATTGCTATAATAGCGATGCTGAAGACCTGGTGAAGACCCATGTAGTCCTCATCCTTACTGTTTCAGACTCTGTGAGCTCCTAAGTGCCTTGCTTAGTTGATTCAGGGGTTCTTGTAATCCTTGTGTCCTCCAATCCCCTCTGACTCTTATAATCTTTCCACCTCCTCTTTCACATGATTCCCAAGGGATTTGATGAAAGCAACCAATTTGGACATTCTCTCTACGTAATGTCTGATTGTCAGACTCTGAATACTTTTCCATCTGCTGCCTGACGAAGCTGGATGATGACTGGATAAGGCACTAATCTATGAATATCGCAGAATATCATTAGGAGTCATTTAATCGACACTTTATTTTTAAACCGTTGGCGTTTGGTTTTACCTGTCTCTGGGACATCTAGTCTCTGTTTCTTAGTTAACCAACCAGTGTCTACCTTGGGTTCCCTTTCATGGAATGGACCTTAAGTCAAATCAGACATTGGTTGGCTACTCACACAAGTTCTGTGCCACCATTGCCCTAGCAAACTTTTCAGGCAGGACAGATTGCAGGTCAAAGGTTTTGTGGCTGGCTTGGTGTCCACATTCTTCAAGTAGCCTGCTTAGTACCTTCCCATACTAAAAAGACTAGAACTTAGAGTTAAAGACTCCATATAGGCACCAGCTTAACTTCTCCATGTTCCATAATTTGTGTGGATGTTGTCTTTGACAATAGGGCTTCCAATGTTGGTGTGCAGAGAGAAACCATTTGTCTTAGCATCAGCCCAGGTAATTTGGGAATTTCTATAGAACCCCCTTTGGACAACAACTCAAACTGCAACGCAGTCCTCAAAGGAAGTCTTATTGGCAACAAGAAATGGCAAGTTGTAATTCTCCATTACTAGAAGTTAGAATCACCTTCATAGATCCCAAGAAGTTTCAACTGCACTAGTTTTCAGATCATCTCCCAGATGCCCCTCAAGTCTGTTCTTTACTTTTCTTTCTATCAAGTTCAGGGTTTTTGGTTTTATGTTGAGGTCTTTGATCCAGTTGGACTTGAGTTTTGTGCAAGGTGATAAGTATGGATCTATTTGCATTCTTCTATGTGCAAACATCCAGCTTGACAAGCACCATCTCTCCCCACAGTCTCTCCCTCCCCCCTATCGCCTGATACCTGATTCCTCCTATTCCACCTGCCCCAATCTACTCATAAAATATATTCTATTCCAGCTTCCAGAGAGATCCATGCAACCAACCTACACTCCCTCTCTTTACCTAACCTGACTGACTTTATGGATTGTGGCTCAGTTATCATGTAATTAAAGGCTAAATACACTTAAAAGTGAAGACATACCATATTTATATTTCTGAATTTAGGTTACTTCACCTAGGATGACTTTTTTTCTAGTTCCATCCATTTGAAAATTACATGATGTCATTTTCTTTACACTCTTTCTGTTGACAGACATCTAGGTTGTTTCCAATTTCTGGCTACTAGGAATAGAGTAGCAATAAACATGGTTAAGCTATTGTCTGTGTGATAGGGTAGAGCATCCAGTGGGTATATATATGCCCAAGACTGATATAGCTGGATCTTCATGTAGATCAATTCACAACTTTATAGAAACTGCCATATTGATTTGCACAGTGGCTGTACAAGTTTTCACTCTACCAGCAATGAAGTGTTCCCCTGTTTTTACATTTTTGCCAGCATAAGCTGTAACTTTTCTTATTGATCTAAGCCATTCTGATAAGTATAAAATGAAATGTTAAAGTAGTTTTGATTTGAATTTTTCTGATAGCTAAGAGTGTTTCTTTAGTGTTTCTTGGCCATTAGAGATTCTTTTCTTGAGAATTCTCTGTTTAGATCTGTACTCAATTTTAACTAGATTATCTGGTATTTCAGTATATAGTTCTCTGAGTTCTCTATATACTTTTGATATTACCCATCTATCAGATGTAGAGTTAATAAAAATCTTTTCCAATTCTGTAGATCAATTGACAGTATTTTTGCTTCATAGAAGCTTTTCAGTTTTATAAGGTCACACGTACTAATTGTTGATTTTAGTGTCTGCACAATTTGTGTTCTATTCAGAAAGCCATCTCCTGTGTCAACTCATTTGAGGCTATTCTCTACTTTTTTTTCCTATCAAGTTCAGTGTATTTGGCTTTATATTGAAGTCTTTGATCTACTTGGACTTGAGTTTTATGCAAGGTGATAAGTATTGATCTGTTCACATTCTTCTACGTGTAAACATCCAGCTTGACTAGCACCATTTGTTGAAAATGCTCCTTTTCCCAGTGTGTGCTTCTGGTTTCTTTATCAAAAGTCAGATGCCTATAGTTGTAAATATTTAAGTCTGGCTCTTCAATTTGATTCCATTGATCGATGTGTTTGTTTTTGTGCCAGTGCCATTCAGTTTTTAATCACTGAGGCTTACTTTGATTTCTTCCTTTTCAATTTCTATTCCATTGATCTTTACTTGTCTTACTGCTCTAGCTAAGACTTTAAGTACTATATTGAGTAGATGTGGAGATAAACGATATTCTTGTCTTATCTCTGTGATTCTACTGAAATTACTTTGAGTTTCTCGCCATTTAATTTGATGTTTGCTATAGGATTGCTATAAATTGTCTTTATTATGTTTAGTTATATCCCTTAATCTCTCCAGGACTTTTATCATGAAGGGGTGTTGGATGTTGTCGAAGGCTTTTTCTGCCTTTTGAGACTAAAGAGATGATCATATGGATTTTTTTTTCTTTCAGTTTGTTTATGTAGTTGATTACATTTATTGGTTTTTGTATATTAAACCATCCCTGCACTTCTGGAATGAGCAGACTTGATCATGGTGGATGATCTTTTTGATGGATTCTTGGACTAGTTTTCAAAGTGTTTTATTGAGTACTTTTTGCATCTATGTTCATAAAGGAAATTGATATGTAATTTTCTTTGTTGAATCTTTATGTGGCATTTTTTATCATGGTAACTGTGACCTCATAAAATGAGTTGTGCAGTGTTCTTTTGTGCATCTATTTTGTGAAAATTTTTGAGGAGTGTTGGCCTTAATTCTTTGAAAGTTTTAGAAATCTGCACTCAAACAATCTTGCCCTAGGCTCTCCCACCCCTTTTTTTGTTTTTTAATGACTGCTTCTATTTAACTAGGGTTATTATGTCTGTTTAAATTGTTTATCCAATCTTGATTTAACGTTGGCAAGTGGTACCTATCAGTAAATGTATCCATTTCTTTTAGATTTTCCAATTTGGCAGAGTACAAATATTTTTTAAATACTTTGTATTTTTTAAATTTAAAAAATTTAAAGTATGATCTTACGATTCTCTAAATTTCCCATGTCTGTTGTTAAGGCCTCCTTTTTGTTTTTGATTTTGTTAATTTAGATATTCTGTCTCCATCTTTTAGTTAGTATGAATAAGGGTTTGTCTATCTTGCTGATTTCTCAAAGAACTAACTATGGTTCACTGAGTATGTTGTTCTCTTTGTTTTTATTTTATATATTTCAGCCTTGAGTTTGTTTTTTTCTTGCCATCTATTCTTCTCGAATGTGCTTACTTTTTTGTTCTACAGTTTTCAGGTGTGTTATTAAATTACTAGTATGAAATCTCTCTACTTTTTTATGTGGGAATTTAATGTTGTGAATTCTTTTAGCATCTTATACATTATGTCCTATACATTTGCATATGCTTTGTATTTGTTTTCATTAAATTCTAGAAAGACTTTAATTTCTTTCTTAGATCTGTCTTGATCAAATTTTTTATTCAGTAGAGACTTTTCCAGTTTTTATGAGCTTATAAGGTTTTCAGTTTCATGAGCTTATGAGTTTATAACAAGATAATAGCATAAGTTTATATGTCGTTTCTGTTGCTATTGCTATCTAGCTTTAATACATTATGGTCTGACAGGATCCAGGGAGTTATTTCAATTTTCTTGTGTCTGTTGAGACTTGCGTTGTGTTCAAGTATGTGGTCAGTTTTGGAGAAAGTTTCATGACTTGCTGACCTATCTCTCCAGCCCCTCAATTGCTTTTTTATTCTAGTAAATTTCTGAAGAAGTAGTTTACTCACAGGTAGCCCATGGTTGCTCTATTCTTTTTCTTTCTTTTTTTATTTATTTTTTATTGAGTATTTTATTTACATTTCAGATATCATCCCCTTTCCCCATTTTCCCTCCCTGGAAAACCCCTATCCCATCCCTCCTTCTCTTTTTGCTTGTATACAATTTTTTAAATGTTATTCAAAGGTTTTATAAGTTTGGTAATGCTCAACATCAATCAGAAGTATAGCCCAATACTCAACCTAGATATATCAACTGTCTTTGACTGGTGGAGGGAGACATGCGAACATCCACCTCCATGTCCCCCCTCATCACCTAGCTGTTCCTCTCCTTCTCCTCCTCTTATCCCTACTCCTCCTCTTCCTCTCTGTACTACTTTTACCTTAGCTCCTCCTACATATCATCCTTACTGTTAAAAAAGCCTTTTCTCTCAAAATACAATTAGAGTATAATTATGCTGATTTGTGTCAGTAAGGTACAAGATAGACCTAATACCCAGTCCATTATTTTGTTGACTAACCAGAACCTCTGTCATCTCTCCTAACTAAAAGACTTAGTTCTGAACCTGGCCTTTTTTTTTTTTCTGGCTCCATGTCACAGGTTGAGTCACAATTCAGGAAGAAAAAAACTCCTACATAAAATTGCTTTTAGTTACAACTTTTTTGTGACTGTGATTTTCTACTCATGCATTTATATTTATATGCACTTGAATTTATATAAGTAGTGTACCATTATTGTACTTCTGATCTTCTGAATTCAAAATATGTATTTGGGAAGCAGCTATGCCAATGTATGTAGATCTAGTTCACACTTCCAGCTGAATCTATAGTATTATTTTAAGTAATGTACATTTTACTTTGTTATGGTAAGTAATCTAAGCGTTGGCTTGTGCTGTTGTGTCCAGAATGAAAAATTCTCTACAGGCTAAACCTGTAGTTTAGTCAGAATGAGGAGAGGGAGAAGAAAGGGAGTAATTCTCTATCCTGGAGTAGTAAGTTTTCTTGCTCTAACATTTCTAGAGTTTTTCTCTTTACACTTAAGTTTTATTCATCTGGAATATAGCATTGTAATCAGTATGAAATAAAAATTTGCTTTACTTTTTGTTTTTATCATATGGCTGTTTAATTGTTCCAGAATATTTGTGTGTGTGTGTGTTTGTGTGTGTGTGTGTGTGTGTGTGTGTGTATGTACACTTTATCTCTAATTTAAAATGTCTAACTTGTAATGCATCAAGTTCCTGTTATATGATGTGACTCTGTTTCTGTCTCTGAGGCTTTTTATGTACCTATTAATTTGTTCTTGACATAAAACACATCTATGAACATAGTTTTATACTGTGAATATGTAATGGAGAGACACTTAGTAGGTCTGCTCCCATGAAGACACCATATCCTGAACCTTCCTAGACGAACCACTGTACTCAGAGCAACAGAATTTCAGGATCCCAGAGGAAGCCTGCATCCCAGGAGCTCTTCCACCCAGGAGCTCAGGATCACAGAGACATCTGGACTCTGAGGAGTTCTGACACAAGCAAGATAACTGGAAAGAGAGTCTCGAGTCAGAGACATTGAGTGCAGGTAGCACTAGATTTAACCAGATGGCAAAAGGCAAGCACAAGAATTAAGCAACAGAACCAAAGTTACTTGGCATCATAAGAACCCAGTTCTCCCACCATAGCAAGTCCTAGACACCCCATCACACCAGAAAAGCAGGATTCAAATTTAAAATCACTTCTCATGAGGATGATAGAGGACTTTAAGAAGAACATAAACAATTATTTTAAAGAAATACAGGAGAACACAGGTAAACAGGTAGAAGCCCTTAAAGAGGAAACACAAAAATCCCTTAAAGAATTGCAAGAAAACACAATCAAAAAGGTGAAGGAATTGAACAAAAACATCAGGACATAAAAATCGAAGTAGAAACAATAAAGAAATCACAAAGGGAGACTACCCTGGAGATAGGAAACTAGGAAAGAAATAAAGAGTCATAGATGCAAGCATCACCAACTGATTATAAGAGATAGAAGAGAGAATCTCATGTGCAGAAGATACCATGGAAAACATTGACACAACTGTCAAAAAATGCAAAATGCAAAAAGCTGCTACCCCAAAACATACAGGAGATCCAGGACACAATGAGAAGATCAAACCTAAGGATAATAGGTATAGATGAGAGTGAAGATTCCCAACTTAAAGGGCCAGTAAATATCTTCAACAAAATTATAGAGGAAAACTTTCCTAACCTAAAGAAGGCAATGCCAATGAACATACAAAAAGCCTACACAACTCCAAATATAAACCAGAAAAGAAATTCCTCCCATCACATAACAATCAAAATATCAAATGCACCAAACAACGAAAAAATACTAAAAGCAGTAAGAGAAAAAGGTCAAGTAACATACAAAGGCAGACCTATAAGAATTATATCAGACTTTTCACCAGAGACTATAAAAGCCAGAAGATCCTGGAGTAATATTGTATAGACCCTAAGAGAACACAAATACCAGCCCAGAGTACTATACCCAGCAAAACTCTCAATCACTGTAGGTGGAGAAACCAAGATATTCCATGACAAAACCAAATTTGTACAATATCTTTCCACAAATCTAGCCTTACAAAGGATACTTGATGGAAAACTCCAACACAAGAAGAGAAACTACAACATAGAAAAAGCAAGAAAGTAATCTTCCAGCAACACCAAAAGAAGATAGCTACACAAACATAATTACACCTCTAATAACTAAAATAACAAGAACAAACAATCACTTTTTCTTAATATCTCTTAACATCAATGGACTCAATTCTCCAATAAAAAGACGTAGACTAACAGACTGGATATGTAAACAGGTTCCAAAATTTTGCTGCACACAGGAAACACACCTCAGTGACAAAGACGGACACTACCTAAGAGTAAAGGGCTGGAAAACAATTTTCCAAGCAAATGGTCCCAAGAAACAAGCTAGAGTAGCCATTCTAATTTCAAATAAAATCTATTTTCAACCAAGTAATCAAAAAAGATGAGGAAAGACACTTCATACTAGTCAAAGGAAAAATCTACCAAGATGAACTCTCAATTCTGAATATCTATGCTCCAAATGGAAGGGCACCCACATTCATAAAAGAAATTTACTAAAACTCAAAGCACACATTGTACCTCACACAATAATAGTGGGAGAATTCAACACTCCACTCCCAGCAATGGACATATCATGGAAACACAGACTAAACAGAGACATAGTAAAACTAACAGAAGTTATAAACCAAATGGATTTAATAGATATCTATAGAACATTTCATCCTAAAACAAAGGAATATACCCTTTTCTCAGCAACTCATGGTACCTTCTCCAAAATAGATTATATAATTGGTCACAAAGCAGGCCTCAACAGACACAAAAAGATTGAAATAATCCCTTGCATCCTATCAGATCACCACGGACTAAGGCTGGTCTTCGATAATAACAAAAACATTGGAAAGCCCACATACACGTGGAAACTGAACAACACTCTACTCAATGATAGCTTGGTCAAGAAAGAAATAAAGAAAGAAATTAAAGACTTTTTGGAACTTAATGAAAATGAAGGCTCATCATACCAAAACTTATGAGACACAATGAAAGCAGTGCTAAGGGAAAACTCATAGCTCTAAGTGCCCACAAAAAGAAACTGGAGAGAGCATACACTAGCAACTTGACAACACACCTGAAAGCTCTAGAACAAAAAGAAGCAAAAAACCCAAAAGGAGTAGAAGGCAGGAAATAACCAAACTCAGGGCTGAAATCAACCAAGTAGAAACAAAAAGAACTATAAAAAGTATCAACAAAATTAGGACCTGGTTCTTTGATAAATAAACCCTTAGCCAGACTAACCAAAGGGCACAGAGACAGTATCCAAATTAATAAAATTAGAACTAAAAAGGGAGACATAGCAACAGAAACTGAGGAAATTAAAAAAAAATCATCAGATCCTACTACAAAAGCTTATACTCAACAAAACTGGAAAATCTGGATGAAATGGACAATTTTTTAGACAGATACTAGGTACCAAAGTTAAATGAGGAGCAGATAAACAATCTAAAGAATCCCATAACCCCGAAAGAAATAGCAGCAGTCATTAAAAGTCTCCCCACTAAATAAAGCTCAGGACCAGATGGTTTTAGTGCAGAATTCTATCAGACCTTCCAGAAAGACCTAATACCTATTCTCTTCAAACTATTCCACAAATAGAAACAAGAAACATTACCCAATTCCTTCTATGAAGCTACAATTATGCTCATACCTAAACCTCACAAAGACCCAACAAAGAAAGAGAACTTCAGATCAATCTCCCTTACGAATATCAATGCAAAAATACTCAATAAAATTCTCGCAAACCGAATCCAAGAACACATCAAAACAATCATCCACCATGATCAAGTAGGCTTTATTCCAGGAATTCAGAGATGGTTTAATTTTTGGAAATCCATCAATGTAATCCACTATATAAACAAACAAAGAAAAAAAACTACATGATCATCTCACTAGATGCTGAGAAAGCATTTGACAAAATTCAACATCTCTTCATGGTAAATGTCTTGGAAAAATCAGGAATTCAAGGCCCATACCTAAACATAATAAAAGCAACCAAAATCAAACTAAAAGGAGAGAAACTTGAAGCAATCCCACTAGAATCAGGGCGGGACAATGCTGCCCACTCTTACCCTATCTATTCGATGTAGTACTGGAAGTCCTAACTAGAGCAATTAGACAACAAAAAAGTGAAAGGGATACAAATAGGAAAGAAAGAAGTCAAAATATCACTATTTGCAGATGATATGATAGTATACTTAAGTGAGCCCAAAACTTCTACCAGAGAACTCCTAAACCTGATAAACAACTTCAGCGAAGTGGCTGGTTGTAAAATCAACTCAAACAAATCAGTAGCCTTCCTATACTCAAAAGATAATCAGGCTGAGAAAGAAATTAGGGAAATGACACCCTTCACAATAGTCAAAAATAATATAAAATACCTTGGTGTGATTCTAACCACACAAGTGAAAGATCTGTATGAAAAGAACTTCAAGTCTCTGAAGAAAGAAATCGAAGAAGATCTCAAAAGATGGAACCATGGATTGGCAGGATTACTATAGTAACAATGGCCATCTTATTACTATAGTATTATTGTAATAGTTATTATTTATTTCAATAATTACTGTTGAATAAATATTGAAATATTAATTATTTTAATAGTGAGTATTGAAAGCAATTTCCAGATTCAATGCAATCCCCATTAAAATCCCAACTCAAAAAAACAAAACAAAACAAAACAAAACAAAAAATAAAAAAAAAAAAATTAAAAAAAATCCCAACTCAATTTTTCATGAAGTTAGAAAGAGAAATTCTCAAATTCATTTGGAATAACAAAAAACCCAGGATAGTGAAAACCATTCTCAACAATAAAAAAACTTCTGCAGGAATCACCATCCCTAACCTCAAGCTGTACTACAGAGCAATAGTGATAAAAAACTGCATTGTATTCGTACAGAGACAGGCAGAAAGATCAATGGAATAGCATTAAAGACCCGGAAATGAACCCACACACCTATGGTCTCTTGATATTTGACAAAGGAGCTAAAACTGTCCAGTGGAAAAATGACAGCATTTTCAACAAATGGTGCTGTTTCAACTGAAGAATAACATGTAGAAGAATGCAAATTGATCCATTCTTATCTCCTTGTACAAAGCTCAAGTCCAAGTGGATAAAGGACCTTTACATAAAACCAGATACACTGAAACTAATAGAAGAGAAGGTGGGAAAGAACCTTGAATACTTGGGCACAGGGGAAAAGTTACTGAGCAGAACACCAATGGCTTATGCTCTAAGATCAAGAATTGACAAATGGGACCTCATAAAATTGCAAAGTTTCTGTAAGGCAACTTTCAATAGGACAAAATGGCAACCAACAGATTGGGAAAAGATCTTTACCAATCCCACATCCGATAAAGAGCTAATATCCAATATATTCAAAGAACTCAAGAAATTAGACTCCAGAGAATCAAATAACTCTACTAAAAAAATGGTGTATAGAGCTAAACAAAGAATTCTCAACTGAGGAAACTTGAATGGCCAAGAAGCACCTAAAGAAATGTTCAGCATCCTTAGTCATCAGGAAAATGCAAATCAAAACAACCTTGAGATTCCACTTTATATCAGTCAGAATGGCTAAAAGCAAAAACTCAGGTGATAGCAGATGCTGGTGAGGATGTGGAAAAAGAGAAGCATTCCTCCATCGTTGGTAGGATTGCAAACTTGTACAGACACTCTGGGAATCAGTCTGGTAGTTCCTCAGAAAATTGGACATAGCATGACCTGAGGACACAGCTATACCACTCCTGGGTATATACCCAGAAGATGCTCCAATATATAACAAGGACATATGCTCCACTATGTTCATAGCAACCTTATTTATAATAGCCAGAAGCTGGAAAGAACCCAGATGTCCTTCAACAGAGGAATGGATACAAAAAATGTGGTACATTGTGCCCTCCCCCTCCAGCCTTGAGGAGGCCCGAGAGACCTTGTTTACCACAGCCGACCAAGTGATAAGGGTCTAGGTGGAGTTACCCACCTTGGCTGCACAGAACACAGAAGCAGAACTGCCCCTGGGCTTGCCTGGAGACATCTCTGGCCTGTTGTGACCTAGAACGGATTATGGATTATCTCACCCATTTTCCGGCTGAAACCAGGAGGGGTTGTGGGTTGGGTCTTCCCCTTTAAATTGAGAGCTGAACATTAAAGCTTTGAGCCTTGATCAGAGAACTTTGTCTTGGCTTCATCTCTTCTCTCCCTCCGTTCCCTTTCATTCCCAGCCCCCCTTTCAGGTGAACCCAGTTGACTTGTGGCCGCGGCTGGCTACAGTACATTTACACAATGGAGTATTATTCAGCTATTAAAAACAACAAATTCAAGAAATTCTTAGGTAAATGGATGGAACTAGAAAATATTATCCTGAGTGAGGTAATTCAATCACAAAAGAGTACACATGGTATTCACTCACTGATAATTGGATATTAGCCCAGAAGCTTGCAATACCCAAAATTCAACTCACAGACCACATGAAGCTCAAGAAGGCTCGATGCACCAGTGTAGGGGAATGCCAGGGCAGGGAGGTGAAAGTAAGTGGGTGGAGGAACACCTTCATAGAAGCAGGGGGAAGGAGCATAGGATAGGAAGTTTCCAGAGGGAAAACCAGGAAAGGGGATAACAACCAGGAACCAGGAACGGAGATAACATTTGAAATGTAAATAAAAAATACCCAATAAAAAAAAGAAAGAAAAAGAAAAATTAAAAAAAAAAAGAATGTAATCAACAAAAGCCAGAGCAATGTGACACCTTCAGAGCAACAGCTATCCTACTACAGTAAGTCCTGGATATCTTAACACAACTGAAGGATAAGAAAGTGACCTTAAATCTAATCTTATAAAGATGACATATATAGACTGCTGGCAGAAATTGTGGTTCAGATTAAAGGTGGATCTTCTCACCTCAAAAGATCTGAATTAACAGTCTATCTTCCCACTTCAAATGATTTAATTAAAAAATAAACCCCTCATAGTTGTGCTCAGTTTGGGATATACATAATTCCAGATGTAGTCAAGATGACAATGAAGAATAGCCATCAGAGGTGTATTCTTTCATATGAGATCATATGCAGGACACTAACTTTGTTAAGGCACCTGAACTACTGTAATAATTTCACCCAAAATACATTGAAACTTTCTCTCATGCATCAACAGGCTGATATAGGTGAAAGGGTCTATGCCTACCAGGAACAGCTTGAGAATCAACATCTAGCATCTAAAAGGAGAAGAATCACAGAGACTCATATACACCTGGAGTTGAAGCAGCCAGCACCACTTTCTTTAACTTTTCATTGCCCACATTCAGACTTATGGGCATACTTTAACTGTAAGGAATGCTGGCTATCATTTAGAAGTTTGTTCAAAAATCATTTTAAAAAAATAAGAAAGAAGTGTTAGGCCAGATCAAAGACTTCCCCTCATGTTGGAATATATGTGTGTGTGTGTGTGTGTGTGTGTGTGTGTGTGTGTGTGTGTGTGTGTTGGAATATATATGTTGGAATATGTATATGTTGGAATATACGTGTGTGTGTTTGGTAAATATTTTTGTGTTTCTAATTACCCTAAAAATGCAAGAAAATGTGTGTGTGTGTGTATCAGACTCTGTTCTGTAGAAGGTATGGCATATGATTCATTATCAATATTCAAACATTAAACACATTCCATTCATTCTCACTTATACTTTCAAAAGTATAATCTGTATGTTTGTGTGTACGTACACCTGTGTACATGTGCATATAGAGTCCAGAGGTAGATGTCTGATATCTTTCTCAAAGTCTCTCCACTTTATTTTTGTCTTTTGAAACAATGGCTCTCATTGACAACAGAACCCAGCCATTGTCTACGCTACAGTAAGCTGTATTGGCTCTCCAGGGACTTCAGGGCATCCTTCTATTTCTACCTCCTCAGCACTGGAGTTATATGGGTGTACACTACTGCACTTGGCTTTTTCCATAGGTGTTGGGAATCTTGGCTCACATGCTCACACAGCAAGTACTTTTCTAAACTGAGCCATCTCACCACAGCCCATAGAGAATGCTCTCATTTTGTGACAGAGAAAGGGAAGACTCACAGAAAATAAGTCTGGGAGGGTTTTTTTTTTTTTCTGCCTGTCTTTTCCTCCCTCCCTGTCTTTCCTCCCTTCCTCTTTTCTCTCTCTCTTTCTTTCTTTCTTTCTTTCTTTCTTTCTTTCTTTCTTTCTTTCTTTCTTTCTTATCACAGCTGCTCTCTTTGAAGAGTAAAGCAGAGCAGACCACAGTGCAGCCCCCAGACTTGTGTCCTTTTAATTGCCTTTGAAAGTCATTCCTCCTATCATTTGTCAACTTACTTCAGTGTTTGAGGAAGACATTTTAGCATCAGGGATTTAGTATGAATGGTCCACCTTTGTAAAGCATTTATTATTTTATGGTTATATGTTTTGATTTCTTTCACTTGATATAGGAAGGGTAAAACTAGGACTTTTTTTAAATAAAACTATGAAAATTTATCACAATATTTCAAAAGATACTGAAAACAAGGATTTGGGGTGGGGTGGGTATCTTAGGATGCTAACACCAAAGCATTACCTTGTAAAGCAGAAGCTGCTTGCTGGGGTAAGAATACAGCCAGATTGCAGGCTGCATATATATTAAGATAATAAATGAAAGTAAATTCAAATTTTTACTAAGTCCACTATTACTCTGTTCTGACTTCTAATATTCAGCCATAGTGTCTTTGGTTAAAAGAAAAAGATGAGTCAGTTCTGGTGGCTTCTTTGCCATTTAGCCATTTAGTAGAAACCGCATGAATTCCAGGAACCTAACTTTTCTAGGATACATACTTTTTATTATGTCCTAGTAGAGCATAGTGAAATGGAGGTAAGATGAAATATTCAACTTACATCTTTATAATCACTATATACACCATATTTTACACAAACACTAATGATCTTAGGGTCAGAGTGCCAAAAATCCAACCCACAGTGTTTTCTTATTTCTGACATTACCTCATGCTCTTGGCCATGGCTGCTGACCTCCAGGGCATTGTGCCAGAGATACCTTTTGTGTTTTTATTCCGTTTCTGGTTTCCTGTTAGCATTTTTTGCCATGTTTCATGCAAAATTCCACATTTTACCAAATACATTTTAGTTAACCATGATTTTTATTTTTATACAGGCAGAACCCTGTTATTTATACACTGATTAATAATAAATTTAAAAATAGTCCACATCAAAATGGTGAAACGCTGTTAGGTTTAATAGATGTCAAAAGAATGGCAGAGACTCTAAAATGTATTGGAAGGAAAAAGAAAATCTGTTATGACATCTTAATTATGAAAAAGTTAGGTTTTAGGCAAAAGCTTGCTTTTGTGAAAAATGAATGTTATAACAAAGGAGACAAAGCAATTTTACAATATAATCTACAGAAGATCTGTAGGTAGACCTGGTGGTTTATTGTAACATAATGAGATATTAAAAAAAAAAAAAGCGAGCTGAGTTCCCCATGCTCCTGGGGCCATTCAGATTACTGCTCTGTTAGGAGTTACTCAAATTTTCCACAGAACAGCACCGTCTACCTGATTAGTCCATTTCCTTGGTATTCTGCCTGTTCCTGCCATTTAAGTTTCTACTCTATTTCAAGAAAGGCACTCGTTAGAGATGGCCACATCTGTTATCACTTGAGAAGTCAATACATTAAAAAAAAAAAAAAAAAAACAAAAAAAAAACTAAACTAGCACCCTGGTATTTTACTAAGTACGAGACTCAACCCCCTTTCCTTTAAATGCTAATAAACCATGAAATAATCTGTAATTTCCCTCTCTGCTACCAATCGTGAAATTCTGTGAATCTAAAGTAAGAAAAGCTGTGTAGGCATTTTTGTGAAAGACATATTATAAACACAAACAGGAAAAAATGCCATCTGTTAAAAAATAAAGTTAACTGAATGCTGACAAGAAATACGAAATGTAAAACAGGTATGATCTGCTCTAATGACTACATCTCAAACACCGGAAATAGAATGCTGAAAAAAAGATGACCCAAATGTTTTTTAATTCAACTTTCTAGAACATATGCTCCATATATGTGAGAATTTATGTCTTTTCCCCCTTTTCACTGTGTCTTGAGTGTTGGGACACATATCTTTTTACATCAGAATTATAAAATGGTTCTTAGGAACCAAGGACACATCAAAACAATCATCATCAAGTAGCTTTACCCCAGGAATGCAAGGATGGTTTAATATATGGAAATTGATCATTGTAATCCACTATATGAACAAACAAATGAAGACACTATTGTGGATGTCAAAAAGTGCTTGCTAACAGGAGCCTGATGTAGCTGTCTCCTGAGAGGTTCTGCCAGAGCCTGACATATACAGAGGCGGATGCTCCTAGCTAACCATTGAACTGATCACGGGGTCCCCAATGGAGGAGTTAGGGAGAAGACTGAAGGAGCTGAAGGGGTTTGCAGCCCCATGGGGAGAGCAACAATACCAACCAACCAGAGCTCCCAGGGTCTAAAGAGCCATCGTGGGTACACACAAGGAGGGACCCATGGCTCCAACTATATATGTAGTGGAGGATGGCCTTGTTGGGCATCAGTGGGAGAGGAGATCCTTGGTCCTATGAAGGCTGGATGCCCCAGTATGGAGGAATTGGAGGGCAGGGAGGCAGAGTTGGTGGATGGGTCTGGGTACACCCTCATAGAAGCAGGAGGAGTCGGGATGGCGTAGAGGATTTCAGGGGAGGAAAAGGGAGAGCATCTGAAATGTAAGTAAATAAAATATCCAATTAAAAAAATTGATAAAAGTTATCTCATATAGACAGCACCACTAATGAAAGATGCAAAGACAACCCTACAAATATAACACAGACCTTTAAATAAGATCTACAAGATTCTAAGGAAAATAACAATCAAAGAAATCATGGGCCAGGAATCACACAGTCTTCTCCTTTGCCAATAATAGAACATGGTGTGTTTGTGAGGTTCTTTTTTCAATATTAGATATATTTCATTGAAATCTTCTTACATTTCAACATTGTAGAGAATAGTTTTAATCTCTAAAATGCATTTTATTATCTTATGAAAAAGAAAATGATGTCTTTATGATCATTTAAAAACTATCTTTTATTCCTTATGATTGATGATTGGATATCACTTTGTAAAACGACGAGGTAGTCAAGCCAAACCTATTAAGACAGACTCAAGGTAATAAATGTTTTTAAAATAAAACTAGTATAATTTCTATTTTGAATAAATAAATAAATAAATAAATAAATAAAATGGTTGTTAAAGAGTCCCCACTCCTTATGTATTCATACCTCCTCCCACTTGCACAAATGCTAATTTATAAATTAGTGTAGTGGCATTTTATAGGTGTATTTAATGCCTGAAATAATTAGCCTTATGATTAGATCATCATCGGTCTGACATTATCACAGGGATCTGTAAAAAACGTAGTTTTTTCTGATAATTGTAAAAAAATACCACAAAAGAATTACTGTTTACTTAATAGAAAGCAACAACTACATTGTAAATATGGCCCTGTGGAGCAGAAAGCAGTGGACAAGAGCTAAAAGCAGCTCTCAGTGTACAACCAGTAAGGCATCAGGAACTTAGTCCTACAACTACAGCATGTGGAATTTGCCAACACATAAACAAGCTTGGGTAAGAAGTAGAGCCTCCGATAGTAGAGCCAGTGAATACATTCCATCCGGCTAAGACCCAGAGCACAGAATTAAGTACAAACTCCTGTGAGTTTGCAAATGTGCATTCTTTTATGATGTAATACTAGCAATACTGTGTGATATAGCAATAAAATCCTATTTTACATCATATATATATATAATAAAGAGTTGTAGAATGATGAGTGGATACATGAATGATAGTTTATTATGATGCTTACTAAAGTTTAAATATTTTTATAAGGAGAACAGATCATGAAACCATATGGAAAAATAGATTAGTGGCTGAAACTAAATTCACACTTTAGGGCGGTGTCAGCACCTGAGGAGACTGCTCCTTCTCCAGGTTTTCTTTATTTTTTCAGCTGAATGTGTCTCACCAACCACTAACTCTACCATGTACTACCTATACCAGACTCTCAGGGCATTATATGGAGCTGTATCCACACAAGTGATGGTTACCACACACAAAATTCTTGTGGTTTTACACCTAAGCTTTAATAACAACACATATTTTTACTCTTCACTGATATTAATTTGGCATTAGTATGTTTTAAAATAGAAACAAAATATTGATGCAATGTAGCATGGCGTGTAGTTTCTACAACCTTGATTTAAGCTCTGGGGGACAGTGCTACCAGACACCACCCTACCAGACACCACCCTGGTTTCCTTCGATCCTTGGATGAAAGACACACACACTCACATACACAGCTCATTTTTAATCTGCCTTATGGACCAGAGCCTGGGCTCTTCTTAGCCTCCCACGGCTAGCGTGCCTTTTCCTTTCCTCCTTGCTCAACACTAAATCTGCCCTTAGCTTAGTTGCCCAGTCACCCTCTCCTTGCTCAATACCATACATTTGCCCTTAGCTTCACTGAGTGAATGGCCACTCCACCCGAGATCTCACATGGCTGGTGACTCTTCCTCTGAAGCATGGCAAATTCCTTTTCTCCTTTTGTGTTTCTAGCCTGCCTGCGGCAACATGGAATTCCTGCCTCTTCCACCCAGTCACTAGCAACTAGCATCTTTATTGATCAATCAAGAACCAACTGGAGAATAGGACCTTCAGTGTTCACATGCAGACTCCTGATCAAAGCATCAGAACCACACCCTACAATGCAATGCAAAGGAAATGTATGTATTAAGATATTTACATAGTAGTCTCTCAAAATTCATATAGATTGATTTCAATATTCCTACAGATGTTATAATTCATGGACAATATAAAATAATGTAATATTTGCATATAGTCTATGCAATACTTCCATATACTTTAAATTTTTCAATAGTATATGTAATACACTATTCATTATTATGTTATATAAACACTTATACTACAATGTGCAGGGAATAAAAATTTCATTCTTCATGTTTATCCTAGATGAAATTTTTAAATACTTTCAACTTATAGTTCATTAAATATATAGATTAATAACCTATAAATATGTAAGTCTGACTGTGTATCTCCATTTACATTTTAGTTCAAGAAAGTAAGTTTAGTGTATATTGGTCTACAAGATTACCTCAAAACTATTCTGAATATAGGTATACCTATAGTATACACACAAATTTTAGTTGAAGAGGCACAGTTTATTTCATTTAGAGTAGCTATACTGTTAAGTGTATGGTTGACTCACAATACTAGAATTTTTTCTTACATTCCTTTAAATATGGTATATAGAATTGGAAAAGACTTAAATATGTAAACAATATGTGTTCTCAGTAATCCCTTCTATAAAGCTTCAGAAAAGCTTGACTGTAAGTGCCCAGAAATTGTCTTCCTGTCACATAGGAAGTAAGGTTGGAGGTTTCTGAGAGCACATAAAAGACTGATGTGTACCGTTTGATAATGCTTAGACTTAAGAGTTGAACAGGAAGATGGCTTTGGCATTTTTTTTTTGTTACTGAGACAAGACCTTTCTATGTAGCCTAGCCTGACCTGGGAATCTACAATCATCCTTTCCCAGTTTCCTGAGACTTGGGATTATAGAAATGTGTCACTATGCCTGGCTGATTTTTGATCATAATAGTATTTCTTCCTATGTCATTTCTTTTCCAGAATAGGTTGAGTGACAGAACTTTCATAAAGCAAAGCAACCAATAGCACTTCGTAGCTGTGACATCTATGAACTACAATGAGCAGCATGGCAAGATATCCCTAAGGGTGTAATAGAGACACTCATATCTTGGAAGGAACAACAGATAATTGGTTTTATTGCTCTAGTTGGATTTATGGCCTCTCAGCAGGAGGTAAATCATGCCTGGCACTACTGGTAACATAGCCAACTTTTCTAGGCTAGTGAGGTAATAGATCTTAGAAGACAACCTACTACCTCTTCTTTACTAAACCAGCATAATTCCTAATTGCATTCTAATACTCATCCTTATATCCACAGCTAAGTGTAGCTCTCACACATCATGAAAGAAACGTTTCTTTGCAACAGTTGGAGACTATTAAAGGAGACTACAAATGGTCAAAATGTAGAGACCTCATGATAATGAGGTTCCCAGCATCAGTGGATACACTACAACACAACTGCTACAGTTAAGGCTCATGGAACATCATGGAAAGGGGATGAGGAATGCAGAAAAATTATAAGATACAGAGGACCAGGAAACCTGCTCTAAGACTGTGTCTCCTAGAAATTACAGAGAAGTTTCATCCATAATATCCCAACAATATGGCTGCCTAGTGAAAATCTGGACCAGAAAACACCAATAGCTATGCTAATGTGAAGGGGGAAACCCTATGAAATACCACCCTTAAACCATGAACTACAGGTAGCTAAGGAAAGTGGAGATGAACCCCCCAACTGGGTTTTTTCAATACCAGATGATTAGTCCTGAAATCATGTATATGTAAGTACATGTATATATACATACATGTATATATGTGTGTGTGTATATATATATAAAATTATATGTACATATATATCAACAAAAATGAATTCAAGAGGCTATATGTATATATATGTGTGTGTATTTATAAATAAAATGTATATGTGTATATATAACAATAACAAAGAAAAAGAGGCTGTGAAGGAGGGAAAGGGCTCATGAGGATTGAAGGGAGGAAAGGGAAGGGGAATTATGTAATTAAATTAAAATTAAAAATAAAATTATTAAAAATAAAAATATTAAGCAATATAAGTGTGAGTATAGAATTTAAATAAAACAGTCTACAAATTGGACAAAAAGTGTCCACCCAAGAACATCACGATAGAATTATTAATCAAAGTTTTCTTAAGAAGGGCATAAAAAGATACTGAACGAAAACTAGGGAAGGATAAATTGACCAGGAGTAAAGTTTAAGTTTTAAAGTTTAAATGTTTTTTGGTTGTTTTACTTCTTTGACAATCTCTGAGATGTATAGCACGTATAGCATGATTCCTCTGCCCCCAATCTCTGTTAATCTCCACTCTACCCTACCTGTCCCTCTTCAATATTCATGACTTTCTGTTTTTGGTCTTATGTCCCATTTTGTTTAACTAGGGCCATAAGTGAACATTGGATTAGAACTTATCCACTGGAGGCTGGTGGGTCACCAGTGGGTACCTCTTCTCGATATTCTCATCTCCCCCCATCTTCTTATCCTCTACCAGCTCGAACCTTTCCAATTCCCTTTCTGTTTTCATATTACATATGTCCTTTTACCCTCAGTTCCCTAAGGCATCTCTCTGCCAGTGGCCCCTTTCTAATCTCTAGGCTTCTACAGGCACCCCATATTGAACACAAAAAATTAGAGATACAAAGCTAGGTTCTACACATGAAAATATTGAGTGGTTTTTTTTGTTTGTTTTTGTTTTGTGCCTGATTAACCAAGCTCCATATTTTTTTATCTTGTTTCATCCAATCATCTGACATTTTTTCCTTTCTACATAGGAGAGTAAGATTTTTATTTATTTACATACTGCATTTTCATTGCCCGATGATACAATGGATAGATGTCTAGACTGCCTCCAGTTCCCATGTACCATTAACAGAGTGGCAATGAACATGTGCAAGCGAATCTCTACAGTAAGTCATGGAGTCCTTTGGTATGCTCAGGAGTAGAATCGCTGGGTCATATGGTATTTCTATTTCTAGCTTTGCGAGGAATCCCCACCCTGTTTTCCATAGTGACTACAGCAGCTTGAGTTCCCACAAACCCTGAATAAGTGCTCTTCTTTTCCTCCATGCTCTACAGTGTTTTATGCTGTTTGAATTTTTGCTGGTAGCCATTCTGATTTAGGGAATTTCAAAATAGTTTTAATTTGATGCCTAATTATATTAAGCACTTTGTAAAGTGTTAATCAATCAGGCATTCAGACTTCTTTTATTGAGAAATAGCTATACTAGTCTATAGTCTATTTTTTTTTACTAGATTTATTGTCTTGATGCCCTCTCCCATATTCTTTAAGTGTTCTAATACTCTCTGTTTGATGTTTTTCTCTCATTCTGTAGGCAGCACCTTCCTTTGATTGACAGCTTCATTTGCTATTTTGTTTCTTTTGATTTTTCAGAAGCTTTTCAGTTTCTTGAGGTTCATTGAAATGTCCGCTGTTATTTCTCCAGTTGCCAGACTCCTAGTTTGAAAGTCTCACTTAAGGCCACTGTATTATACCGTGTACCCCACCTTCTCTTCTAGCAGCTGCAGAGTTTCAGGTTTCATTTTTTAAAAAATCTATTCTTTTAAAAAGTGGTCTCGTGAAATTAGGAAAAAAGATGACCAAGTAAGGTTGTGAGTGTGCGTGCACGCAGCAGAAGTTAGTGAAACTAGAGACCCAGCAGAGAGGAGCATGGGAATGGTATGGGAGCATTGACAATGTCTGAGAGGCAAGAGAGGCTTGGTAGAGACAGGCAGAACAGAAGGTGATGGACTAGAGGCTGTGACAGACATGAGAGTGTGACTGTGGTGGACGGGGAAGAAGTTGAGATTCAGGGGAAAACCTATATTCAATAAAAAGATATACTTTGAATGACATGTGTATTAAATGGAAAAACACAATCTTTTACTATATTTCATTATGAATGTTAAGGTTTGAGAATTTGAGAATAATCCATTATGAAAACCAAGTTCAAGCCAGCAAAAGTATCTTTATTCGAAAAACTGATATATCAGAGAGACAGTTAGATTTAGGATTCAAACCTTGTCAGCAGGCAGGGAGGACAAAACAAACGTTTTAAACAAACAAAACACCAAACAAAAACCAACCAACCAAATAAACCTTAGATTAGGAGGGGCAAGGGGCGTTCAGTCAAGTTCACACATACGCTGGGTACTTCACACCTGGTATTTCATGTGGTTTTCTTTATAACAAGTGTCCTAGTTGGTTTCCTTGAGGGTCCTGTTAGAAAGGCCCTCTGCTGGGAACTAACCAATAAAGCATAGGGTGGGATATTATGGCCTAGATTCATCCAGAACATGGAAGGACAAATGCCATTTATAAAGATTCATCTGTTTCTTAGAATTCGGCTATATACAAGATGGATTCCCTGTAGCTAAGGTGGTCCGCAACAATGCTATTAGTTTTCATATACTATATTTCATTCACATTATTAACTTCTTTGAAATTTAGTATTCATTAATGTGATGTCTTCTTTTAAAGAATTACTTTCATTGATCACAGTTCATACTCTTCAACTAAAGCTTAATGTAGATTAAAACAGTGCACATGTATATGTTGTATGTAGTTTTAAAATCACGCACACTACTGCCTTAGGCTGGGGTGCGACTGGGCTGCCAGCCCCTCCGGACTCCCTTTGTTCTTCTCCAGGCTTAGCTCCACCAAGGCACCAGCACTGACCAGGCTTCTCTCCTCCCCCTCTGCCCCCCTTGCTTTCCGAGTTGACCCCTCCACCAGCCCACTCCCAAAACCCTTACCCAAGGAGGGGTCGAGTTACCAGAAACCTTTGAATCCCCTGATAAAAAACACACACTCAGCTTTATTATTTTAAAACTTGCCTGCTAACACAATTGCTGGGTGCAAATATCTCTCGCCTGGAAATGCATCTCCATAACAATTTATTATCTCCATCTCTCCTTCAGCTCGAAGTCTAATGACTTGTTCCTATTAGCTCTTGCCAGACATCTCTGACAAACCACCTGCAGGAGAGCTTCAGGTGCTGGCTGCCCCAAGATTTTACAAGATTGTTGTGTGCTTCTGATTTCGAAGTATGGCAGAAAAGCTCCACCCCTTCTCCCCATGTCCTTTTCCTGGGAGTCCCACCTGTCCCTTCTGCCCAGCAATTGGTTCCTGACCTATTTTATTGACAAGTCAACAAGCAATTAGGGAACCAGACCATAGTATCAGCACCTCCCCTTACATGTATATGTTGAATAAATGTGTGTGTGTGTGTGTGTGTGTGTGTGTGTGTGTGTGTGGGTTTAAAGTCTTTATGAGAACATATGAATTGCGAATATTTACAGGAATGCTCTAAAGGGCTGTTAATTTCTTTGAAGTGTGCTTAATTGCATCAGAGATCAAACCATTCTTTATTTTTTTCATGACATTTGTGTTTTATAAATCCTTTATAGTCAATAAGTTATATATTATCTCTGAAAGAGAAGGACCCCCATAGGTACATATATTTGAATACTTGATCCCTAGGTGGTGGTATTGTTTGGGAAGGATTAGGGGATATGGGCTTGTTAAGGAGGTGTGTTACTAGGGGAAAGCTTTGAGTTTCACAGGACTGGCTCCTACTTGCAGCTCCCAGCTGTTCCTGCTGCTGTACCATTGCTCAGACATAAAGAACTCTCACCCTTTAAAGCTTTAAGTCCAATTAAATGCTTTCATTTATAAGCTGTCTTTTGTCATGGTGTTTTATCACCTTAATAGAAAAATAACTAAGACAAAATTAGTACCAGGAAGTGGGGTTATTGATGTAATAGATCTGACCATGTAGTATGGTCCTTTGAAGAAAATGTGGGAGAGTTTGAAACTTTGTACAAGGAAAGCATTTGAACTTGTAGGTGTGGCTTAGTGGGACATCCTAGTCAGGCCATGGAAGATAGTAGGGACTGACAGCAATGTAGTCAGTCTGTGGAAGTCCAGGTCAGGAGGTTTTAGAGGGAAGCAATATTCCCTCTGGGTTGGAGACTAGTGCTGTGATAACCTGGCAAAGAATGTACTTTTTGGCTCTTATCCTAAGGATTTGTTTGAGGTTAAATTGAAAGTAACGGACTTATTATTATTATTATTATTATTATTATTATTATTATTATTATTATGTAGCAGTAGTAGTAGTAGCAGTAGTAGTAGAGGTATAGCAAGGTCCACCATTGAACAGTGAGGAACTGAAGTTGAATTTGAGAGGTGATATTGTTCAAAGGCCCTTTACTGGGCTTCTCTGAACCAAGATGGCTCAACATTCAAAGCAGGAACAGTGAAACTGCTGATGGTGAGACAATTAAGCAAGAAGCAATAAAGTGCTTATTCCAAGTGTGTTGGTGTCTCAGCACATCCTCAGCTGTGCCAACTGACTCCTATATTTGTTAGATGTCAAAAGATTTCATTGGCTCAACTAATGTGAAAAAGAAGCCCTTACTTCTAATCCTAATATCCTTGGATGCATTTGTTGACGTTGAGTACTGTCCCTCAGAGCACGTTTCCTAATCAGGAAGATCTTTGAAACAATAATGTTGTAGGGATACAGGTTATCGTACAGAATAATTCTCATCACTCTCACCAGATGTGCTCAGGGGGCAGGAAGTCTCACTATACCCCGGTTCCTCACCTTTTGAAATAGTAATGCATATTCTGTGCCATTGCATGTTGAAAGTATATAATTTGCTTTTGTCTTTACAGGAGGTTACAATGAAGAGATTGTTTCAAGGATCTTCCTGGTTTGGTAAGTGCTCTGAGGGACAGTACTCGAGGTCAACAAATTCATCTGAAAATATTAAGATTAGAAGTAAGGGCTTCTTCTTCACATTAGTTGAGCCAATGAAATCTTTTGACATTAAACAAATATAGGAGCCAGTTGGCACAGCTGAGGATGTGCTGAGTCGTGGACACACTGTGGAATTCTTCACCACAGTTGTAAGCATGCTACTGCTTCTTACCTAATTGTCCCACCATCGATTCTTCCTATATTTGCTTAAGCACATTCAGGTTCTCTGCTATGCTCAATGGCTTTCTATCCACTTGATATACAGATGATGCAAAAATAGGTTGGAGTGAATCACAGGAATATCTGAGTTGGCAATGAAATGAGAATTAACAAATTTGTATTTTACCAAACTTTCAATATCTCCTTATGGATGTCTTTTCCTAGGTTTTTAAGATTTATCATTAAATATATTTACTAATACTAAATGACTCTCTATTTTTTGTAAAATCACAAATGTAACGGATTATTTTACTGAATGTAAAAGCTACTCTGCCTTCTAGCACCCCTCTGTTTAATACTATCTGTGAATTTAATTAAGACTGTTTACTTCCCTTTGTTAACTGATGTTACTTAAGATCACACTTTACAGCAGTTCCTGCAGAATCCTTGTCATTTCCCTCTCCAAACAAATAATTCCATTTCTTAAATAAAAGTTGTCCTTCAGTTTTTGACTCATGAAGCTTCAAGTATATTTGCATCAGGGAATTTAGGGGATTATAAGAAGACACAGAAGCACAACATGAAATAGAAATTAGCAGGAAAAAATAAGAGAAGTAAAAAAAGAAAAAAGGACAAAGATAAAACTAAATGAAGTAGGAACATTAGTTTCGGGTACACTAAAAGGACCCAAAACATAGACGACAGCAGAGATCAATAAAGTGTGGGGGGTTAGAGGTGGTTCAGCAGGTGAGGATATTTGCTCCTCTTCTGGAGGTCCTGGGTTCAATCCCCAGTACCGACATGGCAGCTAACAACCATTTGCAACTCCAGTTTTTTAAGTCCTTTTCTGGCCTCTATGTAAAATGCACAATGCATTCTTCTGGACTCCGCAGACAATGCACACACATGGTACACAGACGTACATACAGGTAAAACATTCATGCAAATAAATTACTTTAAAAGTGTGAAAGCAGTAGTAAAAGAACAAAGGACAGATTTGCCTGGCACTTCAAATAGGAATATATATCATACACACACATGCACAGATATATACACTTTACAAATAGACTTACTAGTTCCTTCCTGCTGATCGAAAATTAATTTCCAATTATGTGCAGTGATGTAATATGTGCTTATGTTTTTAAAGAAAGGTGCTCTGTTAAAAACAGCAAGCAGAACTGAGCTAGAAGAAAAGATGGACCATGGGTTGTTACTACAGTGGAGTTTTCTTGTTACACTTAGCTACTGGGAAACAACATGTAAATGTCTAAGAGGTATCAGGCTGCACTAAATATGGATATTTGAGTGCTACCAAAGTTTGGGAAAAGGAGAAGGTAAGTTTGTGATTGGAATAGGGAGCCTGACCTGAATTTTCAGGAAGAGGGCGTTGAACACATTGAGAAGATTGATAAATAGGTAATGATAGATAACCTGACAGTCAGTTCAAAGACCCGAATTCTAACTCCGATGGTTGAGATGAGGTTGGGATGCTGCACTTGTGGCTCATGCACTCAGCATTAGGCTCAGTTGGGATTTTAGTGTACGTTTAAAAGAAAAGCTCCTCTAAGGAGGCCGCTGGAAGAAGCAGCCTTTCATTATTATTTTAGCGATTATGGGTCTGCTTCATTTTGTCCTGTGTCTTTGTCTGCTAACTGGTTTAGAAGAGTACAGACCTTAGCAAACCAATATTCACATTTTACCCATCCACCTAATGAATGACACCTGTCCTTTTTACAGCTTTCCAAGTTACTGTATATTGCCTCCTTAATTAGTATATTATAGTACAGCACAGTAGCTCTCGAATTTAAGTGTGCCAGCAATCACTGGAAGGACTCATCTAAGCACAAATGATGCAGTTTCTGATTCAGAAATTCTCGGATAAAAATTTCTTACACCTTATTGGTTAGTTTCACTCTGAGTTCCAGCTCCCTTATGCAATTTACTTTCACTTTCTCAGCCGCCACACCGCACCAGTGGCAAGCACTACTGTTTAATTCAGTTTGATTGTTCTTATAGAAAGGGGATACGGGAATATGCAGACAGATGGTGGAAATGTCCTGTCTGCACTTTGTCATCTCCCTTAATGGTACCACCTACCCCCTTTCCCTGGTATTCTACCTCAGCCTGTTGGCAAGGTGGCTTAGTCAAACTTCACAGAGAAAATATCATCAATAATCAGTGGCATTCAATGTGACACTCTCCAGGGAGAACAGAAAAACCAGTATAATACATGAATCCCGAAGGGCAAATTTCTAGCACTGATATATTTCAAACAACCAGCACGATGTCTCTAAACAAGTGCCTGCTTATATACTATCTGCTTTCATATCAGCAAACTATGTTCTCATGGGTAACACATACCTCATATAAAAATATCTGGAAAAAATTTTACCTGTACAGACCTTTTGTTATTATTCATAATAATAACGACATAAATGACATTTAGGTTATACTAAGTATTGTGGATTAGCTAGAGATGATTTACTGTGTAAATGGGAAAAATATGCACAAATTATATATTAATTTTGGAACTCAAAAGGACCCTGGAATCTATCTCCAAGGAACACCAAAAAGACAATATTAACAGTTGAGTGTGTGTTTATGAATTTATATATACACACATATGGGAAACAAAACCTTTTCCTAGGACGCATTAAGGGTGACATCAATCCGAGTTTGGTAATTTTGCAAAGTTCAGACATGTGGTACGTCTTCGGTACGTGTTGCAGATTTTTGCATCCCAACTAGGACAAAATACATTGATTTATGACTTCGGTGGCACTTTTCCTCTTCCTACTTCATTCTTTCTCTAACAGGCAAACGTATGAGAGAGACATTCGATGACGAGAGAACTTATGTTTATAGTGGTAGAATTGATTTCTACCTTCACACTTTCCATAGCTCTTTTCATCCGTTTTGTTGGATCCAAGGATCTAGGGTTAAATTATTTTACCTAAGTTATACGGTGATTTATATCATGCAACGGAAAGGAATAAAGTACGAATGCCGTTTTGACTTTTGTTGCTGATTGCACGGGCTGCTAAGGCCATTTTTCTACAAGTTACAAAGTAGCGAATGGCTGAAGTCATCCTTTCCTTCCCACTGCCTCCTGGTCCCTCCAGTCCCTGGGGCCTGGAGATGAGGTATCTTTCTTCTTTCCCTGTTAACAAAGCCAGGAGAGGTGGGCCTGTAAGGAGCCCGGTGGCGAGCAGGAACCGCGCCACACGTCCAGCCACCGCTCAGTGGGAAAGTGTGCCACGCCTCCGCGCGCGCCCGCCGCTTCCTGCCCAGGCTGCTTTTCCGTCTCCTCTGTCCGGACGCGCTCCCGGAAGGCGCCTGCGCAGAAGTCCCCACTCGCCCCTCCCCTCCCGTCCTCCTGGCCCCGCCCTCCTTTCTCTCCCGTGTTTCGCTCCCGAGAGCCGCAGGTAGCCAGCGGGCGAGTCAGGCTCTGCGGGCCCGCCCCCTTTCTCCGCCCCTCCCACCGCTCGGGTCTCCAGCCGGCGGAGATGAGGCTGCGGCGGCCGCGGGTCCGGCAGCCCCAGCGTTGGCTGCGGTGGGGGCGGCCGGAACCCGGGCATTGAGGCGCTGCGGCGGCGGCGGCGGTGGCCGAGGCGGCGCTGCTTCAGCCGCTGCAGCGGGCTTCCCTTCCTTTTTAGCGTAGCCAGGAAGTTTGGCGCCCCTGTGCATGTGTGCGCGTGAGTGTGGGTGTGCGCGGTGAGACTCGCCTAGCGTTTCTGCAGGCGCCGGGCTTTTTTTGCCCGCGTCGCTTCCCGTAAGCCAGCCTGCAGCCGCGGAGCTTGGGCTGTGGCCCGGGGAGGGGGCGCGGCGGCGGGCGCTCTCCTTTTGTTGTTGTTTCCTCTGCCTGGAGAGCTGAAGGGGGACGCGCCTGGGTGGGGCGGCTCGCAGCCCGGGCCTGCTGGCCCCCGGGGCTCGCGGGCGGCGGAGTAGCTAGAGGAGAGCGGGCTTCAACATGATGGCGGCCGAGGCGGGCAGTGAGGAAGGCGGCCCGGCGACCGCGGGGGCCGGCGGCGGCGCGGCCACGGGCTCCAGCGCCTACCCGGCGGCGTGCAGGGTAAAGTTACCCGCGGCCCTGCCGGTGGCAGCCGCCCCATGTCCTGGGCTGGCGGACGCCGACCTGGCTGCGGCCCTCGGTGGCGGAGCCGCGTCGGGGTCCGGGTTCCTGGGGACCGCTCCGGTGGTGGCCAGTGTCCTGGGGGGCGCCGCGCTGCCCGGCGGTGCTGCTGGTGGCGTGGCGGGTGCTGCGGCCGCCGGACCTGCCGGAGAGGTAGCTTTCAACAAGGGGACTCTGTCTTTGCCTGCTGAGACGCTCGGGCCGGGCGGCGGATTCCCTCCTCTGCCACCGCCTCCTCAGCTGCCCCCTTTGGGCTCCGGGCTGGGGACAGTGGATGAAGGTGACTCTCTGGATGGACCAGAATACGAGGAGGAAGAGGTGGCCATACCGCTGACCGCACCTCCAACTAACCAGTAAGTCAGAACTGCTGTTGAGGGATTGTGGAAGCTGGCTCCATGTAAGAAGTGGGAAAGAAGGGGCAATACGTACCATGCTCCTGCCTCTGTAATTTGTTTGACAAGTTTTGAAGTTTCGGGTTCCATATATAGGGATTTAATTTGATCAGTCATTTCCCCCTACAGGCACTCTTCCTGGCGTCTTCGTACGTTTATTGCTCTTCTGGGAAGACGTAAAAGTTTTTAAGATGGGAAGCATGGGAAACTGTATTTAGTGGGAACCGGATATGGTTCTGCCCCTTCCTAATTGAGATGGTGTCCGGGATTCAGCAGAACTTGGCACTATAAAGGCAGCCGCTGTCTATTGTAACTCCAGTGCTCCCTGCTGAAGCTAGATACTTAGTGAGTGAGAGGCGTTGAGTACAGGTATTTAAGTGAGTATATTAATGTAAGTTGCAAATTCATTGGTCAGAATGTTTTGTTTTTACTGCAGTTGCAAACTCCTACTTAATGTCTGCTGGAAGCATTGCAATTCATAAAACACTCGATCTCTTTAGCAAGTAGGAGAGAAAGGAAAGACGTTCTGTGAATTACAGGTGTGATTAAGAGCCGCCAGACTGAACACTGACTTGTTCCTTAGAATTATTAGATTTATTTACATATAAGTATATGTAATATGCAAATATATTTTATATATTTACTATACCCAAGACACTAAACACATTAAAGTAAAAAAATATTTTGCCTCTTATCATTTTGGTAGTGGCTGATACCGTATTCAGCTTGGAAATTAATTTTGGTAGTTGACGGTGACGTGATCAGGGCAAATGGCTCTCTATAAGTTAGAGTTGTCTCCTTAAAGTGTTCTTTTCATAAGTGAGATGGGTATATATTTCTTATTGTAGGTTGATCTTGATGAAGGGAAAGTGTTGAGATGGGCAGTGGTAATAATAGGCCAAAAATGTTTTGTAGATTTCATATCAGTCATAGCTGACCCTTAGAATTTCAATAGCATTGGTGAATATTAGGGAAAAAAGATTTGTTTCCTATATTGACACTTTAGAATGCTTTAGAAGTTTTCTTTGGGAGGGTCAGCTTCTTTAACAGGCTTAAGAAATTACTTAAAAATAACCAGGGAGGCATTTTGTAATACTAATCCACCTTTGATTAGTATGAGTATTGTATTATATCATATTGTAATTTGAAAATGCATTGGTCACAAGGCTTTGTTTTTGCTGCACTTCCAAATTTCAACTTAGGTCTATTTTGATACTAGCCAGCTATGGCGAAAGGATGTTGTGTTTCTTTTAATGAATTTAACACAAAGAGTAACTTTTCATTCTAATTTTTCTCTAATTTGTGTCTGTGTATTGAAGCCTGTAAGAAATGTTCTGAAAGGTTTAAAAATTACAGCACACTGTATACCTTTTTGAAAAAAATCAATTGTGTTTTTATTAAAATAAAGTATAGTTTTTAATGTTGAAAGTATACAGTATTGTACCATTCTTGTAATTGAGTTAGGCATAATTAGAGTCTTGTTTTTTTAAAGCCTTTTGAAGTGAGTGAGTATTTAATGTGAATGAGTGTTTGCCTGCATATATGTATGTGTACTGTGCCAGCATCTAGTGACAGAGGCCAGAAGAGGGCATCAGGTTCCCTAGAGCTGGAATTACTGGTGGTTGTGAGCTGTTCTGTGGGTGATGGGAACCAAACACTGCTTTTCTACAGAAACAGCAAGCACTCTTAACTGCTGAGCCATCTCTCTATCCCAGGATATTGTTCTTAAATTATTTCTAATAGAGTTATTTTTTATTTTTATTTTTTAAGACAGGCTCTCATTCTAGTATAAGATGACCTAGAACTCTGTGTGTAGCCCAAGCTACCCTTGAATTTAGAACCTGCTCAGCATCTCAAGTACTGGGATATCATAGGCTTGACCCATCAAATTGACTTTCTAGTGTCTAATAGGCTTTTAAAGAGGAATTTAAAATTGACAGCAAAATTGAATGATAAGATACAGATTATTTTTAGACTAAGTTTTTAAGAAAAAAATGATTATTTGGGAAAAATTTTGTTTGTGAGAAATCTTTTAGTATTTTTATTACTTTAAAATGTATTTAGGAATACATATAAACTTTACTAAGTGTTCATATTAAAAAATGTCATATTTATCTTTGTTATTTTTGAGGTTACAATTTAATTAGTTTTCTCTCTTCTTTTTCTCTTTCCAAGCCCTTTTACATATTCCTCTCTGCCCTCCTTCAAATCCATGATCTCTTTTTAAAAATTGTTACTTAATGCCTTTTTTGCATTTGTTTATACATATATAACTGAATATAACCTGTTGGGTCATGTATGACTTTTATAATTCTTATAGTGCTGTGAATCAAATTCAGGGCTTTACATATAGTAGACAAAATATCTGCCAATGAGCTACCTAGGCAAATTTTGTAGTATATTTTTGAAATTTACTACTAATTATACAAATCCACTTTTTTTTTTCTTTTTAAAATAAGATTAATTCTTCATGTCACAGTTCACCCTGAGTTGCTAGGAAGCTCAGCTCCATATGAGTGTTCAAGAGCCTCAGGTTCTCTAGTTAGTGGTTCCATGATCATATCTTCTCTTTGGGGTGTGTGAGTGTGTGTATTTGTGTGTATGTGTATGTGGTACATAAATGTGTGGTGTGTGCTCAAGTATATGTGGATACTCATGTCTGGGTGTGTGTGGTACATAAAACTGTCAAGTGTTCTCTGTCATTTTTCTCCTTATTTCTTTGACGTTAGGTCTCTCTCCAAACCTTGAGCTCAAATTTATTTTGGCTAGGCTAGCAGCCAGCACATTTACTTACTATGTTCCAATAAATAAATAGTGCCCTCCCCAAATCAAAATATAATTTCATAAAACTGTCTAGTGATTCTTTTGGTATAGTGATACCCTTCTTAGCTAGTTATTTTACAATTACTTTTTTTTTTTTAAATCAATATTGAAAGATGTTGCCCAAGTTGATCTTGAATTTTAGGGCTCAAGTGATCATCCTGTTTGAGCATCCTGAGTAGCTGAGATTATAGGGTTGGCCACTTCATTGGCTAAAATAACAGTTTTACTTAATTTTTTTTATTTGGTTGTTTGAGATAAGTTCTTACAATGTAGTGCTAGCTGGTACAGGACTAGAGATTCTCCTGTCTTGAGGACATGGATTGTAGGTGTATAGCACATGCCAAGCCCAAGTGCTGCTTTAGAACAGGGCTTCAGAAATATTTTCCATTCTTGACCCCCTTTTGCCCAATTTTTACCATGATGTTAAATATCTAAAATAAGTGTACTAATCAATCATTGATAATAAGTCAAAGGGAAATGCATTTTCAACAGTTCTTTGATATATATATATAATTTATTAAAACCAAGCGAATTGCAAATTAAGATAAATTTGTTTATTAACTAATTAAGTCTTGGCTGAATATTTGATATTGTAGGATATAGAGCACCTTTGTGGTCGATCAGAATTTTGATTTTATAGTTGTCAATGCTGAGACTGTTTCTCATGGGAGATATAGGAGTAGGAGAAAAGACATATACAAATTTATAAGCATAGCATGGTAAATTGCCTCTCAGTTATGCATTTCTTACCATATATAATATATATTATATGTAAACATTTTAGCTTCTGTTGTCTTAATAGTTTTTAAGAGCATCTTGATCTTTTAATTTCTACTGTGAATCAGTGCAAGTTATGGGACATTGTTTGAATGTGTAGATACTTGTGATAGGTGTAGAACTTGAAATTACATGCAGTGTGTTATGTTTTGGAGTGAGTTAAAAAGTTATTATAACAGCTTAATTATCATCTCTTTGTCTTAACAGATTTCAACAGGATTTGAGGCATTTTGGTGATTGTATTTTTTAATGAGTTAAAAATGAACATCACAGGGAAAAAGATGTATAGTCTATAGAGGTGTATAGGTAATCTTTTCAGATTCAGAGTATATTTGTTGAAGAATTAAAATAATGAAAATAAATAAAAAAAGTATATCAGAATTTCTTACCATAATTTCATTGATTTTTTTTTTTTTTAAGAAAGTTTGATGATTATCTTTTGAAGTATTGTTAGTTGATATATTATTCAGGATACAATAGGCATTTTAATGTCAGTGGGAACCCTGTTTTCAGATATGAGCAGCTTACTTATATTTACATTACGAGGTAATGGTAGATAGAGATGGGATCTTGTTCTCTTAAATCTTCAGATATGTTTAGATTCAGAAAATATTAAACTGTTGGCTTTGTTTTGTTTTGAGGGCTAGCAAGGCAAAGGCTTAGTACCCTGAATTTACTAATCATTTGCTAGACACACATACATACATTCATTCTCCCCCCTCCCCCTCTTTCATGCTTTTCTCCTTTCTTGCTATATAGCTTAGCTTCCCTGGCTGAATTCTTACTTCGATTGCTTCATCTCTTGACTGCTGGGATTACAGGTTCTACCATCTTGCCTGGCTTACAGACTGTTTTACTTAATTTTTATAGCTCTACAGTGAGAGTTGCTGCTACACTAATGTGTAATATTTGGAAAACCTGAATGATGGAAATGAAACTAAGTGATGGAGAAAACATAAATAATTTCTTATCCTAAATACTTGGGGCAAGTATTTCAAATTTTATTTTTTTTCAAATTCTGGAATATGTATGTGAATTCTATAAATACCACTTACACATCCTGAATTTGAATCGATTTAAATATTTGGTATTTTAGATTAGGGATAGTCAGCATGTACTATGCTTATGCTTCTGGGTTGTTTTGTTTTGTTTTTGTCCCAGTCTCTGATAGAGAACACACACACACATGCACACAGACACACAATTTAAAAATTGTTAATATCTCAAGGCTAGCTACCTGCCATTGGTATTCTGGACTGAATTATGTCCCTGCCAATGTCCATTTTAGGCCCTAATCCCCAGTGTGACTTATTTGCAGATAGTGCCTTTAAAGTGGTAATTATATTAAATAAGATCATAAATAGCATGGTTTACAAATCCAGCAGGACTGCTGGCTTTTAGGAAGAGATGCTGGGAGTGTGGACATACAGATGATAGTTCATGTTAGGATACTGAGAAGGTTATCATTTGCAGCCAAGGAGAGAAGCCAATTTTGCCAGCACCTTGATCTTTTAATTTCTAGGTTGCAGAACAGTCGTACAGTACTTTTAATTCAAGCCACTGAGACTGGTGTTATATTTGTTAATGTTTTCTTTCTTACTGTTTTTAATGACAGCTTGAATTAAACCATGGTCAATTCTATATATTAAAATTGATTTGAATGATTTTTGGAGCTGATTAAATAAACATTGCTAGAGAAAAGAGTTATCATTTTATTCCTTTTTTGACTGTAGGAAAATAAAAAGTTTGCTTATTTTATACTTTTTCTTTGTGAGTCAGTGATATTTCTCTTTTGACTATATCTGTGTTGACAAGCAAGATATGGCACATTCAGGATGGTATGGAGTAGATTATGTCTTTGTTAAAAGATGGAAATACATTTAAATTTATGTCTGTTAATGTATGAGAAGAACCTTCACATGATTATAATAGTTTTGGAAAATCTTATGGATGGGATCTTACTACAGCAAATATTTTGTATTATGTGTTTTAACATTTAGTTAATCTTTTTATTACAATATTTTTCACATTTAAGAATTTTATTTATGCATACAATACATTTTGATGCTTTACACTCTTTTCCTTAACTACTTCTAGATCCACCTCCATTCTTTGTGAATTTTATACCTCCTCTCAGCCTATTGATTTTGATTTGTGATGCCCATATATGCATAAGTGTCAGGGCATTCACTAGAGTATGGCTGATCTACCAGGAACCATGTCCTTAACGAGATCTGATTCTTTCTTCACCAGGTGTCAGCTGTCAATAGTTGCTAGAGGTGGGTATCACTCTACCAGAATGTTGACCCCCCTGATGGTTGTGCAGACAACCACAGCTGCTTTGAGTTTATGATTCAGTAGTGCTGTCATGCCCAGCAGATAACAGTTTTGTCCCAGTCTTCCCCTGACCTCGCCTCCTTCTGCCCTCTATTCCAAGATGTTCTTGGTTTATGATGTAGATGTCTGGTTTATGGCTGAGCACTTCACAGACACATATTCTCTATATTTGGACCAGTTGTGATTTTTCTGCATTAACTGCTATTCACTGCACAAAATAACTTTTTGGATGATGTCTGAGAGTGGGATTTACTCTGTGTGTGAATATATATATTTTAGTTAAATGTTCTCCTATTTGTGGATGTTTGTATTTATGGGTGTACGTATACCATAGTACGTATATGGAGATCAGAGGACAGCTTGTAGGAGCTGCTTCTTTCTTACCACCATGTGAGCCCTGGGGATTGAACTTAGGTCAGCAGGTGTGGTGGTGGGTATCTTTACGGACTGAGTCATCAATATTTTACCATCCTCAGTCTTAGTTTTAACATCTTCATTATCTAATATATCTGCCTCAATGAAGGAAAAGGACTTAGAAAGATTCCTCTTAATGCTTGTATTTTTCATAGGTGTAACTTATTGGACTGAGTTCACTGCCATGAACCTTGTTATAACAGAACCATATCCTATGTCCTGTACTATCAAAATATTGATCTCTCACTCTTTAATTAATCTCCTGAGGTGATTGATTGTATGTTAACATGACATTAAGAACGCAGTCACTGAGGCAGGCATGGTGGTGCTTGCCTATAATCCCAGCAGCACTCAGGAGGCAGAGGCAGGCAGTCTTTGAGTTTGAGGCCAGTCTAGTCTGTACAGTGAGTTCTAGGACAGCCAGAGCTACATAGACCTTTTCTCAAAACAAAACAAAAACCAATTAAAACAACAACAAAGCAGTCACCCCCCCCCCCCTTTGGTTCTTTGCTTTTTGAAAGTTAATTTTTTTTTTTTTTTTTGGAGATTATGATAAAATCACATCATTTCACCTACCTTTCTTCCCTCCAAACCCTGCCATATATACCCTCTTGCACTCTTTCACATTCATGGTTTCTTTTTTTAGTAATTGTTGTTACATAAATATATATCTATATACATACATATTTCTAAGTACATAAATGTGACCTGCTCAATTTGTGTAATCTTAGTTGTATATATGTATGCAGGACTGATCATTTAGTGTAGGACAAACAATTGGTATGCTTGCCCCTTGAGGAAGATTTGTTTTCTCCCTCTCAACATTCTTTAGCTGCCTGTATTCTTTGTATAAGGTTGAGCCTGCTGGGCTTTCCCCCATTGACATTAGCATGTCAGCTCTTGTTCTTTTTCAGTTCAGGTTTAGGCAGTTATGTTGGTGAGACTTTATGGGTGTAGCTTCTAACATTCCTAGAAGACACAGTCTCACAGCAAACTCCCTGATCTTCTGGCTCTTAGAGCTTTGCCCCCAGTTCAGCAATTTCCCTGAGCTTTCCTGAGATTCAGGAGATGTTTTATAGATGTATACATTGGGACTAGGCTCCATACCTCTACATTTTGATTGGTTATGGTTTTCTGTAATGGTCTGTGTTGCAAAGAGAGGTCTCCTTGATGAGGGGTAAGAACTACATTTATCTGCCCATGTGAGAACAACTATTGAATGTTGTTGGGGATTATATTGTAAAGTGGTGATTGTAGGTTCTCTACCAAGATCCCTAGATCCATAGCTTTACCAGCCCTGACTAGTTGGCTAGGTTTCAAGTACCAGGCATGATTACTGCGATGTTGTTGAGTGGGCCTTAAGTCCAATTAGAGAGCTGTGAGTTGCCCCCAAGGTATGCATACTATTACTGTAGCCTTAAGGCTGTTGTGCCATACTGGGCACTGTTGTGGTTCAGAGGTCTCATAGTAGGTATGTTGGTTGCTTTCCACCTGTGGAAGCTGCATGTTGTTTTTCGGTACTACCATGAAAGCTAGTACTCAGAGAAGTATTTCAAGTCAGTTCCAGAACAGAGGTTTCTGTACACTTCATCTGAAGGGCAGGGTGTCTTCAGCAGTAGACACTTAATCTTCCATCGCTGAGGGGCAAGCAAAAGCAATAGCAGTAGCCTGCAATGTTTTGGGAGTCTAGGACAAGTTTGACTAACAACTCAAAGGAGGGCTTCTCATGCCTACTGTTGGGTTTTTGTTAGATGATCTTTAGCCTTTGGAGGGAATATTGCCATCTCAGATGAGACTATATATGAGCATTATAGGATTTTTCTTATTTTAGGTAGAGAGTTAGTGTATGATTCTTTGTAACTTTTCAGCATTCTTACTGTTATTTTGCATTTCTCTTTCCTCCTGTATTTATCTCCATAACACTTCCCTAAATCAGAGGTCCCTCATTTTTTCCCCCGTTTCCCAGTCTAATCACTTGTAGCCAGCTATTCCTCTCTTGCTTCACCACCTCCCCACCTTGGCAATGGTCCCTTTTACTTAATTGGATTTTACAGTTACCCTCAGATATACATATCCACTCATATCTGAAAGTTTGGCTCTTAAGAGCCTCCCTCCAGTGGAAGAACATATGACCTTTGCATTTCAGGATCTGGGTTACTTCACTCAATATAATCTTTTCTATCCATTTACCTGCAAAGTGCTACATAGTATTATATAGCATATGTACCATATTTTCATTATCCCTGTTGGTTGTAGGACTTTTAGGTTCATTAGATTTCCTAGCTGTTATGAACAAAGCAGTAATGAACATGGATGAGCAAAGTTATCTTTGAAGTGTGATGTTCTTTGTGTGTTCTTTGAGTGTAATCCAAGGAGTTAGCTGGGTCATTTGGTAGATTTATCTTTAGCTTTTTGAGAATTATCCACAGGGGCTTCCAGTGTCTGGACAAGGTTGTAGTCCCACTAACTGAATGATAGTTCCTTCCTTCCCCCCACATCCCTCTAGCTTTTGTTATCGCTTGTTTTGCTGATTGTTGCCATTCTGATTGGGATTCAATGAACTTTCAAAGTTGTTTTGATTTGTGTTTCCCTAATGATGAACATTTTAAAAGATATTTCTTAATTGTTCTTTTTTCTTTTGAAAATTCTCTGTTCAGATCCTAGGCCCACTTCTGAATGGTCATTTGTTTTGACTTTTTTTTGAGTTCTTTATACATTTTTGATGTAAACCCACTATCAGATGAATAGTTGATAAAGATTTTCTCACATTCTGTGGGATTCCTGTTCACCCAGTTGATTTTGTTTTTTTAAAGCTGTGCAGAAGCTTTTAGGTTTCATGATGACCTGTTTGTTAATTTTTAGTCTTAATTCTTGGACAAATGGAACCGTATTTATTTCTTACACTTTTATTATAAAGGGTACTGCTTATTTCTTTTATCAGCTTCAAAGGTTCAGTAAAAATCTTTTTGATATGATGGCCATTTTGACAATGTTAATTCTACTAATCCACGAGTATGAGTTGTCTTTCATTTTCTAGTGTCTGTCTCTAGCTCCTTCAGAGATTCAGAGTTTCATTGTAGAGGTCCTTCACTTTCTTAGTTAGGTTTATTCCTAGATATTTTATTTTCTTTAAGGCTATTATGAATGGTAGTGTGTTCATGACCCCCTTCTGTGTGTGTTTTGTTGGTGTATAGAAAAGCTGTTGCAAGTTGATTCTTTATTTTACCACATTGTAAATTTATTTTTGGTTTCCAGAAATTTTCTGGAAGAACTTCTGGACTCTCTAATGCATACTAGAGTGTTATCTATCTATAAATAGTACTTTGAGTTCTTTTCCTGTTTGTATCTCTTTAGTTTTTGTTTGTTGCTTGTTGCTCCAGCTAGTATTTCAAACACAATTTTGAAAAGGAGTGGAGATGGTGGACATCCTATTTTATTCTTAATTTCAGTGGTACTTTTTAAAGCTTTTCTCAGTTAGGATTATATTGCCTATAAGTTTCCCATGTACAACTTTTTATTATATTGAGGTATGTTTTGTCCATTTCTACATTCTCTAGAACTTTTATCATGAAGTGTTGGATTTTGTCAAAGGCCTTTTCTGCAGCTATTGGTCATGTGATTTTTGTCTTTAAGTCTATGTGCCTTATTTTAGTTTTTGGCTTATATATGTTGAACTATCTCTGTACTGAGGGATAAAAGCCAACTTGTTCATGGTGTATACATCTGCTTTGAATATTTTTGAGCCTATGTTCATACAGGATATTGCTGTGTCTTTACATGGTATTAGAGTGACAGTGTGTTCTGTTTGGTGCTCTGTGTGCTTCTTTTATCAGTATGTGTATGTATTCCCCTTAATTAGGGGTTGTTTCCTTTTAAGATCTTTTTGAAGTTATGATCTATGCCACAAACTGGGATCCTTCCCATTCATCTATGCTTGTAGTTTGTAAGTTTGGTCTTTTCATGGTGGCTTATACTTCCTGTATGCTTCTTTCTTTTTTATAATTTTTAAAATTTTTATTTTATGTACTTATGTATTTATTTATTTTTAAAATCTCCTATTTCTTCTGAATTTGGTTTAGATCCTTTATCTTTCTGGCCTGATATTTTGTCTTCTGCTTAATCTTTTTTATTTGTAGGTATTTCTTTTGAGTTTTATTTTTTTCTAATTGTTTTTTCCAAAGTCAGTTAAGCCTCATTTCAAGGAAGAATATACAATGGATGTAATGGAATTTATTCTTGTTGGAACTTTGAGAAGGATGCAGCTTTACCTTGCATCAGGGATACTGAGGGCATTGTCCTCAGGGCAAACACAGCACAGAGCACACATGAAACAAGAAGGGCCACTATGGTATGGAGAACATAGAGAGAGGCTGTGTGTGTGTGATTATGTATTTGTGTGTTTGTATAGAAAATGAGTGAAAAAGAGAGACAGGTACACTTCACAAATGGGAATTATTAGAAATATAAGCTAGCTTAGACAAGACACATGATATAATATTATAAAAGGACTTCATCTGGAAAGAATGTCTCAGTCCAGCGTTTGTGCAGTGCTTTTGTTGTTTACCCAGAGAAATCTTACAAAATAGTGTTATTTATGTAATAGTAAACACTTACTATTTAGATACATTAATTATTTCTTTTACAATACATATGTATCATTCCCTTGCAGTGACAGTTTAGAAGAGTAAGTAGGACCTTAGGCAAAACATATTTTTAAAAGTCCTCAAACACTGGCCTTCACTTTATATTGCAGGATATTTGATCATACTGTGAACTCTGAGGTTATTTACTGAGAAAACCTGTTTCTATTTGTTTGGCTCAACCCTTAGAACACACCTTTATTAATTCCAAACAATGAAGGTAAAATTAGTTTGTAGAAGGAAGCACCCATCTTTGAAAGTGATGTCTAAATGAGTGGTAGACAAAGTGATGAATCAGAGAAAGATTTGACAGAATAGGATATGTCCAAATCTCATGAGAAGAGAAAGGAAAGGGAAGCTAGTTGAGGGAACAATGCAGAGAGAGAAAGGAGCCAGCTTTACCAGAAGAGTTTTACAGAGGTAGGTTGAAGAGAGAATAAGCTAGACTCAGGTAAAGACAGAATGAGCCAGGAAATGAGTAGAAGCCAGATGATTAAACCATATTGCCAAAGTTACTATGAGGCCAAGCAGAGTAATTCTAATTCATTCAGAGGCTGAGAAAGAAGGCAGGTTGAATCAGTTACCTTGGAGAGGAGTTTGAGCCAAAACAGCTGAGTTGAACTAGCCAGAGTTCAGAAAGAACAAGAAAGGATGAGATTATTCAGCGTTAAGTCTCAGAGGCTAAAACTATTCTAGGCCTACATAAGACTAAATGGAGGCTAGAAGCGTCCAGGACTAGGTCCAGGTTAGCAGATCTGGGAGACAACAATTGTTACAGGAGAATAAAAGTTACATTTGCAACTTTATGATATTTGTACCTATTCTTGATTGTGAGGATCTAAAGTACATGTTGATTAAAATGTTACTTGTACTTGACTCTTTCAAGTCTCCAGTAGTCTTCATTTGAGTTTTCTAGTTGGATTTCGTTTTTTTTTCAGTTCCATCTTTATTTCAGCTTGAGCCCTCTTCGTAGTTTACATCTTTATTGAGTTCTTTTCTAAGTCCTATACTGTCTCTGTGATCCCCGTCAATCTCCATGTGTTTTCTTGAGTATTATGCATGTGTTCATTTTCCTTAATTTCTTCCTCTTAATTTCAGTGAGCTGTTTTTTAAATTAATTAATTCATTGTGTATGTATCTTCTTCAAGCTTCTTGAAATTTTTTTGATGAAATTTATGATTTTTCTTTAAAAGTCTGTCTTTTGGATAATTCTCATTGGTTGACATTTCTACAGAAATGGTAGATTTTGGAGAGGAAATACTGGCTTGATATTTCATATTGATCCTAATTTGGAGGTGATATCTGGGCATGTGAACTTCATTTATTAATTCTACGTTTGATATGGACAGAGCTGGTTAGGTTAGAAGAGAGGATGCTTTTGGGGATTGAGACTAGTGGGTGGAATAAAATTGGGTAGATGGGGCTGAACTGGTGTACAGGATGTGCATTCTGGTCTAATCTTGGACTATGGTGGTCGATCTGGCTGGGTGGAGAGGTTGGATATGTGTCGGGGTGGACTGTGAGTTTGGTAGGCAGGAGCAGTCCTGGTTGGAGTCTAGAACTTGTTTTCCGAGCAAGACTGGTGGCGCACTAGGCTGAGGCAGGGATGTGGAACCTGGGAGCCAAATCTAGCAGGGTGCATAGAGAGAGGAGGAGTCAAGGAGAACCTGGAGACAGAGAAGAGTGCACAGGTTTTGGCTGTGCTGCAGCAACATGTTTTGGGACTAAAGTACAGCATCAAAGCAAGAAATTAATATAATCCACTTACTCATGTTTCATTAGCTGTATGTATGTATATTTAGTCCTGTTCAGTTTTGTTACATGTATAGGTGTATGTGATTATCACCACACTAGAGGTAGAGAATAGTTTTGTCATCACCAGGCTGCCTGTGATGTACTTCTGTGACTAACCTCTCCTTCTCATACCTTTTCCTAACCCTGGCAACTACTTACCCGCTTTTCATTTTTTCTTTGAAAAGATGTTATTTATATAAATGGGACCCTAGTATATTTACATTGGCATTTGTCATTCAGGAAAATGCTGTCCAGCTTTAACTATGCTGCTGAATATACCAATATTTTGTTCTTTTTCATTGCCAAATAGTATTCATGATATGTGGTATTCACAAAAGATACAAGTGTAACAATGTAACCATTTAGTTTTTGGTGAACAGTTGAGTTCACCAAAAAGCTGCTGTAAACATTTATGTGTACATTTTTATATGAACATAAATTCCTTGTTATATTAAATAAATGCCCATGAATATAGTTGCTGGATTGTATGGTAAGTGCATGTTTGCTTTCTGTAAGAAGCTGCCCTCTGTTTTCTAACATGTCTATATCCTTTCTTTGTGTGTCCTGTTCTACCACACTCTGCCTTATTCCCTTGCCATCGGGAGTCCCACTGAACCTGAAGCTAGGCTGTCCACCAGCAAGTCCTAGCAATCCTTCTCTCCTTGCCAGTCACAGCACAGGGGTTATAGGTGCTCACAGCCATACCTCTCTGTTTACATGGTTTATGGGATCTGAACTAATGTCTTCTTGCTACCTACCAAGCCATCTCTTCAGCCTCTGCTTTATTGTTTTATAATCCCACCAGTAATAAACGATCCTGTTTCTCTGTATCATCACCAGCATTTAGTATCACTATTTGTTAAATGTTTATGATAACTCATTAGGATTTCAATTAACTGTTTCTTAATGATTAACAATGTTAAATATTTTCATGAACTTACTTGCTACTTATATATTCTCTCTGGTGATATATCTTCTCTGTCCCATTTCTAGTGGTTTATTATTTCTAGTACTGTTACTTTAAAACCCAATTTTTTAATTACATTTTTATTTTTAAAATAATTTTAAATTACATTTGTAATTTTATTTTGAATTACAAATGTACTTACGTTTGTGAGTACATTTAGGTCCCATGTTGCACAAGGAAAATGTAGAAGACAACTCATGGGAGTTGGTTCTCTCTTCACAGTGTAGGTCCTAGTTATCCAATTTAGATTGTTAGGTTTGGTAGCAGGTGCCTTTACCTGCTGAGCCACCTTGATGGCCATTTTTTAAAAAAAATCTCTTTTAGGCTTAGATTTTTTAAGTTTCGATAGTTCTATATATATTCTAAATTTTAGTTATTTGGTTTTTTTTTGTATGCTTCACAAAGATTTTCTCTCAGCCTGTAGGTTGTTTTTGCCTCTTCTTAATGAGGTCCCTTGTAGAACAAGCACTTTCTTTGCTAACATCGGAAAAATCAGGCTTTTAATAGACTGTGCTTTTAATGTTAAGAGTAAGAATTTGTGCTTAGAATAAGTTACGGAGATTTGATAATGTAAATTTTGGAGATATTAGCAGCATTCTTGTAGCACTTAGTATCTGAACAAGTCTGACCTCAATATGGAGAAGATTTTTTCTTTGCATTTTTTGAAAGTTTATGAAGTATTTCTGTTGATTAATTTTAGATATTTGGTAGAATTCATCAGTGACACTATCTGGCCCTGGATTTTTTAAAAAAGTTTTGAATTAGGAATTTAATATAAATAGAAACTACCATCTTATTTTGGTTGCATATGATTTTTGATACGTTTATATTCTAGTTGGTTTAGTTTATGAATATAAATTGTACAATTCTCTAATTCTAGTGTATATGAATATGTGTATATGAATGCATGTATATAGGTTTGTGTGTGTGCACGCGCGTGCGCACGCAGTTATTACTTGTGATGTGTTCTATTCTCATTCTAATTTTTGTCTTACTTAAATATTGGCAGAAATCAGTTACATAAATTAAAAAGCTTTGTATACTTTGCAGAATGCTCTTGAACAGATAAGTCTTGAAACCATTTGTGAGTATCCTTGAACAGTTTGATGCAGACCGTCACAAATTGTGTTGTACTTACAGTCCTTTCTTTTGATTTCCTGTTTACCTCTTTAGTATGCTGTTTCTTGTGTGTTCTACTGCTTATTCTACAAGTTGGGGAGTTTTATTTCTTCCATTGTCTGCTTTTCATGTCTGAGATACCCATCTCCTATAGTGATTGTGGTCGAGCCTTCATTCTTCTGACTAACAGCACAGCATGAACATACTATGGTTAACCGGAAAAAAAAAAAAAACAAAAAACAAAAAACAAAAAACAAAAAACAAAAAACAAAAAACAAAAAACAAAAAACAAAAAACAAAAAA
>JANHMN010000014.1:9272124-9309939 GCA_030674055.1 Rhabdomys pumilio | reverse complement strand
AAAAACAAAAAACAAAAAACAAAAAACAAAAAACAAAAAACAAAAAAACAAAAAAAACCCTGCAAGTTTTGTTCAAAACAATAAGTGTAAAAATAACCTCACATGTGTCAATTAAGTTGATTTGTGACACATTATAGAAGCTTTGTGGTTAAAAAAAAAAGGTGCTGACTAACTTAGATAATAAAATTATAGAAAGAGACATGGACTCTTAGGAACTGCAGATTTATTGAGAGTTTGGTTGTCAATGATGCATTCAAACCAGTGGGCTTCTTCAGTTTAAGGATGGAACCCTTTTTGGTGCAGTTGTTATTTTATTATTATGTTGTATTCATTGTGTACATGAGTTATTCATACTTTTATGAAGGCTGCATAATCAAACTCCCCATAATTTTCCCATTATTGAATTTGTTCACTTTACATCTTGATTGTAGGTGCCCCCTCCCTCTAGTCTTTCCAGTTCCCCCTCACAGACCGTCACAGGGTCTCTCTCTCTCTCTCTCTCTCTTATTCTGTTCACCTGAGAAGGGGGGAGGTCCCTCCCAGAAAAACAACACACCCCGACACCCAAAGTCTCTGCAGGCCTAGGCACATCCTCTCCTAATGAGCCCAGACAAGACAACCCAATGGGGAGCAGGACCCACAGGCAGGCAACAACATCAGGGTAAGCCACTCTTCTGGTTGTTGGGGACCCACATGAAGACCAGGTTGCACATCTGCTACATATGTGCAGTGAGGCCTAAATCCAGCCCTTATATGCTCTTTGGTTGGTGGCTCAGTCTCTAGGGTCTCCCTAGAGTCCAGGTTAGTTGACTGCTCTTGGTCGTCTTGTGGAGTTCCTATCTCCTTTGGGTTTTTCCCCTATACATTTTAATGTTAAAAAAATTTAAAATTTGCTGAAAACTTGTAAAAATACTTCAGTAATATACTTTATATCATACTTGAATAACAACCTTGGCATTTTGCCCTGTTTAATTCTTTTACTTCATATATGCATATGTGTATTATCTATGCCAAAACTAATTGTAGTGATTATATCTTAAATTCTTAAATACTTCATTATGTACTTTTAAAGGAATAAGAAATCCTTGGTAATTAAACATAATCAGTTTAAAATTAATATAATATTCAGATATTTTTAATTGTTTCTCAAATATTATTTAAAAATTAATATCAGTAGGTTGGTATTGCCACTTGCCTTGACTTGCCTTTTCATTATCTAGATGTAACCTAGTTAAATTATTTATTGAACTACTGGATGTTGCAGGAGATATTAGAAAAAAGAGCTTCCCGCTAGTTCCTGGCCTGGCCGCCATGTTCCTGCTCTAAGCCCATTTGTCTTGGCAAGCTCTGCAGCAAAACTGGAGCTCCCAAGCTGGTTCCACCAGACTGTTCTCTAGCTTGCTCCTGTAGCGACCGGTCGCTGTGCTTCCAGCTCTGATTCGCTCATCCCTGGAGCCACTAGTTGCTTCACAGCCATAACCATCAGGTTGTCGGTGGACCCACATTCTAGTACCCAGAAAATCAAAACTCTAGATGCTTAAAGTTAACCAATGGATTTATATATTAGCAAATACTCAATACACAAGATATCCCCACAATTAGAATTATTATGCCAATTATCTAACCTTGATATGAATAATTGCTAGAGCCACGAGGGTAATAACATCTGCCACTTCTCTCTCCTCCTCTTTCTTTCCTCTCTCCTCCCAACTCTTAGCTCCGCCTTCTTCTTCCCTGTCCAATGACAGAGCTCTGCTGTAAATACATTGGGTAGGAAATTCATACTACAACTGAAAGAAATGTTGGTTGATTCTAAGTGGCAGAATAAACCATGTGTATTTTTTTGTTGTATAGAGTCATTTTCATTTAACTCCAGGAAAACACTATGAAACTCAATTGCTACATTGTATAGTGCTTTAATTTGTTTTCTGTTGCTGTCACAGTTTTGGGGGAATGGATACTTTTTAAACAGAAGAGATATATATATTTACGTGGTCGTTTTAGAGAGTAAAAGTACAGGATTGGGCTGTCCCATCTGTATGCTACTATTGGAAATCCTGGTAGCTTATAGGACAAAACGACAGATGGTAGAGAAATGGCTTTGTGTAGAATGGGCAAAATAATATGGTAGCCACACTTTCAGAACAGTGCACTCAGGAGATAGCTACCTCTAAGACACAATAATCCCGTTCAGGGGAGTCCTCCAACAAACAGTGACCCCAGTATTTTCCCCTAGGTTTCATTTCTAAAAGGGCCTGCCTGCCACTTTACCTCTTTCAGTGCTGAACAATGAACCTGGGGCCTTGTGTATGCAAGCCTGAGGCCTGTCTTTAGCCCTCCACTGGCTCCTAGTATCACTATGTGGACATAAAACCTTCAGAACCCTTGAGGGAATCTCATCCAAATTATAGTGTATAGTATACTAATTTCATTGTTGTAGTGATTTTATAGTACCTGCAATGTGTTATGTACAATATTCTTACACTAGTGTTCCTACTGTTAACTAAAAGAGAAATATGTAAAACAATGGCATTCTTTTTCCACAAATTTTTTAATGTGTATCTTTTTGTTCATTTCTCTCTTTAATGAATAGGCTGTAGCCTATAATAATATCATACAGTTATTATCAAAAAGAATACTGTATGACAGTTATTCCAAAGAAATGTTCTTAAGATAAAATATTGATTTTTTTTTTGTTTTTGTTTTTGTCTTTGTTTTTTTCCCTAGGTACATATTTTAATATATTTTAGTATATTAATTATATACAAATAGTTACATAAATATGGTAGAAATAGTAAACATAAAGATTAGTAATTTTAAATTGTTTATTTGAAACTCTAGGAAAGAAAATTATTTTTTTATTGAATATTTTATTTACTTACATTTCAAATATTATTCCTTTTTCCTGTCCCCCCAGCCCCCCAAACTCCTATCCCATTTCCCCTCCACCTGCTTCTGGAGGGTGTTCCCCCACCTACTGACCCACTCCCGCCTCCCTGCCCTTGCATTCCTCAACACTGGGACATTGAGTCTTCACAGGACCAAGGGCTTCTAACACTGATGCCCAACAAGGCCATCCTGTGCTACATATGTAGCTGGAGCCATGGGTCTCACCATGTGTACTCTTTGGTTGGTTGTTTAGTCCCTGGGAGGTCGGGGGGTGGGGGTCGTCTGTTGGTTGATATAGTTGTTCTTCCTATGGGGTTGCAAACCCCTTTAGCTCCTTCAGTCCTTTCTCTAGCTCCTCCATTAGGGACCTCATGCTCATTACAATGGTTGTCTGGGACCATCTTCCTCTGTATTTGTCAGGTTCTGGCAGAGCCTCTCAGGAGACAGCTATATCAGGCTCCTGTCAGCATACACTTCTTGGCATTCACAATAGTGTCTGTGTTTGGTGACTGTACATGGGATGGATCTCTAGATGTGGCATGGACTTTCCTTAAGTCTCTGCAACCACAGTTTGTCTCAGTATTTGCTCTCTTGAGTACTTTGTAAGGACCAAAGCACCCACACCTTGGTCTTCCTTCTTGAGCTTCATGTGGTCTGTGGATTGTATCTTGAATATTGGAGCTTTTGGGTTAATATTGACTTATCACTGAGTACATACCTTGTCTGTTCTTTTGTGATTGGGTTACCTCAGGATGATATTTTCTAGTTCCATTCATTTGCCTAAGAATTTCATGAAGTCACTGTTTTTACTAGCTGCATAGTACTCCATTGTATAAATGTACCACATTTTTTGTATCCATTCCTCTGTTGATGGACATCTGGGTTCTTTCCAGCTTCTGGCTATTATAAATAAGGCTGCTATGAACATAGTGGAACATGTGTCCTTGTTAGATGTTTGAGCATCTTCTGGGTATATGCCCAGGATTGGTATAACTGGGTCCTCAGGTAATACTATGTCTGATTTTCTGAGGAACCCGAGAATGATTTCCAGAATGGTTCTTCCATCTTGCAATCCCACCAACAATGGAGGAATGTTCTTCTTTCTCCACATTCTCACCAGCACCTGCTAGCACCCGAGTTTTTGATCTTAGCCATTCTGACTGATATGAAGTGGAATCTCAGGGTTGTTTTGATTTGCATTTCCCTAATGACTAAGGATGTTGAACATATCATTAGGTGTTTCTCAACCATTCAGTATTCCTCAGTTGAAAATACTTTGTTTGGCTCTGTACCTCATTTTTTACCAGGGTTATTTGATTGTGTGGAGTCTAGCTTCTTGAGTTCCGTGTATATATAAGCCCTCTATCGGATGTAGGATTGGTAAAGATCTTTTCCCAATCTGTTGGTTGCCGTTTTGTCCTATTGACAGTGTCCTTTGCCTTACAGAAGCTTTGCAATTTTATGAGTTCCCATTTGTCAATTCTTGATCTTAGAGCATAAGCCATTGGTGTTCTGTTCAGGAACTTTCCCCTGTGCCAGTGTGTTAGAGGCTCTTCCCACTTCTATTAGTTTCAGTGTATCTGGTTTTATTGTGGAGGTCCTTGTTCCACTTGGACTTGAGCTCTGTACAAGGAGATAAAAATGGATCAATTTGCATTCTTCTACATGCTGACCTCCAGTTGAACCAGCACCATTTGTTGAATTTGTTGTCTTTTTCCCACTGGATGGCTTTAGCTCCTTTGTCAAATATCAAGTGACCATGGGTGTGTGGGTTCATTTCTAAGTCTTCAGTTCTATTTCATTGATCTTTCTGCCTGTCTCCATACCAATACCATGCAGTTTTGTTTTTTTTTCCTAAATCACTATTGTTCTGTATTGTTCTGTATTGTTCAGGGATAGTGATTCTCTGAGAAGTTCTTTTATTGTTGAAGATAGTTTTCACTATCCTGGGTTTTTTGTTATTCCAAATGAATTTGCAAATTGCTCTTTATAACTCTATGAAGAATTGAGTTGGAATTTTGATAGGGATTACATTGAATCCGTAGATTGCTTTTGGCAAGATGGCCATTTTTACTGTATTAATCCTGCCAATCCATGAGCATGGGAGATCTTTCTGTCTTCTGGGATCTTCCTGGATTTCTTTCTTCAGAGACTTGAAGTTCTTGCCATACAGATCTTTCACTTGCTTGGTTAGATTCACTCCAAGGTATTTTATATTAGTTGTGACTATTGTGAAGGGTGTCATTTCCCTAATTTCTTCCTCAGCCTGTTTATCTTTTGAGTATAGGAAGGCTACTGATTTGTTTGAGTTAATTTTATATCCAGCCACTTTGCTGAAGTCGTTTATCAAGTTTAGGAGTTCTCTGGTGGAAGTTTTGGGGTCACTTAAGTATACTATTATATCATCTGCACATGGTGATATTTTGACTTCTTCCTTTCCAATTTTTGTATCCCTTTGACCTCCTTTTGTTGTCTAATTGTTCTGACTAGGACTGAAATCTTAATGTTTAGTAGTAGAATAGTTTACCATAATGCTCATTGTTCAATATGAGAACTTAGTTTCCTTACAGTGTCCTTCTAAACAGTGTAACTAGCAAAAAGACTTACCTTCCATGCCTATAAAAATATTAGTAAGCACACTGACATTGTTTACTAATCTAGTTCATGTTCTTTTAGATCTTTAAGTTCTGAGTTCTTTTTAAAACAAGACATTAGACACACTGGTAGTTTTTAATACCAGTCTACATAAATAATTATTTTTCCTTTTTTTTTTTTTTTTTTTTTTTTGTTTTTTTTTGTTTTTTGAGACAGGGTTTCTCTGTGTAGCCCTGGCTGTCCTGGAACTCACTCAATAGACCAGGCTGGCCTCAAACTCAGAAATCCGCCTGCCTCTGCCTCCCAAGTGCTGGGATTAAAGGCCACCACTGCCCGGCAATAATTATTTTTCATAAATGTTAGATAACATTTACGAGTGAACAATATCTGAGCCTGGTGTATTCAGTATTGAAATATTATTTCTTATTTATTTAATTTTCTTAAATAGATACACTAATAAGATTATCTAAATCTTCAAATTTGTGAGTAGCAAATTATAATTTATTATCCTTATGGAATCTATAATGATATATATTCTTTAATTTCTCATTAATTTTCAACTTAGCTAAAGACTTGTCAGTTTTTTGGATGGTGATAAAAATTACATATTTTAATTTTAATTAGGTACTAATTAAAAAAATAGTTATTTTTATGTTGTTTTGCTGAGATGTATCTTCTTTTACCATGTATGTACAGTGCTTTCAGAGGTCCGAGGGTATCAGATCCCTTGGAACTAGAGTTACAGATGGTGTGAGCTTCCATGTGGATGCTGGTAATGGAGCTTGAGCAGTAAGTGCTCTTAACTGCTGAGTCATCTCTCTGCCCTTGTTTTGGTGTCTAGTGGTTTTTAAATATTTTCTTAGAATTTCTATGTCCCTTTTACTTATCTATATATTTGAAGATTTTCTACCTCTTTTGTTAGACCACTCAGTATATTAATTTAGTCATAGTTTTTAAAAAGTTTCTAGCTGGAGATTACAAAAACCCTGTCATGCCTTATTTTGATACTTGGACAGTCTTTTCAAACTGTATTTTGTTTCTTTTTGGATGCAAATAATGGGTGTGACATTGGATAAAAGGACCATTTTAAAATAGGCCATTAGTAATGAATTGGCAGAAGTGGTCTGTGTCCTATGAGTATTTATCCTATGTTGTTATCAGTGTTATCTGCTGCCATCTCTGTTTTAATTGGGACAGAGTAGCTATAAGAAGTTGGAGTTCGTGGGGAAGTTGAAGGTAGTTGAAACTGTTTGGTAAGTTATATTTCCCTGAATGCAGGCTTTGTTAGAAGAAGGCAGGCTTTGGCTTTATTTTCCTCCCTTTCCCCCCACTGCATCTATAAGGAGATTTTTCTCCAGTTTTTATTGTGGTCATTTAATGACGAATTTCCTAAGCTGTTCCACTTAAGGTCCCATTTGCACCCAGCTCCTTCCTTGCAAATTATTCATGTGTTTCTAGATGCTTGAGCACATAAATATCTGTAGAATAAAATATTTACTTAAATTGTTTTAAAGCAATTCTCTGGTGTGTGTATGTGCGTGTACATGTACATACATATAAATATATAGCTTCATCATTTATTAAAGGCAAAGGAAACATGCACACTATTGAGGTTGATGTGCTTGTCTTTAGATAAAGAGTTAAAGCCTGACCACATACTGTGATCATCAGTGCTGAGAAATCAATTCACATAAATATGTAATTCAAAATGGCAGTATATTTGGGTCATTTTAGAAATAATTTGAAATTTTCTTAATCTTGAGCCAAAAGTCATTTGGTATTTTTCAAAATAAAATTGAATTCAACAAGTCAAACAAGATTTCTTTTTTCTTTTAACGACAGGGTCTTACTGTGTAGCTCTGGCTGTCCTAGGACCAAGTCTGGCCTTGACCTCACAGAGATTTGTCTGCCTTGCCCTCTGAGGGATGGAACTAAAAGTGTGTACCACAATGCCCAGCTCAAAGAGAGCTGGGACACGGCCCCTTGTTCTATTACATTATCACCAGCTTTCTGCTTTCCAAGTCCTCCACTGCCTAAGCTTGGATGTTGTCACGATTCCAGTATGTTATCTGTCCTGAGCAGATTGTGATAAGGTTTTAGGGTCCCTGTGGGGAGAGGATCGGATAGGTCCTCTCCACTCAGGAATTGTATACAGGATTGACTGAGATGGTCAGGTCCACGAGAGGGGAGAGAGTATGCCAGAGATGGAGGTTTGATATTTAATTGCTTTTTAATAATGCACAGCAAACAGTATATTACCACCAATGCCAAAGCTATTTTAACCATGAGGTATTGCCACATTTCCCATGTATTGCCTCTATCATCAGTATCAGTACAATAAACACAAATAATAAGTTTCTAATTACCAAGGAAATAAGCATAGCAGTAAGTACATCATTATTCATGAGTTATATGACCTGAGTTCTTTTTTTTTTCCTTTTTTTTCTTTTTTTTTTTTATTGGATATTTTATTTACATTTCAGATACAAATCCCTTTCCCCATTTCCCCTCCCTAGAAAACCCCTATCCCTCCCCCCCTCTTTTCCATTTGGCTTTTATACATTATTTTTCAAAATGTTAATCAAGGTTTTTTTAAGTATGGTAATGCTCAATCAGAAGTGTAACCTAATACCCAACCTAGCTATGTAAACTATCTTTGACTAGTGGAGACACGTGAACTTCTGCCTCCATGCCCCCTCTCTCTTTCTCTCTCTTTTTCTCTCTCATTACCTAGCTTCTCATCTACTTTATCTTCTCCTCTCCTTACTCCATCTTTTCCTCTCAGTGCTCCTTCCCCCTTAGCTCCTCCTACATATTACCCTTCCTGTTAAAATAAAGCTTTTCTCTCAGAATACAATTAGAGCATAATTATTCCTATTTGTACCAGTGAGGTACAAGATAGTCTTAATACCCAGTCCATCCTTTTGTTGACTAGCCAGAACCTCTGTCGTCTCTCTTGACTAGAACACTTAGTTTTGAACCTGGCTTTTTCTTGGCTTTAGAATGAATGTCAGCGGAAAACCCTCCATGACCTGAGTTCTTATGACTGCAGTTTCCAGCTGCTCAGGTCCGGAAAGTGCTTGACCATGAAGATAGGGGCATTGGTCTCTCAGCTGCTGCTTTTGATGATCCATGCTGCATAGTGCTTGGTCTCTTGGCTGCTGCTTTGATGGTTGGGTGCAGAGGAGGCAGAGGATCACATGAGGCAGTGCATGGCTACCAGTGTGTTGAAGTGCTCCGGCCAGGGGCTCCTCTTTTATGCTTGAATTGGGGTTACTGCTGACGTGCACGTCAGATAACTAGATGCTTCTGGTTATCTCTGGGCTATGACCTCATTGCAGGTGAACTTTTGATAATCATAGTACTTTAAAAGAAGTCCAAACTTGTTTTTTGGACTTGTCCAGACTTGTTTTCTATTACAAAAATGGAGTCAGCTCTGTTAAGGGCCTGCTCCTTACAGATGTCCTGGAACTTGCTCTGTAAACTGACCTTGAGCTCAGAGATCTGAATGCCTCTACCTTCTTCAATCAGAGATGTGTACCACCATGCCTGGACCTAAGGTTTTCATGGCACTGTTTCTCAGGATCTGGATCAAAAGCTGTTTCTTCCAGCCTCAAGATCTGGATCAGGTTATGCTTTCCATTTTTGGAGTGCAGTTCCCTGTTCAGTTGCAAAAGCATAAACAATAAGTGTAGGATGATGGGCACTTGCCTTGAGGTTACCACTCCCTTAATCTGATTATCTCCTTCAACAACGGATTCATCTCCATTCTATTTCTTGGTGCCCCTTTATTCTTTGAGCCATATATTTTGTTCTTTTTCTTTGGAAGCTTGCTAGGCTTGATCAAAATGCTCATCATAAGACTAAACCACAGAACAAAGTCTCTGCTGAGCTTTTTGAGACTTTCTTTGTCAGTACAATAAATATAAATCTCTTTACCTTAGCCTCAGGCAGACTCTTCAGACCAGGGCACAAAGGAGCCACATTCTTCATCAAAATATCACAAAAAAAGTCTCTACACCACATGCTGTAATTTTTCTTCACTGAAACCTCTTAGGCCAGGTCTGCACAGTTCAAATCATCCTAAGCACCAAAATGTCTTCCATATTTTTACACTATGGCCTATTAAACCACACTTAAAACATTCCACTGCTTTCGAGAGGCCCAAAGACCACATTCCTAAAAAAAAAAAAAAAAAAAAAAAAAGTATGGTCAGGCTTATCACAGCAGTACTCCAGTCCTGGTACCAACTTCTGTCTTAGGGTTTTCATTGCTGTGAAGAGTCACCATGACCAAGGGAGCTCTTATAAAGGATAGCTTTTAACTGAAGTTAGCTTACAGGTTTAGGGGTTGCATCCATTATCATCATGGTGGGAATTGTGGTAGCATTCAGCCATGCATGGCACTGGAGAACCTGAGGGTTCTATATCTTAATCTGTAGGCTGGTAGGAGAAGAATGTTTTATGGGCAGCTAGGAAGAGGGTCTCAAAGCCTATACTCAGAGTGACACACTTCCTCCAATAAGTGCATATCTAATCCAAAAAGGCCATACTTCCTCCTAATAGTGCCATTCCTGGGGACAAACATATAGAAACCTCCACAAAATTAAAAGTTCTAATATCACAATACATTCAAAATATGTGCTATTTTTATACAGGATATGATTTCTCCTTTCATAAAATAATGTTATTTATCTTTGAACATTTCATACAACACAAAGACATGCTGATTTAAGCATAATGAAGATATTAGGAAAAAGGCAACAGTCTGTTGCTTTTTTGTAATTCAACCGACTTAGGTTTCTGTAAAAAACTATTTTTATGTGTATAGTAAAACTACTGCAATTGGTTTTGTTTGTTTAGTTCTGTGTCTATTTTGCCTGCATGTATATGTGTTCCATGTGTACTCCTGATGTCCATGGAGGTCAGAAGAGGGTTTGGGTTCCTTTGAACTGTTTGTTCTATTGTAGGTGCTAGGAATTGAAGCCAGGTCCTTGGAAAGAATAGCCCTTAAGAGCTGAGTCATCTCTCTAGATTCCAAATACTGTAGTTATTAACAGAAAGTCTTGAGTCAGTGGTGTCAAAGGCAACATTCATTAGTATTGAATACCAAGATAGCAGGCTGGTCACAAAGTATACCTTGGTTTTCCAAAACCAAGGCTGCAGTGAGGTTGAGCCATGCGGTACGGAGGGTGGGATCACTGCCACAAAGACCTGAGGTTCATTATGTGTAGTATCTTTAGTTAATTTTTGTTATATGTTTAGAAGCTCTCACCTGTAGTTATATAACCACATTCATAAGAGGCTATTACTTACAATTTAATAGACTTTTAGAACTAGTAGAAATTTTGGAGATAAAACCCTGTGACTAGGTCTTAGGGACTTGAACTTGTAGACCTGTCCACATGGAGTCTCCAGAGATTCATCAGTAACAGTTAACATTTCTCTACCCAAGAATTGATTCCCAAGAGAGTTTTTGCTTTTGAGTGCCTCAGTTGTGATTTTTTTTTTTCATGTTTGCCAGGGTCTCAAGTTCTAAGGCTATAGGACAGTTGTGGATTTTTCACTTTATTCAGATTATGATTTATCAGAAAGGTGCATTCTTGTCTTTGGATTTTCATACATTCCATACAGGAAACTGGAAGTGTTTTGAAGAAGTTTTAAGTTATTTTTTTCTAATTATTTTTTTTTTTAATTTTTCTTTTATGATAGTGTCTTGCCATGTTTCCCTAGATGGGCTAGTACTCACTATGCATTATTCTGCCATGGTCTGCTGGGTGGTAGAATCATATGCCACCAGGCTTCACGTACTTCTTGATACATAGATTGGTTTATGCAAGTTAGTGCGTCTTTTAAGAGTATGAGTAAACGATGATTTATACGCAAACATAGTAGTAAGTGAACAGAAATGGGTAGACAAGATAGCGAAGTAAGTGGTTCTGTACCGAATAGCAAAGATGACTTTAGTTTGGTAACTTTTAATCATTCTGAGTAATAACGTTTATCTGTTGAATTGATTTTCTTCTTTTTACCTTTGTTTATTTGACAGTGAACACTGTTTTGTTTTGGTATTGATGTATTTAAATAAAACCTAGATATTTTCTTAGAAGAGAACAGTTTTGAACAAACACAGTGAATTGTATGTAGCAAGTCAGTATGTCATCTATTTGATGAGCATGCAGTAACATTTAACCACTGTGTGGACTGTGAGTGATATTTACTGGAAGGAATTGGTAATGTTTGACCTTTTAGACAGGTACATAACGTAGGATCGTCTCCATTTCTGGTATGTGCTATTGGGAATCCAACATGGATATTAGTGTAGTATTCTCTTAAGAGTGTTGAATTTACTAAAGTGCTTTCTTGTTTTGATTCTGCTTTTTCTAAATTTTCATGTTTAGTGATTCTTTTCACAGTACAGTTTCAGACCTATCAGAATAATACTCAACTTTTCAACAGAAACTCTAAAAGCTAGAAGAGCCTGGACATATATCTTGCAACCTCTGAAAAAACCACAGATGTGAATGTAGACAACTATACCCAGCAAAACTCTCAGTTACCATAGATGGAGGAAGCATGGTATTTTAAGACAAATCGAAATTGAAACAGTATCTATCCATAAATCTAGCTCTACAGAAAATACTAGAGGGAAACCTCGAACCCAAGGAGGAAAACTACATGCAAGAAACATAAGAAATAGTTCTGTGCCAGGAAAAACAAGGGAAGCGTGCACACACACACACACACACACACACACACACACACACACACACAAATTAACACCACCAACATCAAAATAAGAAGAAGTAATCACTGGTCATTAATATCTCTCAACATCAGTGGAATCAATTCCTCAAAAAAAGACATAGGCTAACAAAATATTCAAAAACAGGATTTATTAGTCTGCTGCATGTAAGAAACATACCTCAGCAATAAAGATAGACATTACCTCAGAGTAAAGGGCTGGGAGAAAGTTTTCCAAGCAAACGTACCCAAAGAAGTAAGCTGAGATAGCCATTCTAATAGCTAATAAGATAGACTTTGAACCAAAATTAATCAAAAGAGACAGGAAAGGACAATTCATCCTCATCGAAGGAAAAAATAACCAAGATGATATCACTATTCTGAACATTTTTATCCCAAATATAAGGGCACTCACATTTGTAAAAGAAATATTGCTAAAGTTAAAATCACACACTGAATCCTACACACTAATAGTGGGAGACTTCAACACCCCACTTCCACCTAGTGACAGGTCATCCACACAAAAACAGAGACATAATGAAACTAACAGACATTATGAATCAAATAGACCTAACAAGAGATCTATAGAATATTTCACCCACACACAAAAGAATAAACTTTCTTCCCAGTACCTCATGGATCCTTTTCCAAAATTGACCATATAGTCAAAGCAAGCCTCAACAGATACAAAAATTGAAATAATGCCTTGTATCCTATCAGACCACCATGAATTAAGGCTGGATGTCAACAACAACAACAGAAATACCAGAAAGCCTACATACTCAACGGAAAGGGAATAACTCTCTACACAATGAATGATCTGTGGTCAGGGAAGAAAGATAGATGAATGAATGAATGAATTAAAAGATTTTGTAGAATTCAATGAAAATGAAGGTACAACATACCCAAATTTATGGGACACAATGAAAGCAGTGTAAAGAGGAAATTTCATAGCATGAAGTGTTTCCATAAAGAAATTAGAAAGTTCTTACACCAGCAATTTAAAAGTACACCTGAAAGCTCTAGAAAGAAAAAAAGAAAAAAGAAAAAAGAAAAAAAAAGCGAGCACACCAAAGAGGAGTAAAAGGCAGGAAGGAGATAATCAAAATCAGGGCTGAAATCAATCACTTAGCAAGAAAGAAAACAATACGGGGAAAAAAAAAAACAACGAAACTAATGGGTAGTTCTTTGAGAAAATCAACAAGATAGACAAATCTGTAGCCAAACTAACTAAAAGACAGATAGACAGTACCCAAATTAACAGAATGAAAAATGAAAAGGGAGACAACAACAGACAAAAAGGAAATTCAAAGAATCATTAGGCTTTACTTCAAAAGCCTGTACTCTACAAAATTGGAATATCTTAACTCAGTGGATAATTTTCTAGAGATATGCCACTTACCAAAGTTGAGTCAAGATCAGGTACACTATTTAAACAGCCCTATAACCCCTAAAGAAATAGAAGCAATCATCAAAAATTCCCCAACTGAAAAAAGCCCTGGGCCAGATGGTTTTAGTGCAGAATTCTACCAGACTTTCAAAGACGAGCTCATTAATATCAATACTTCTCAAATTCTACAAAATAAAAAGAGAAGGAACACTGCCAAACTCATTCTAATGAGGTCACAGTTGCACAGTTGCCTTGATTCCCAGACCACACAAAGACTCAAAAAAAAAGAGCTTTAGACTGATTTCTATTATGAACATTTATACAAGAATACTCAATAAAATACTCACAAACCAAATCCAGAAACACATCAAGATATATCTACCATGATACAGTGGCTTCATCCCAGGGATGTAGGGATGGTTCATTATGTCAAAATCCATTAACATAATCTACCATATAAATAAATTGAAAGAATAAAAATCACATGATCATCTCATTAGATGCTGAAAAAGCCTTTGTCAAAATCCAACACCCCTTCATGTTAAAAGTATTAAAGAGATCAGGGATACAAGAGATATACCTAAACACAATCAAAACAATATACGGCAAGCCAATAGTCAACATCAAACTAAATGGAGAGAAACTTAAAGCAATTCCACTAAAATCAGGGGCTAGACAGTGTTGCCCACTCTCCCTATCTATTCAAAATAGTACTGAAAGTTTTAGCCAGAGCAATAAGACAACTAAAGGAGATCAAGGGATGCATATTGGAAAGGAAGAAGTCAAAGTATTGCTATTTGCAGATGATACGATATTATACATAAGTGACTTCAAAAATTCTACCAGAGAACTCCTACAGCTGATAAACATCTTTAGCAAAGTGGCTGGATACAAAATTAACTCAGAGTAATCCGATCACCTCTTAGAAATGATAACTGGCCAAGAAAGAAATTAAGGAAACAATACCCTTTACAATAGCCACAAATAATATAAAATAATCTTTGTATAACCTGAACAAAACAAGTGAAAGATCTGTATGATAAGAACTTCATGTCTCTGAAGAAACTGAAGAAGATATCAGAAGATAACAAGATCTCCCATGCTTATGAATAGGTAGGATTACCATAGTGAAAATTGCTATCTTATCAAAAGCAGTCTACCGATTCAATGCAATCCACATCAAAAGTCTAACACAATTTTTTATAGACCTTCTAAGAGCAATTCTCAACTTCATATGGAAAAACAAAAAACCCAGGATAGCCAAAAGTCCTGAAGAATAAAAGGACTTCAAGAGGAATCACCATCCCTGAAGTCAAGCTGTACTACAGAGCAATAGTGATTAAATACTGTGTGGTAATTGTATAGAAAACATATTATGTTGCTCAGTGGAATTCAGTTGAAATTGAAATCCCAGTAGACTCAGACACCTATGGATACTTGATTTTTTTTTTTTTTTTTTAAATAAAGAAGCTCAAACCATAGAATGGGAAAAAGAAAACATCTTCAACAAATGGTGCTGCTGGTCTAACCTGGATGTCTACATGTAGAAGAATGCAAATAGATCCATCTTAATCTCACTATACAAATGAGAGATTTGTATAGTGTCCAAAGGGATCAAGGACCTCAACATAAAACCGGATATACTAAATCTCATAGAAGAGAAAGTGGGAAATACCCTTGAAGTTACTGGTACAGGAGACAATTCCCGAACAGAACTCTAATGGCTCAGGCTCTAAGATCAACAGTTGATAAATGGGACCTCATGAAACTGCAAAGCATCTGTTAAATCAAAGGACACTGTCAATAGGACAAAACAGCAACCTACAGATTGGGAAAGGATCTTCACAAACACTATATCTGACAGAATTTCTAAGGATCTCATTAAGTTAGACACCAACAACTCAAATAACCCAATTAAAAAATAGAGTAGAAAACTAAACAGAATTTTCAACAGGATTATTGAATGACCACGAAGCACATAAAGAAATGATCAACGTCTTTAGTCACATCAGAGAAATGCAAATCAAAACAACTCTCAGATTTCATCTTACACTGGTCAGAATCACTAAAATAAAAATATCAAGTGATAGCACATGCTGTCAAGTAGGAGTCCAAACAACCACTTTGGAAATCAATTTAGTGATTTCTCAGAGAACAGGGAATAGTTTTACATCAAGACCAAGCTATACTACACTTCTAGGAATATACCCAGAAGATGCTCCACCATTTCACAAACATTTGGTCAGCTATGTTCATACCAGTTGTAATAGCCAGCGGCTGGAAACAACCTGGATATATGTCTGTCAACTGAAGAATGGGTAAAATGTGGTACATCTACACAATGGAATGCTATTTAGCTGTTAAAAACAAAGGCATTTTTTGTTTTTAACAAAAAGGAGTTTTGCAGGCAAATAGGTGGAACTTGAGAATATCATGCTGAGTGAGATAATCTAGCCCCGAAAAAAACATGCATGGTATATGTGGATATTAGCTGTAAAATACAGGATACTTATGCTACTTCCCCATACCTAAAGAAGCTAAACAAGAAGGAAGGCACAAGGGAAGATGCTTGAATTTCACTTAGAAGGGGGAATAAAATACTCATAGGAGGTAGGTGGAGGGAGGGAAGTGGGTGGGAAAGCCAATCTGGAGGCAAGTTAAGGGAGGTTATGGTCAGGTGTGGGGACGGACAGGAGAGATGGCTAGATAGGTTAAGAATGAATGGAAATCTACAATTGACTGGGGTGGTGAGGTGGGGGGGGGGGTGGTATCTCTATGATGTGACAGAGACCGGGATAAAAAAGGAAACCAAGAATCATTGGGGGTGACTTTAGCTGTGACTCAGCATTGTGGATATAGAACCTGAAGAGCCACCTTCTGTAGCCAGGTAGGAACCCCAGTGGAGCAATAGGGAAACCAACCCACCCACAAAATTTTCGACCCCAAATTTGTTCTGTCTACAAGAAATGCAGGGATAGTTAGGTGGAGCAGAGATTGAAAGAATGTCTAACCAATAACTGGCCCAACTTGAGACTTGTCCCATGGGCAAGCATCACTCCCTGACACTATTAATGATACTCTGTTATGCCTGCAGACCAGAGTCTAGTTCTCTGAGAGGCTCCACCCAGCAGCTGACACCCACAGCCAGTTAATGGAGCGTGGGGACTTTTATGGAAGAATAGAGGATTTGATTGCAGGCCCTAAAGAGGGTAGGAATTCCACAGGAAGAACAACAGAGTCAACTAACCTAGGCCCTTGGGGCTCTCAAGAAACTGAACTACCAACCAAAGAGCATACTCAGGCTGGACCTAAACCTCCCTGAACATATGTAGCAGATGTGCAGGTTGGTCTTCATGTGGGTCCTAAACAAATGGAGGAGGGACCGTCCCAAAAGCTGTTGCCTGTCTGTGGGATATGTTTTTCTAGCTGGGCTGCCTTGTCTGGCCTCAGTGGGAGAGGATGTGCTTATTCCTGCAGACTTACTGTGCCAGGGTTGAGGGATACCAATAGGGTCCCCATCCTCTCAGAGAAAGGGTGGATGTTGTGCGGAGGATATTGCTAGGAGGTGACTGGGAAGCAGTGAGTGAGATGTAAAGTGAATAAAGAAATAGTGGAAAGTTAGCAAAAAATTTTACCTTTGTTTCTTTAAGATAATGCCTTTCATACTTTGCTTTTATGATTTAATCTTGTTTTTAGCAACTTTGTTCTGATACATCCTGAAAATGGCAATTCTGCATTTGAATCTGCCGCTGTCTATTTAGCATTCATGGAACTTAATTTTGCTGTTGTTGTTACTCTCTTTCTTGGATTTGGGATCTTTTTTTTTTGGATTTTTTTTTCCAGATTTTACTTTTGTTTTCTTTCTTGCTTTCTTTTTTCGACTCCCCATGTTTTAGTTTCTTTTTCATTCTTGTGATAAAAACATCATGAGCAAGACAATTTATCTAAGAGTTTATTTGGGCTTATGGTTGGAGAGGGTTAGAATCTAAGATAGTGGAAGAAAGGCATGATGACACAAGCAGGAAGCTGAGGTCTCACATATTGACCCTTTAAGCTTTGCTTAGTGAGAAGAAGCGGGGTATGGCTAGAGTTGTTAATCTCTCAAAACCAGTAACATACCTGGTCCAAAAAGGCCCTACTTCCTAAACCTCCCCAAACAGTGCTACAATCGGGAACCAAGTATCTAAAAGCCCAAGACTTGGCAGTATCCTATCAAACTATTATATCACATGTATGTAGATATGTACCACCCATAATTTATGTTTTTTTTGTATTTTCTTATTTGATTTTGTTCTTTATTAACCGTATTTTTAAGGTAATTTAGCTTTTTAAAATGTGCCTAATTTCTTCTTAATCTCATTAGCTCTTAATTTTATGAATTTGATGACTCATTTTTAAATGTTTGGATTTTTGTATGCTCCTATTTCATCTTTGTATTTATTATTTTATGAATTTGATGACTCATTTTTAGATGTTTGGATTTTTGTATGCTCCTATTTCATCTTTGTATTTATTATTTTCTGTTTTTTTATTTATTTTTATATTTAATGATTTTATTTTCTGAATTTTTCTTGTGCTGAGAACTGAACCCATGGCTTTGGACATCTAGGTAGTTGCTCTGTCACTGAGCTACATCTCCACCTTGAATAGCTGTTATTTAAAAATCTATCTGTAGGGAAGTCGTAAGGAGATGGGGGCTGGTGTGTCATTAGATTGGTCTTAAAAGTGATAAATAATGATAAGGATGTAGCAGAGAAAAAAAAATCTAGAAAGGTTAAGCCAGGCCTATAGACCCTGAAACTCTGGGGACTAAGGATTATTTCAAGGTCATAGACTACCTGGACTACAGAGTGAGTTCCAGACCAATCCAAATGATTAGTCATATCCTTGAGAGGGAAAGGGTGAGGCATGAGGCAATCTTCATTTTTATTATTTTCAGTTTGCCTGGTTTGAATTGTTCAGATTGAAATATCCAGTAGCTGATTTGTCTATAAAATTGATGGAGGAGTTAGGAGTGATTTATCTTAAGTACTGTTTATCATAACAGTGCATAGGTATGGCCTAGGTCATATGAGTTCCACCTTTTCATGTTTATTTTGGAAATCCTAAGCAAAACACTGTTCTTTTTAGTTCCCTTTTGTTGAGATGGTGGAACTTATATTGTCTGAGCTGACCTTGAACTTGCTATTAAGCCAAGGAGGATCTTGAACCTCCTGCCTCTACCTCCCAAATACTTAGTTAGGATACATGCATGAAACACCATGTCTGGTTTTAAAACTTTCTCTGTGAGATAAAGGTTTTTCTTTTGAGATTTTTTTTTAATGAGATAAAAGTAGGTTAATATCCGTACGTAGTACAGTGAAGAACATAATGTATCTAGTTGTAGATATTTAAATGACTTTATAGAAGTACACTTCATAGGATCTCAAAGCAGGCTAGTGTTTTGATAAGCAGAAGCAGAATGATGCATTTTTATTGAAAGTATGTGTGTTCAAACAGTATTTGTGATACTAACAAATATTGTTTTGTCTAAGAGGAAGACTGGAACCCTTCACAGTGGCCTTTAAATTGTACTTCCTTTGTTTTATGGGATTTATCATTTTAGCAAATTAAGTAATTTTAGAAGAGACAGATTTTAAAAGTATTTTAAAATTTATAAAATACTTTCCTTGGCTGTTGAATTTCTACACAAAAAATCCTGTGTTTTCTCTGTAAGAATAGTTGAGCTTAAATATATGGTTGTGAGGTAAATTGTCGTAAAACATAGGGCGATGGTCAGCTCTTTGTAGAAACAGGAAATTCGAATGGCAGTCTTTTAAATAGTTACTCTGTTTTCCTGCCAGGTAGTAAGACCGAAATAAAATAAAATGTTATTGTTTTTATAAAGTTTGAAGTACTTTGCTAGGTCAGGAGGATTTCTTAATATATAGAGTTGCAAATTATTTCTAATTACTCATCTTGCTCTTATGTTCCAGGAAAAGATTTAATGTAAAAAACGTTTCTGGTTTGAGCAAATATAAGTAAACCTGGAGCAATATTCATCAATTCATACAATGAGGTTTGCATTTGTACAGCAAATTTAAATACTTAATGAATTATTGATTTTAGGAAATTTGAGAGGAGGTGAAAAATGGAGTTAAGATTGAATTGTTCAGACCAAACAAATGTTTAAATTGCATGTGGGTGTTTAAAACTTGAAGTCTGAGTCTGTAAGACTGTAATACTTGGAGTGTTCAGTCTGCACAGCGATTTTATGACAGCAACTATAGTAGCATCTGTAGACATAGGGATAGCTCTAACACATGGACTCAGTAGAAGACACAAATATTTTAATTTTATTTAAATTTTAATTAAATTTTAATTTAAATTATCTTAAATTTAATTATTTGTGTTTTTTTTCCCCTAGGTGGTATCATGGAAAACTTGATAGAACTATAGCAGAAGAACGCCTCAGGCAGGCAGGGAAATCTGGAAGCTATCTTATAAGAGAGAGTGATCGGAGGCCGGGATCCTTTGTACTTTCATTTCTTAGCCAGACAAATGTTGTCAATCATTTTAGGTAAGTCTTTGTTTCTAGTTTAAGGTATTTAATATAATACTTTAGTATTTAATCTGTTACATACTTAAAAATATATTCACTTTTACAAAAATGAATGTCTTTGGTATAATAAACTTGATTTCAATTAAATTATTTAATCAGGGATTTAGAGTAAATATTCTTGAAATGTTTAAACTTTTTGTTTAAAGGTAGTAATACTGGTTTTTACAATGGCAATTTTCAAATATATGTATAGTTAAAGAATATATTACTTACTAGAGATACATTTTGAAAAGGGTAAAAACTAAAATAAAAAAATTGTAGATTGAGACTGTAGAGTAACAGAAAATACTGTATGGAAGTTGAGGGTTGTCCTTAGTTTTGTTTTGTTTTTTTTTTGTTTGTTTGTTTTTTTTTTACTCTCACTATCTTGAAATTCTATACATGTTCACTTCTGTGAAATAAACAGGTATGTACGATTTCAAGTAAAGTATCGTATCTATATGTAGATATATCTACAGATACTACTATATTCTGTTTCATTTACTGATATTACTATATTTTATTTTTATGGAAGATAAAACATAAATCATCTGTAGCCAGTATTAACTGATAAAATGTTCTTGTGTCTTTGACTTAAATTTAGAATAAGTTTTAAGAGTACTGTCATTCTTATGATAAATTCACATATATAATTTCACAGAAGTAATATTTGATCATAATTGTTATGTAATACTTTTATCAGTTTACATAAATTTCAAGAGATTTGTAAGCTTCTAGTCAAAAGAAGTCTTTATAAAATTGTTGAATCTTAAAAATAGAAAGTGAAGACAGATATCTGAGGGTAAATTTTCAAATATTTGGTTTAGTAACACAATTGAGGCTTGTAAATATGTCATATCAAATTCATAAATATTTAAAAATAATACTTAATTTCCAGTGATATAGAGTAATTTTTTGAAATACAGAAATGTATGTAATGGAAAACAGTATGAAATTAACCACATCCAAAAAAGAGAATACAAAAGATTGGCTTTTAAGATCCTTTCCAAACTATGTTATTTGGTTTTGTTTTGTTTTGTTTTGTTTTTGTTCATTTTTCTTGTTTCCTTTACTATAGGATTATTGCTATGTGTGGTGATTACTACATTGGTGGAAGGCGTTTTTCTTCACTCTCAGACCTAATAGGTTATTACAGTCACGTGTCTTGTTTACTTAAAGGAGAAAAATTACTCTATCCAGTCGCACCACCAGAGGTAAATAAAACTTGAATTGATATATTACAACTTTTATTTTACAAAATCAAGTGGATTTTAATTTTATCAGATTTCTTACATCTATTATAATTTAATAAATATTTGTTTTAATTCTAGTTATGCTAGAACAAAAAATGATAGTTTGCTTCAAAACTGATTTTGTATTTAAGTAATTATATTTTTAAAGATAATTTTATGTGTTTGTAGCTTATAATAATTGCTAGTGAAGTTAAAATGTCTTAAATCATAAAAAGTAGATTAATTTCTGTGTTCTGTGTAATTTAAGGATTGTTTAGATTTTGTAAAAATATCAAGCAAGACCAGTAAACATTTTTAGGTTCTGTATAGATTCTCAGTAAATATCAGTGACCCTGTGGAGTTTATAATATGCAGTTGTATTGACTTTAAGCTATCTTTTTTGACTTGGATACAGAGACAGTCTTCTTTTGTGTGCATGAGTGTATGTATATGTGTGTAACTGTGTATACAGACTTGCATGTGTGTCAAGGAAGGGGTGCATGTGCACACTTATTACTGGTGGCTAGAAGTTGACAACAAATATTGCTCTTGATTGCGCTCTACTTGATTACTTGAAGCAAAGTCTCTGGATGAAACCAGAGCCTTTTAATTTGGTTAGTTTGACTTGATAGTTTGCCTCAGGTACCCCTGTTCCTTCCTCCTAAATGCTGGTATTACAGGCAGCTCCCATACTTGTTACAAATTTTACGTGGGTTTTGTGAATCCAGTTTTGGTTTTCAAGCTTGTGGGACAGGAGATTTAGCTATGGAGACATGAAGCCTCTACGCAGCTCCTAATTATTATTGCTTTTAATGGTTTTAGCCAGTAGAAGATAGAAGGCGTGTACGAGCCATTCTGCCCTACACAAAAGTACCAGACACCGATGAAATAAGGTATTTTTACTGTTTCTTTTGTATTAGCATTTGAAGGAGCTAGACAGTGAAGATTCATTGCTCTTAAATTAGGAAAGGTTTTGAATTTGAGGGACTATTATAGGTATATAAGGTTGATTTTAGTACTCGATCTGCTGTGTTCCTGTGGGATGGCTTAGTCAATTCAAACCTAGTCCCAAGGTTTGAATCAGTGTGGTCACAGTGAAAATTACAAGAGAAAAAAATAGATTAAAAAAAAAACATTTTTGAGAAAGTAGAGATTTCTTTCATAATTTGTGTGTTTCTATTACCTATATCATCTATCAATAATTTATGTATCCAATCTACCTATCTAATCTACCTATGTCTGTCTGTCTGTCTACCTATCTATTTTATGGTTTTTATTCCCCATTACATTTATGCCTCAGCTATAAATCCTTTGTTTAAGCTTTGTTTCCTGAAATTTGAGAAAAATAAAGGTAGACTAACTTAGGCAAAAACCAAAGCATTCGAATGTGTGAGAGAAGGATTTATTTAATAGAACTAAAGTTTATAAGTATTGAGACCATACCAGAAAAATATTGAAAAATATATGAAGATACCTTATAGATGTATGGTCAGTGGCAGCATCCAACCGGAAGGATATTGAGAGTCATTCTTTTAAGCCTGGAAGGAAAACTCTAAGGAATTCTTGATGATTTTATACACAACTGAAGTTTCCTTGATGGTGTAGAGCTTGAAAACATCCAGACAGTAAAAAGGAAAACTAAGTTGTGTACATTTTTCTATTCTGAACTATGTAGCAGAAAAAAAGCATAAATGCCTTCTAACACATGTCTGGGTGCTATTTTTAGGCAAAGAATGCTGTACTCATTGAACAATAGGCATTTGAAGGAAATAAATAAGATGTGATTTTAAATGCTAATAATAATAATAGCTACATAATAAAATCAAGTGCGATTATCTAAAGTAAACTGCCTGAATTTACTTTCTCTCTCTCTTTCTCTCTCTCTCTCTCTCTCTCTCTCTCTCTCTCTCTCTCTCTTTTTCTTTCTCTCTCTCTCTCTATTATTTATTTACATTTCAAATGTCCTCCTGCCTGGTTCCCCCCCTCCCCCGCCCTACAAACTCCCTATCCTGTCACCTCTCCTCCCTGCTTCTATGAGGGAGCTCACCCACCCAGCCACTCACTCCCACCTCACCTTCCTAGCATTCCCCTATGCTGGGGCATCAAGCCTCCAGAGGACCAGGGGGCTCCTCTCTCACTGATGTCAGATGAGGCCATCCTCTGCTACATATGCAGCTGGAGCCATGGGTTCCTCCATGTGTACTCTTTGGTTGATGGTTTAGTCCCTGAGTGCTCTGAGGGTCCCACGTAATTGATATAGTTGTTCTTCCTATGGAGTTACAATTCTCTTCAGCTCCTTCAGTCCTTTCTCTAACTTCCACTGTGGTCCCAGGGCTCAGTCCAATGGTTGGCTGCAAGCACCAGCATCTGTATTTTTCAGGCTCTGGCAGAGCCTCTCAGCTATACCAGGCTCCTGTCAGCAAGCGCTTCATGGCATCAGTAACAGTATCTGGGTTTGCTGTCTGCAGATGGGATGGATCCCTAGGTGGTGCAGTCTCTGGATGGCCTTTCCTTCCATCTCTGCTCCACTCTTTGTCCCTGTATTTCCTTTAGAAAGGAGCAATTCTGTCTTAATATTTTTGAGATGGGTGGGCGGCCCCATCCCTCAACTGGGGGCCATGCCTAACCTCTAAATATGGTCTCTATAGGTTCTCTCTCTACTTTGTTGGGTATTTTGGCTAATGTCATCCCCGTTTGTTCCTGAGAGCCTCCTGCTTTTCTGGCATCTGGGACTTGACTAGTGGCTACCCCTAGTTCCCCATACCCACTGCTACACACCTCCATTCAGTTTTCTGACTCTCTGTACTTCTTTCTCCCTGTCTCCTCCTACCTCTAATTCTGCCCCCTTTTTTTTCTCCTCCTCCTCTCTCCCAGGTTTCTCCCTCCCTCTACCACTCAAGATTATTTTGTTTCCCCTCCTAAGAAGGATCTATCTATCTATCTATATACACACACACACACACACACACACACACACACACACACACACACACATATATACACACATATGTATATATATATATATATATATACATACACATACATACATATATATGTGTATGTATGTATATCTTCACTCTATATTGATGTTTTATTACATCTGTCATACGTATAAAAACATTAAAACTTGGAAATTTTAAAACTCAGTTTTCTTGGAACTACTTATACATATGTAATTGTTTACTATTTAAAGGAATTTTAATTTGAGTCTAATACAGCAAAGTAGATTGTAGATAGAGGAATTCTAATTTGAATCTAATCCAGCAAAGTAGACTTTCTTACAAAACCTATAATTAAATTGTACATATAATGAAATTAGGATTCAGATTATTAACTGTCTTCAGTTTCACAAAAAAAAAGACTACTTAAATGTCCATTCTTAAGATATTAATGTCATTTGCTATTTTAGTTTCTTAAAAGGAGATATGTTCATTGTTCACAATGAGTTAGAAGACGGATGGATGTGGGTTACAAATCTGAGAACAGATGAGCAAGGCCTGATTGTTGAAGACCTAGTGGAAGAGGTGGTAAGTTTCATGTCTGTTCCTCTAAACTTCAGACCCTAAGTTCTTTATAAAAGTTTAGAAGTTGTCTGTTTTTTGGGTCATTAGACAGAAACAAGTTACTCTTGTAAAATGCTTAAATTCATAAATGCAAAGAAATTTTAGAATATATTTGTTGTTAGTAAATGATAATTTATAAAGAAATAAAATGTATGTTAGTATGTTATAATATATGTCTGCCTTTGAAGAAAGTATTTCTATATTTCTGAACTAAACTATCATTTGTACTTATTTTGATATTTTTTTGTGCTTTCCTTCATTAGGTGTATCTGATGGAGAATTTTAAGTAGTTATATGTTTGGTATAATTTCTCAAGTATTATATAATTCTAATAATCTTACAAAGTTTTAATTACAATATTCATATATAATTCCAAAGTTTTACAATTTGAAAATTCTCCTTGTTTTCTTTGCTATCTTATTATACATTATTATTTATCTTAGTACATAGTATAAATCACCAGTATATTTTTAGGTGCAAAGTAGCACTCAGGCAGTGTTCATGCTTTACAGATAATATTCAACACCACCAAAATGTATTAAACATTATAATTTTAGAATTTACATTTTCCCTTTAGATTTGTGTAGTAGGATAGAATGGCTTTCTGTGATTTTTTTTTTTTTTAATGGGACCCCAGAACTGTGCCCTGTGTGGAAGTTGTTAGAGTACTTTGTGTTGCCCACAGATTCTTTTGTCTGCTTATTCTGGCAACTCGATCTTGATTGACATGCACATACTTAGGAAAGTTGGAAGGAGTTATAAAATTATATGGGATATATTCTGTATTCATAGTCACAAACATACTGCTAGATCTAGGATTATAACTTCCAGTTCTTTAAATAACATTCAGAACTGGAAGAGGTATACAGACAGGAACATAAGACTCAAGAATCTTATTGTATGTGTTAGTTTTCCAATAAGTTTTTAGATTTTGTTTATGTTAGACTTCCTTTTACCTGTTATGCATTCATTTGAATTTGCATTCATTGAATGTTTGATTTTAGTCTGACTAAATACTTCATGAGGACCTAATTAAGAAAAATTATTGTATAGTTAATATATTTGCTTTTTTTTCTTCATTATCTGTTCATTTAAAACTCAGTGTAAACTGTTAGGACTCGAATTCAACATATACTCAGTGAAACTATGAATTTATACTGTGTTTGGGGTGGTGATGAATGTTAATAAAATTGGCTTAGATTTTTAAGGTGGTTATTATTGTGGAATGAGTAATATTAATGTTAGAATAGCTTTAAAATCTGAAGTACAGCTGGGCATGGTGGCACACACCTTTAATCCCAGCACTGGGGAGGCAGAGGCAGGTGGATCTCTGTAAGTTAGAGTCAACCAGGTCTACAGAGTGAGTTCCAGGATAGACAGGTATATAGGAAGACTCGGTCTCAAAAACAAACAAAACAGAACAGAACAAAAACAACAAACAAAACAACAAACCCTGGAGTACAGACTAGATAAGGTTAAGTTTAAAATATGGTAAAAAAAAAAAAGAAGATTCATGTTGTATTCTACAGAAAAGGAAGTGCTCACTTTTTAGGGTCAAAATGTTTCACTGTGAGGAGATAGTGTTTTAGGTAGTTTAGTTCAGTAGTTTGATTTTTTAAAATAGGTGGGTAGCAATGAGGTGAAAGGACATTTTGATAGCAACAATCACAACAGAAGGCAACCTAGAGTATGAGTGTAAGGTTGATTAGCAAATGGGTAGTTAGGTGTGACACCTAGAAAGTGAGTAGGATGAGGCAGGAAATGCATACTTGAGTATTTGAGGCCTGTGGTTAAGGGCCTTGGTTGTAAAAAGAGAAATTTGTAGGCAAGAGATGGGGTAATAAAGGTTTGGCTTCAAAATTTTGTGTTCATTTGATGAGTTTCCTCTTAAGTTGACATCTACAATGGAAACTAATGAATTCAGAGAGGTTGGAGTAGGGCAGAGCAATAATTATCTGTAGTTAGGCTACTTTAATAGTTTATAAAGAGAAGACAGGGACTGATTTAAACTAGTAACATGGGGAGGTGAGAAAAGAAGAGAATTATAGCCTGCAATTCTTGAATAGAAACATATTCTCATATATGTGTACTATGAAAAACATAGAGAAAGATTTGAAGATCTGATTCTTAGGAATTTTTATGAAATTATTATTAGGATTTAAATTTATAAAATGCTGTCTTAATGTCTTTACTTTAGGGCCGGGAAGAAGATCCACACGAAGGCAAAATGTGAGTTTTTATTAATTATAAAAAGGAAAAAATAATATAAACCTGTAAATTAGAAAAATAGTCAACAAACTATTATGTGTATGAGATTCCTTTTAAAATCTTAAGCCTTATTCACATTTATACTGAGAATATCAGGAAGTCTGAGTTAGTATATGAATGATTACTTTTTCATTTACTTGAAAATTAAGTTGTATTTTAATTTTCTGTAGTAATAGAATGGCTAACTTGAAGTAGAGTGAATGACTTCTAAGCTTGTAGCATTGTGTCTTAGAGTACTTAGGCTTTTAGTCTTGTAGTATACGGACTTTCCAGCTGGCAGTTAACTCATGGCTACAAATTACTGTAGACCTTAAGAAGACTTAGCACAGTGATAGAGAAGTGTTCTGAGATTAATTACCAGCAAGAGACAATGAGATTTAATGTAAATAAGAGGAAAACTGTTACAGCTTTGGCTTTTAAATAATTTTAGTTTTTGAGATAATATCTCATTGTATGGTCCTGACTGCCCTGATCTAATTTAGTAGACCAAGGTGGCCTCAGAGTGCCGTGATACGCCTGCCTCTGCCTTCCAGGTTCTGGAATGCATGTACCACTGTTCCTGATCCTTAAGTATTTTTTAACATGTTATTTTATAAAAAGGTATATATTAGATACTTGGAATTTCATCATGCTATATTTCCACTTATTATAATTTATAATAATTTCTAAATGCTTAATTTATAATAATTTCTAAATGCAGATTATAAAATACTTTACCAGTTCAGTTTGATAGGCTGTTAGCTCAGAATTAAAAATAGTTCTTTCCTTTGGTATGTACTTGTTCTTGTGTTTACATTTTAATTTTATTGGGCGAGATCTTATGTTAAATGAAAATTATTTTTGAAGGAAACATGAGAAAATACTTGGAGGGTTTTGCCTTGCTCAATTTTCTCTATCCCTTCTTCCCAAGCCATTCAAGGAAAACTGGAGCTATGATACAGAATGTAACAGTTACTATTAGAATTAAAACCATTGCTCTTAATAGTACTGTAATTAATATGGAAATTGTAGTGTATACTTGACAGTTCCTGTGTTTCTGTACTTTGTTTAAATAAAGCATAGTAAGTTTGCAAAATACAGTAGAAATGTAACAAATGAACTATAGTCACTTCCATTACATTTGATTCAGCAGCTTGGTCACCTTTGAGTATTTCAGTGGCAGCTGTGTGAACTTTTAATTTAAATGTCTAATTTGTTTTTCTTTTAAGATGGTTCCATGGGAAGATTTCCAAACAAGAAGCTTATAATTTATTAATGACAGGTACTTTTATATTTCTTAATGTCTTTATAAAGTATAAAATTGAAGCAACTATTTCTCGTGTACTATAGTTTCTTTAGCATTTGATAATACATGCATATTGTCATTTCTTTTCAATGCTGGGCAGTGGGAGTTGGTATTTTTCTGTTTTTGTTTTTAGTTGAAATGTACATGTACTATAAGCTCTTGTGGAGTATATTTTTCTTTTTTTCTATCCTCAATCCATGTTTCCTTCCCCATATTTTACACCTAACAATCTTGTGATACCCTGTTTTATGTGTAGTAGGTCTGTCCTACATATAATACACTTAGAAGAACACATAACATACTTTTTAATGTTTAGACAGGGTTTCTCTATTTAACAGCCCTGACTGTCCTGCAACTTGCTTTATAGACCAGGCTGGTTTTGAACTCACAGATCTACTTGCCTCTGCTTCCAAGTGTTGGATTAAAGGCATGTGTCAGTATACATTCTTGTATGCATGGTGGAATTACATAATTGAAGCTTATTTGAAATTTAATTTTCAGTTACTATGATTGTTACAAGGAAATGTAAATTAAATTTACTTATGGGTTTATAATTTAAAGCAGGGGTTCTCAACCTCTGAGTTGTGACCCCTTTGGCAAACCTTTATCTCCAAAAATATTTACAATTCAAATCAATAGCAAAATTATAGTTATGATGCAGCAAAACTAATTTTCTGGTTGCAGGTCACTACAACATGGGGACTGTATTAAAGGGTCGCAGCATTAGGAAGGTTGAGAACCACTGATTAACAGTTATGTTATTTATCTCTTTATTATTAACTGTTCACTAGGTTAATTTAGTAATAAACTATGTCTGACAAACATTTGGGACAAAAATTAGTCAATGTATTTTTGATGTTGTGGTTCTTGAAACATTGGTAGTTTCTGTATTTTCTAGGGTACCTGGAAATAGGAAATTGCAGTAAATAAACTACTAATTGTTAAATGTGTAATCTCTGTTGTTTAAAAGATATAAGGCATTACATTTTAAATTAATGATTTGCTCTCATAGGATTTGAGGTTTTTTTTTAAAGTGCTTAATGGATTTAATAACAAGCATTAACTAGATCCAGAATATAATTTAACACAGACATTGTTATATGGTAGAAATATAAATCAAATTTAAACCAGAGTAGTATGCCATCAGCCTTTCAAGGTGGAACCAGAAATTTTATTTTAGTCATTTGTTAGGTTATGCTTATATTTAGATATTGAATCACCAAGTATTTGAAGTACCCAGTATTGTTTTAGGTGTGTAAACATTAGCCTAAACATAATTTCTTACATTAGAGTTTATTTTTGTTCATTCATAAACTCTTTTTGAAAGAGTGAAAATGTCACCCCCAGAATTACAAAAATACATATTTACAGATTTGTAGAAGCATAAGGTATCAATATTATCACCAAGGTTTTTTTTAAATCCTATATTAAACCACATAGTTTACAGTTTTTAATTTGTTTAGTTGAACCATGAAAACCCAATAAAAGAGATTTATGTTTTAGTATTCAGTACCAAGTTAGTTGATAACAAGAGCCTAAGCTAGATGATTGGAACTGTTACTAATTTAAATAAGAATTACATGTGATAATCGTATTAGTTATGCTTTCTTAAAAGAGTTAGTTCATGATCTTTCTGTTACCAGTACTTACTCACAAAGGAACGATTACAGTTTTAGGAGTCCTTATCAGTTGTCGATAGTCTTTTCTGTATACCTTCTCTGAATCATACCTAGTTAGTCAAGTATCAGGTGTGTGTATTGACTTATGATAATATACTTAGGTACTTAAGTGATTTGCCTTTGTAAGTTCTTTACACTATTGCTTTTTAATTATTAATTGAAAATCTAGAGAAATTAGGCAAAATTAGTTTACCTTTGCAAGATCTTTAGGAGATTAACACATGAAGCAACAGATTTAGTTCCCATTACTGTCAGGAGAGTTCTTTGAAGGGTATACTCTAGAAGTTACTGTACTGAATTTCTGTTCCATATGCTTATGAGACCAAACTAATTGCATTATACCAGAAACAACATGGGTGGTTGGAAACATAAAGTGAAAATAGTAAAAGTTTATGATAAAATTTTATGTGATTGTACTTCCTAATTACATAACATACTTTCTCTTTGATTTGATAATTAGAGTATAAAACTAACAGCTTAATTCTTACAGTTGGCCAGGTCTGCAGCTTTCTTGTGAGGCCCTCAGATAATACTCCAGGAGATTATTCCCTGTATTTTCGGACCAATGAAAATATTCAGCGATTTAAAATTTGTCCAACCCCTAACAACCAGTTTATGATGGGAGGCCGCTATTACAACAGGTAAATCATGAGACATTTTGTGGTAAAAATAGTTGGAATCAAGATATACAGATTTCCTCAATTTCTAATATAATTGAAATAGTCTTTTATGAGAGTGCTTTAAACAATGTCAAAACATGATTGTTAATAACTTTTCAACTCCCAAATGTTTTGTTTAATAAAATGCTTATGTACGAGCTATTTGTATGTAATTCCCTAGGAGTCATCTGATCTTTTATAAATGTCATTATGTTACTGGATTATTCTCTCAAGTTGATACATTTTGTGTGTCTGATTTGTTTCTGCTTCTCAACTCCTTTCAAAACGCAAAATGAGTTTCACTGCTTGCTTAGGAAAATGATTTTATTAATACAGTTGACATGTAATAAAGGGTGGCAGTATTGTTCTGGAAAGGAGAAAGCTGGGTGAAGCATTTGCCCACCTTGATGGTGTTGTTATTTCTTCTTTTGGAAGTTGGTATGGTCTGTTTTAAGAATATATTTACCTGCTTAACTTCTTAATACTGTCACAATATTCCCCACCTCAATTAGAATTCCCCAAGTTCCAGTTTGAGTTTTAAATTCATAAAGGTTCAACAGCTGATTATCTGGAAAACAAAAATTCAATGATAAGATCTTTTGCTCACCAGAAGTTCAGTGGACAGTTAAACGTTAGATGAAAGGTGTAGTTGTAGACATTTGCATATCTCATTGTATTAAGCTATCTGAGTACCTTTAATGTTACAAGCTAGGCTTACACGTCTACACCTAGATTGCAGCTTGCTAGGCATATTTTAGTATTCTGCTTTTCCCTTAGACCTTTTGCTTTGTTTCATGAAGCAACTTGAGCTACAGCTTTGATACAACTTGGGAAAAGGAGAGGCATTTAGCACCAAATTGAATTCAGTAGACATTTATTGACTGATTATTTACTTTGCTGTGTACAAATTAAGGAAGAAGAAAAAATCATTTCTATATTATTAGTACTCTGAAATCTTAGAAAGATGTTCAAGTTGTGATGAATTGAAGGAAAATACAAACAGGCGTGGGAGCCACCAAACAGAATACAGCTTAGGTAATGATAAAAGCGAAGTAGTGAGCTTTTAGTAACACATTGAAGAGGAACATGTGTTTAGGAAGATGCATGCCTAGTTTTATGTAATATGTACTAATTAAAGTTCATGGCATGGTGGCTTTAGAAATTTCTTGTTTTATAAAGTCCCCCCTGCCCCCATGGCTACAGTAAATGAAGAAAACATCTTTCTTTTCTGTAGAAACTATTGCCTTCTAGATCCTCAGGGAGAAGTAGTTCCTCAGGAGCACGTTGCTATTCCATGGCAAGGTGCTTAGAGATTGGGTCTTGCACAGTGGTGTGCAGGTAATACTTAATGAGGGTTCATGAATACAAGGCCATGCATGCCATAGCTGGAAGACAGCATTACAACACTGCATCCTTTCATTCAGCTCTTACATTCATTCTGCCCCTTTCACAGTGTTTCCTGAATTTTGGAGGGGAAGATAAGATACCAAGTTTTAGCTACAGATTCAACAGACATTTGTGTTGTGAGTCTCAGCAGTAACTGTGGTGCACTGTGAAAAGAAGCTTTGTTGACCAAAGCTGATAGTAGCACTAATCTCTGGAAATGAACAGAATTATTTAGAAGCAAGTTTGTTTTGTTTCTGAGACAGGGTCTCATTACGTAGCCCAGACTGTCCTGGTAATGTACAGACTTGGCTCACCTTGTTTGAACTCACAATAATTCACCTGCCTCTGCATTCCAATTGATGCTTGGTGAGAAGGAAATCTGGATGTACATCATGTGCAGTCCATCAAACAGCAGCTGTAGCTTCTTCCCTGCTAGAGCCTATCACTGCTTCAGCCATAGACTTGGTCAAGTTCACTATACCACCTGTGAGTTTCCTCCTATGAACAGGCCTCAGGTCCTTCAGAAAATGGTTGGTTACCCCTATGATAGTCATATACCAGTGGACACATCATGCCTGGCAGGTTGGGAGTATAGCACAGTGGGTCCACAACTAAAACTTGGTGACAGTTCTCCCCAGCTACTTGCATAACAATTTCTAAAACTGTAAGAGCCACACTGGAGAGAAGCTTTTAGTGTTGTTCCCACTTTATTTCTCAGTGTTCGAGGTGTGGTGGTTTCAGAATACCATGTATTTCTCATGATCAATAATAATAAATGTGATTGTTTATATTGTTTTGGAGGCTTTAAAAGAAGTAGCCCACCCCTGGCACTGTAATTTACTTTGAATAATCTGTGCCTTTGGAAAGCAGTTTTATCCACCCACACAGGGGGCTTCCATTCAAGCTTTTTACATTTTAATTTTAAAATTTCTTAATGAGAATCACTTATACATTTAAAACATACCAATTATACAAATTATTGGGTTTCACTGTTACATTCCCACGCCTGCATTTACCATGATGATGTCTACCTTCTTATACATACAAAAGGCTTTGGCCTTTGATAATTTTTATAAATAAATGGTACATTTTATTTCACAGTCATCTTTGTGGTAGTATCTCCTTTCAATTTTTCCTGATCTTCATTTTTCTTTAAATAGTTTTAGGTTTACCCTATTTTCAAATTTTATTTCTTATATTCTCTTAAAATATATCTTGTCTGTATTATATTTTACTTTTGACTATTATATTTAATTTAAATTAATTTTGTAATATAGGAGAGATACATGGAACTGTAGACACACACACATACACACATACAGTATTGCAGTTATTCTGTCACTGAAGAACCATGGAAAGAATAAATCAAGGGGCAGATTAACAAAATCTTTATGGAGTTCTATTTCTTGGGTAGCTTAAAAATACTCATCCATTTATTATATACCTTAAAATTTCAAATTCCAGAAATTAAATACTAGAAATGAATGGGATCTATTACTTACAGAACATACTTTTATTTATTACAAAAAATATCTAGTGGTATCCCAAACTTTGTTACATTATGTCATTTTACTTTCAGTTTCATCAGTAATATTTTCCAAATATATGGAAAAATTGATGGCACTTTTTAATCAAAGTCATCTAATCCTTCCCTGCCATAGGGACAACTGTACAGAGGGTATTAACTATTATTTTTTTTTTATTATTCTTTGACTTTTATTTTCACTTAACTATTCATATATTATTTTATGACATAATGAAATTTTATAATATATAAATATATATTAAAATATGAAATATATAAGTAAAATGATTTAATGTTAAAAAATTCTTAATTTATCATTTGCTAAATAAACACCATTTCTGTTCTTTCGTGTCTGAGTGATTGGTTTTTAAAAAAACCAACACTCTCCACCCCCTTCCCAAAAAATGTCTGTACTCATTTTCTCATTGAAGGTCACTTTCTCAATATGGAGTTCCATTCACGGCTGCGTGTTTGATATATATGTGAACCAAAATCTGTTAACTTACTTACTCTAACCTGTAAACCTGTATTTGTAACATTCATGTCTTTCTAAAATAATGTGACAATATATTATGTTAACTCATTCTATGAGTATATTCAGATTATATGCATTCAAAAACTATTTATGAATAGATAATCCTTGGCAACAAGGTTTACGTGTATTCTAAGAGATTTACATAGGTAATTATTTTATTTTAACAGTATTGGGGACATCATAGACCACTATCGGAAAGAACAGATTGTCGAAGGCTATTACCTTAAGGAACCTGTCCCAATGCAGGTCAGCGCTATTATTATTTTCTTGTTATAATTAGCATATTGTTTTCAAAATAATTTTTGTGGTGATTATATAAACATTCTTGTAAAACTAGATAAAATTTAAAACTACTGATGGCTTAGATTCCTTTAGAAAAGGAATTGTAGGAGAATTTCTTACTTTTCAATTCTGTTACTTTAAATAATTAGTCAGTAGATAATTAGTAAGTCTTTGGAATAACCAAAGAAACTTTAAATTCGTACTCTTTGAATGTTTCAAAAGTGATTATTATAAAAAAAATGTATTTCTATACAGGCAGTTAAATGTAAGTGATAGTATACTGTTAGTCCTAGAATGAGTGTGAAGAGTCATAACATATAGACCTGCTTTTTAATTGGCAGTCCATTCGAAAATACAAATATTCTTTTTCTATTGAACAACCTCCCCTCTATGTTTCCTAAATACCAAGACATTAGCTAAAATAGAAACAAGCCAGTCCTAGAGTTAGTACTTCATGGAAGAGGCACTAGAAGAAAAGCAGCTGATGGGGTGGCTCAGTTGCTAAGGCACTGTGTTTCGAGACTGATTACCTGAGTTTAGTCCCAGGCACTCACTTAATGGAAGGAAAGAACTGACTCTAAGTTATCCTCTGACCTCCACATGTGTACTGTGTCATGTGGGTAGCCTCTTGCTCTTAAACAGAAAAATAAAAGCATTAAAAAATTCAAAATTACAAAAACATTTCATTTTAGGTATTTTCCTATGTATATAGTAATTAATTATTCTAACAATTTGGTCAAATTAATGCTATAATCATGCCCATTTTACAGATAACAAAACTTAAACTAGAAAGGCTAAGTATATTTTTCAAGTCACTGAGTCATCCTCGGTTCTTTTCCCCCTACTTACTGTGTTGGGAACATTCACTGTCTGTTGGGAACATCCTTCTTGCTGACTTCAAAATATGTTTGGAACCCAAACACCATAAATAATGCTGATTTATTTCTTTGTGTGTGCCTTTGTCCTTTATAGCTCATAAGAGTTAGACATTTAAAATGTGAGTTGGATCCAAGATGTTCAATATTTCAGAATAAAAGATAAAATACCTTTGGTGGCAGACAGGAAAGTATACTGGAATTTCAATGTTACCCACATACCTATTTCTACTGTCTTCATCTCATCTGTTTCCTGAATTCATATTTTATCTCTGTTTGGGATTTGTTCTGTTTGTTGAGACAGGGTTTCTTCATATATCCTCGGCTGTTCTGGAAACTTGCTCTGTAGAACAGGCCTGCTTTGAGCTCACAAAGATCTTCCTGCTTCTGTAAGAGTGTTGAGATTAATTGCATATGCCAACACAGCCTAGTCCTGTTGAAGATTTTAGGCTCTTTGCCTCCTTTGGATCTTTGAGCTAGCTTTTCCCTCAGACATCTACTTACGCAGAGATTTACTAAAAAAAAAAAGTTATTTAGAAACAGGTGTTTCTTCAAAGCATCCTACACCTTTTACTGTATAATTTACTTCATATATGTACTGACTTTCTCTAATCAGAACGTATATTAGTGATCTGTGATGACTGTAGATTGTTGAAGTGAAGTGTTAAATGTTGTTTTCCTAGTCATCGAGTAACAGAATTGAAGTTCGGCTTCTGTAGCCTGTGTATTCTCAGTTTATCCACTAGTTTCCAGGACTGTGTAAGTTGAGATTTCCTTGTTTCGAACTATGTAGAAAGTGGGTCACAATGAGGAACACATAGGCTTGGTATCATTTAGTGATTTATTACTACCTACACATGAAGCTGCATTCTTACTAGCATCCGTTACTAATTTGTAAGGTACTATATTTTAATTTCATATTTAATAAAGTTGGAGAGATGGTTCAGTTAGTAAAGTACTTATGATATAAACATAAGAACAAACTGATTTCCCAGAGTCCACGTTAAAAAAAGCTGTATGCAGTAGTGTACAACTATAATCCCAACACCAAGAGGAGGAGGAGGAGAGAGAGAAAGCTCTTTAGAGCTCTCTGGCTAAACAGTCTTGCTGAATTGGCAAGGTATCTCTGCTGAGGTAGATACAGTGTCTCACAGAGTAAGGTGGAGAGTGACTGGGAAAGGTCAGTCCTTTGTCCTTGGGCCTCCACATCCAGACACACCTACATCCATAGAAACATGTAGAAATTACCTTGAAGTCATGAATGTGGTATGTCTTAAAGATAGGTGTGCCACATTCTACAGCTAATACAAAGACTATTACCACTGAAATAAAAAGGGATGAGTACAAATTTGTATTAAACCAGGAAATAAGTCATTACTAATTATCATCTGTAGTTCAGTGAAACTTTTTGTACAAAAACAGGACTGGGTTTGGGGGTGGGGCTCTGGGTGATATGAGTAAGTAGGACAGCACTTGCTTCATGCAGAACGCACTAGGTTCAAACCACAGTACTACATACAGATCAGCAACAAAGTAAAAAGATAATGCGTTGAATTTAGCATGTGAGACATTTTGCCACCTTTATTGGAGGTAATTAATGATTTTGTTTCTTAACATTTTAGTTCCGGGCATAATTGCTGAATAAGGAATTGAAATAACAAAATGTCTTAAACAGAATGTTGATCATGAAAATAGCTTAGTGTTCTATATTTACAAGAAGTTGAATAGAAATACAAAGGCTCCCCAAGTGGCTAGATACCATAAAATAGTAACATTTTGAAAATAAAAGAACTATGATAAAGAAATGGGAATACCGGAATTCAGTTCTACATACCTTAACACAATTCAAAATTAGTTGATTTATGAAGATGATTTCTTTATATTCTTTGTGACACTTATTCTTTAGGCAATTTAGCAATTGATGTCAAATGTCTTATGCATTACTAAAACCTGTTAGTTTTAGTAAAGTCAAGCAATAAAAAAAAACTAGAGCATATAGGAAAAACAGAATTCAAAGGATAGCATTTCATCATTGACACATAAATAGAATATAGAAACTATAAAAACTGTAGTCTTGCTTTACAATCCCTAAGGAAAAAGAAGTATGTAAGCATTATAATAAATATGGTGCTTTAATGTGAAAAAAGATGTGAGGCTCTATTGTTTTGGAAGTGTCCATCAAAGTGATGAAGCAAAAGAAAGCTGTAAAGTAGTAGGAAGAAAAGAGTTTTAAACAGTTTATAGATACCAAGTGTGGATGAAAGGATTTGCTGTATCATGTGTGTGTGTGTGTGTGTGTGTGTGTGTGTGTGTGTGTGTGTGTGTGTGT
>JANHMN010000014.1:9219616-9272114 GCA_030674055.1 Rhabdomys pumilio | reverse complement strand
TGTGTGTGTGTGTGTGTGTGTGTGTGTGTGTGTGTGTGTGTGTGTGTTTTGAGCTGAGGGTTAAGGGGGGGGGATACGTCCCGATTCAAGTGGGTAGTTCTGTAGTGGTACATGGGGTTTCTCAGAGGTAAAGAACATTCACAAACATGACTTTGCTTTAATTCACATTGCCTCCTGATTTGCCAGTTCATTTTTGGATAAGTAGATCAAAACTATATCATTTGCCATAAAATACAACAAGCTGGAGGAGGTTTGAAATAGCGTCTGTCCATGAGACATTGTTTTTGAGAATTGATAAACCTTTCTGAGAATTTCTTTGGAATACTTCTATTTTGATTTTAGTATTAGAAATATTTTATCCTTGTATTTAATTAGTAACGATATATTTTCATAAATAATTTTAATGGTTTTTACAATTCAGGATCAAGGACAAGTCCTCAATGACACTGTAGATGGGAAGGAAATCTATAATACAATTCGTCGTAAAACAAAGGATGCTTTCTATAAAAATATTGTTAAAAAAGGGTATCTTCTGAAGAAGGGTAAGTAAACTTTTAAGACTAAGGATTTAATGTAGGATTTTAATAAATACATATAAAACTTACTGCAAGACGTCGGTTCCAACATCGGTTATTCGTAACTAATATTTGTTCAGAGCTTGCACACAGATGTTTAGCATTAGGTTGAGTTTATATCCACATATCTAACCAGGGTTTTAGAACAAGCTTCAAGTTTTTGAAGTGTGCCATTAAATCTTGATGTAGCTTCAGGTTCTCACCTATGACTTCTTAGAGAAATTCCTTATGGCACTTGAATTTCAGAAAACTAAAATTTTATTTTACAAATCTACCTCAGTTTTATATTAAGTTATTGAGGTGGATGTTGGTGGTAAACAATGACTCTAAAACAAGAATTTTAAACGTTAGTATAATGAAATTTCTGAAGACAAATATTCTAATGAACTCTACTATTTATTAACTCATTAAATAATCAGTAATAACAAGTGTTTTTTTCTACGTTAGAGGCATTTTGTAATTATATATGGATTGATCTAATCTTTAAATGTAGAATGAAAATTGAAGTGTATTTAATTTTGTATTCTGAAAAAATGATTTCATAGTTTCTAAGGAAAGATACTATTTTTTTAACAGGCAAAGGAAAACGTTGGAAAAATTTGTATTTTATCTTAGAGGGCAGTGATGCCCAACTTATTTATTTTGAAAGTGAAAAACGAGCTACAAAACCAAAAGGGCTAATAGATCTCAGTGTGTGTTCTGTCTACGTTGTCCATGACAGTCTCTTCGGCAGGTAAGACATTAACAATAGTAGATGTTTTCAGACCATATTTTAAGAGCATAAAATTATCTAAACTTATTTAAGGGTAATTTTTTTTTCTCAGCTTTTGACTAAGCTGTGTGTATAATTTGACTCTTAGGTAGACATCGCTGGAATGGCTTCTCAGTTAGTAGGACTAGCTACTAAGTATTTCATAAATTCACTTGACTTTGCTATTCTTCCTTCTTGTTTTAAAACACAACAGGATGCTGATAAGGGTAAGAAATGCAGCTCCAAAACATTCGCAATATGAAAGACTAGGTTGGAACAAGGTGGCAGAAAAAGGCCTTTCAGGTCGTCTCTCCATATTAAAGAACTATTCATGTACAAACGTGTCTTTACTAGAGCTAAGAAAATCAGGTAGAGGAGGACATAATATTGTATTTTTAGAAACATAAGAAGGATTCACTAAAGGAGACAGGATGGACATGATATATCACTTCTTTCCCAGTTATAAGGAGTACAGCATAGGGATAAGTGTCTCCTGTGTCAAGAAAGGATTGCGTGTAGGCCTTAGACTTTACCCAGCTGAAGCTGCCTAAATTAAACCAAACATTTCCTGAAAATAAACAATATGGGGCTGGTTTTCTCTATAGACCTGAATTCACATTAAACAATTTTATTTATAAAACAAAAACCAAAAAAATTGGAAGACTATAATAAAGTCCAAGGTGCTTCAGCCTCATGTGTTTCTTGTTTTTGTATGAAGAAAAGGATCAGACTATGACTGTTTGATACAAGAGTTCAAACATATGTTCTGTAGGAAAAACCCTCTTTGTGGGAATAACTCGTAAGTCACATTTATTGAATAAGGAGTGAATAGAACAAAGACATGTTCTGACAATTGGAAAGCAGTAAATATACATGTAGCATCACTCTATCATCATTTATTGATTCTAGTATACAGTTCCTTGCGGAAATTGTTTATATGATACTTTAAATGTACCTCGATGTGAATATTTAATGATACCAGGTCTGAAACTTGATATAAAAAGTTATGTCTATGAAACGAAGCTCAAATCTTAATCTCTGTTCCTGAAATAGGACAGTTTAGTATCTTTTTTTTACTGTATGTACTATTTTTGGAGAGTGACCAGGAAAACAGATCAGCAATTTTCTGTTTCTTATATTTTCTACCTGTCTTTCATGAAACTCATACAGATGCCCCATCTGCAGCTGAGTAAGCAGTCAGTTGCTTCTTCCCAGCTTGAACAATAATGTGTCTTCTTCACTGTAGCACACTGCATTAAAAAATCATCTCTGAGTTCCTTAACCATATTGATGATAGCTTTACTGCCTTCCATCATTTTTACTGACACTTGGATTTTTCTCTTAGATATATTAGTTATTCACTTATTAATGCTAATTAATCTTCTGGATGCCTTGAAGGTTTTTCCATTAACAAAATCAGAATATGCCTACTGTTGTATATTTCTTAAATTCTAATGATTTTAATTTCTTAAATAAGAGATCTGTTTTTTCTCTGCTTTAGAAAAATCTTTGTTGGCATGTTTTTGCAGTGCTTCTGCAAAATTTCTTCTAGGATCTGCAATAAACATGCTTCATGTCCCACGTAGCCAAATATATCTGTTTGTGTTTTACATCTACTCTTGTGACCTCTTCTTCAAGCTAGGTACTTCTTTTGATGGCTTACTTCACTAATTTATTCATCTTCATTTAAGTTGTCTGATTAATTTTAATGATCACATTTTCAGTTGAGATGTTTAATTTTTTTTGTAGATCTAGTTCATCTGTACTGCTTCCTTTTTAAGTTATACCCACTTCTACACTATATTTGGCTACTTGTCTTCTGCTGTCCTTTGCATTTTCACTTTCCATTAATTTTTCTGGTTCTGTTATCTGCTTCTGCTTGCATGAATGATAGATATCTTGTGTGAAAAGCTTTAAATGATGTTACTGCTTCCAAAAGATACTGTTCTTATACCCTATGGTGGTCAAGCGAAGACTGAGTTCCGAAGTTGGGAAACTCACCCTCACTTTGGTTTGTCCTTCTTATGTGAAGATGTAGTCACTTTCAGGTGTCTAACACAAAAGTCTGTTCATTGACGGTTCTCAGTTCCATTTACCTCCCTAATCATGGTGAAACTTCTGGGGATTTTGGATAGCCTTTCATTTGCTGCTTTCTGCTTAGGACATCAGCTTCATAGCTTTTGGCCATTCCCACATATCTTATGAAAAGGTTGAAAAGAAACAGGATGGGGAATGTCAATCTCCCCCCAAAAGGAGCTTATTTCTCAAGTTTTCCAGTTTGTGCTGTTCTTCATGCCTTCACATGGTCATTTATTATTACTGGACATTTTGCCATTCTAGATAGTTAACTGAAATGACATTATATTTAAATTAGAAATTCTCAGTTCACAACTTTCCATTATTTTATGATCTTCCCAAAGCATGATAAAAATATTTGTTTACAGAAACACAGATATAATACTTATTGAGTTTTGAACACTTCCTTTTTAACATTTTATTAAGCATTTTCAAGTTTAACTGGAAAGTCAGCACATTCCCAAACCAGATACCTGACAAATGATTTACTGTAATTCACACTGGAGGAAGATATGAACAAACATTATAGGTCATTAAACCTCAGAGCAAGGGCTGTAGGATGTTGTTTTTGATCTAGTAGATGAAAAAAATCAAGACCGTAAAGTATTTGAAAATAGAAAATTATAATACAAGACATTCAAACTCTAGTATGCTTAGAAATAAGCATTAACATTTTTTAAGTAAGAACATTCCTTTTTACTTTTCAGTGCATGCACACACTGTGTGTATTAACTTCATATAATTCTAGAAATTTTACTTAAATTTTTTTATCACTTTTTGTAACACAGTTTAATATTAATTTTGCTCTTCATTTTAAATATTGAATGACAAAATTTCAATTTTGCAAAATTTATGCACAATATTTTAATCTGGCAGAACAAAATACCTACTCTAAATTAAAAATTATAACAATCTTAAATTATACTTTGTGACTTTTTAAAGTTGTTGTAAAAAATTATTATTTTTTTCTAAATAATTTTTCTTTTTCTTCGTTTTTTTTCCTATGTGTGTATATGTGTTCCAAGGCCAAACTGTTTTCAGATAGTAGTTCAGCACTTTAGTGAAGAACATTACATCTTTTACTTTGCAGGAGAAACTCCAGAACAAGCAGAGGTAAGATCACTTTTTCCTAAACTATTGATATCTTTGTATTAGCCTAACTTTCCTTATTAACTAGCATACAAAACTGCCGTAGCAGAGTGTTACAAAAGCATGGCTAAAGTCTTAGTATTTTAACAAATAAGAGACTCCATGTCAAAGGTTTTGTTGATAGTTTTTGGTATTTTTTTTCGTTTTAACACACACAGTAAAGTGTTATGAAGAATGAAAAGTACCCTTTAAAATTGACCATTAAATACTCTGTGAATTCAGTTGAAAGTAGTCATTTCATCATATTTCCATAAGATAGAGATATTCTCAATATAATCTAACAGTAAGCCAGTTAGTTGTAATACTTCCGGGTGTTTAACTGTATTTTGTATAGATATGACTGTTTTCTGAGGAAACTCTGAAACATAAATTAGAATAAAAAATGAATGAAAGTGGCTAGGAATAGAACATTATCTACCAGGCCCCGATGTGAACCATATGACCATAATACTTTGGATCCGAAGTAGGCCCTTTGACTTAGAAATTAATAGAAATGTTAGAGACAGTACTACTATTATTTTGTTTTTTGTTTCACTTTGGTACGACAGAAATTACACTAGTATATTTTGACAGTAGGAATGGCAGAGTACAAATAGCAAATAATAAATACAAAGAAGATAAATTGATAATTGCATAAACCTATGTCTGTTTCTTTGTTATACTGTTGTTTTCTTTGTGTGTGTATGTAGGATTGGATGAAAGGTCTACAAGCATTTTGCAGTTTACGGAAAAGTAGCCCAGGCACATCTAATAAACGCCTTCGTCAGGTGAAACTTCATTTTGTCTGACTTGTAATAGTTAATTTTCTTTTCACTTTGCTCTGTTTTTGTTTTTGTTTCTATGCATGCTATTTTTGCTAACATTTCTTAAGAGTAGAAAGGTTAGTTTTTCAGGCATTTTTCAGCTTTGCTGTCACTTGCTTTACTTGGTAGCAGATTCCTTTGTCAAGGAGAGTTCTTTATATATTTACTCTCATGCCTAGTCTGTGTCAACTTTTAAATAAATACAGAGGATTAATTTTCCACTTAACCCCATCTTATGCCCATTTTTTTCTTCCTTGAAAAATTATCTCAATCAGGTAGAGTGAAAGGTACTTTTGAAAAGTTACTCCTACTCTGAAGTAGTACCCTTGAAAACTTGTAGTTGTCATGGTATAGCCGTTTGAGACTACATGATTTTTAGGAAATAAGCAATCTTAATAAAAACTAAACTTTGTCTACACTTTTTGTTTACTGGAAATTCAGCTAAATTCGTCTGTTTATTTGTATGTACTGCTACATGCATTTTCTTACTATTTTTCTGATTAAAGATAGGGTTTCTGTGTGTCGCCCAGCCTGGGTTCAAGCTTACAGTAACTCAGGCACCATCTCCTGAATTCTAGGATTACACGTGTGTGCCACCGTAACTGACTTAGTTCTTACTTCTTGGCCTTCACTTCTTTCTCTTGTTTCAAATCAGATTTTGATGTGGTTAAAATTTTGGAGAAAGTCAAAATATTTATTGAGTAAAGTGACCCCTTTAAAGTTAATGGATATTTCTAGTAAGCTTGTTGAGTTTAACATACTATTTTATTGGAAGTATATAACATAATTTTTTATTTAGGTGATAAAATACTCTTGTAATATAAACCCTGGGCTTTGTCCCAATTATATTTAATTATATTTATGATTTAAATATTTGATATATAGAAATTGTCGTATCTATTTGTACATGTAAAAATCACAGCTAATATCTTGAATTCTTTGATGTGTCAGTTAATCTGCTGTGTGGCTATGAGTTGTTTCCAATCATTAACATGGCATGTCGTCTTCTACTTTTAGCATATGAAAAAGGAAAAGTTCTGACACTGACGTGTTAGAGATGACATAACTCATAGTAGAGAAAGAGCAATACTAGGCGGTAGATGGTTGCGTCTGGCACCCACACTGGTGATAAGTTAGTTTCTTGGAATTACTGTCTTTTTTGAAATGTCAGAAGGAAAAATTAGTGTCTTAGAATACCTTAACCATGAGACTCTTTTTAGAGTAGTGAAATCTTATTGTAAGCTATGATATTTGTAGTTTTGATTTGGATGCTGATAGTTGATTAGCAAAAGTTATGGTTTTTCTTTAAATATTGAGAAAAAGTCATTATTTTGGGTTTTGAAGCCTCATATACAGGTCTTGAAATGTTGGATATTAATTTTTGTGTTCTCTTTAGGTCAGCAGCCTGGTTTTACATATTGAAGAAGCCCATAAACTACCAGTAAAACACTTTACTAATCCATATTGTAACATCTACTTGAATAGTGTCCAAGTAGCAAAAACTCACGCAAGGGAGGGGCAAAACCCAGTATGGTCAGAGGAGTTTGTCTTTGAGTAAGTCATGTTATCATATTTAATCAGTTTTTAGAATCAATTACATTTTCCTCCTGCTGTTTATATTTAAATTATCTGTTTAAGTTTCTGTTGTTTTCTAGGTGTTTTAATAGTATTTTCTGTTGGGTTTTTTTCATATTTGGATTACTCAAAAGCCATGACAAAATGCTTTCCATATTTCCTAATTTTGTTTTAATGGATTATTAATGGCTTGATCTTGTTTTAAACCAAACATACTGAATTTTAAAAACAGAAATAAGGTAGTTTGATATTAGAACTTTTTCTAATTTTTCCTCCTTGTTTTTTTTAGTGATCTTCCTCCTGACATCAATAGATTTGAAATTACACTTAGTAACAAAACAAAGAAAAGCAAAGATCCAGATATCTGTAAGTTGATTATGAAGTTTTCTAAAGTAATAAAAGCATATTGTATATATTTTTAGAATTATGATGTGTCAAAATAAAAGTGAAACTCATGCTGTATGACAATTTGCTTCTAAATATTTTGATTGTTCAGAGGAAATTATGAAGGAAAGAAAGAACAAAATGGCTAAAGTGTATGTACTGTAAGTCCTTACAACTTAAAATATACAAATACTCACTTTCCTGTTCCCAAAGAACAAGATGAGAAAATGGTAGTGGTGATTGTTTTTTATCCTCTTTACTTTTTTAAGTGTCCCCTAATTTCCTACACTTCACATATTAAAGGTACTGTTAAAACTAGAGTTATGTAATTCAGTGGTAGAGTATTTGTCCAGAATGAAGAGGGCTGGGGATTAAAACCTAAACCTGCAAAGAAAAAGAAAAAACACACAGAAAATGTAGGTGCTTAATAGCAGATGCTCAGGTCCCACTCCAGCAGTACATTTCTTCCCATATTACTGGTAGGACAGATGATACTGTGACTCAATGACTCACATCAGGGTGAACTAGGGTTATGTCTTCTTACAACTTAAGAGTTTCAGGGTAAGCAGTACTATGACAGATCAAAACCTGTAGTTCTCTGATTAGAGTGTGTAGTCTGTAATTGCTTACCTTTTTAAAAAAATGTATTTCTCTATTACTTATAATATCCCAATAATGGCACAGAAAAATGCCGTATTTTCTGTTTGGATCTGGTCTTTATTGTTCTACCTTTTTACCTCACTAGCTAACCCAACTCACAGTGTTTTGTTTGGAACAGATTGTTAACTCCCCCAGGCTGAATTACGTATCCTTGTGTCCAGAAGTATTATCCACTGTTGCAGCACTTGAATTGCATTCTCTTCCATAGCTTAAGATATTTTGTATGCATATCAGACATTAAGTCTTAATCATTTCTTAATCCCATGTTCCCACACTACAACAGAATGTCACATAGCAGGCCTTCAGTAAATGAAGAAAAAAACAGTTAAGGGTTGATTTTGTGGTAGTGTTGAAAACTTGTTTAATGAACAGCATTTAAAACTAGAGAACAGTATTATCAAGAAAAGCTTATTATATGACCATAGTGGTTTTCTAATACAGTAATTTGTTTTTCCTTTGTAGTATTTATGCGTTGCCAGTTGAGCAGGTTACAGAAAGGACATGCCACAGATGAATGGTTTCTGCTGAGTTCCCATATACCACTAAAAGGTATTGAACCAGGATCTCTGCGTGTTCGAGCACGATATTCCATGGAGAAAATCATGCCAGAAGAAGAGTACAGTGAATTTAAGGAGGTATTCTTTACTAGTTTAATCATTTTTAATGATACTAAACAGAAATATTTACTATTTAATAAAAATCCATTAAGTTAAATAGTAATGCCCTATATTAATGGCAGACTCGTAGCCAGATGTAAAATACATAATGTGATTTGATCTTAATAATACTAGAAATATATAGGATACAAAGTCAATTTTTCAAGTCGTATTCAATAGATGTTTTTTCAATTATATTTCTTGCTGTGTACTTTCAACAGTCTTTATGTCACTTTTAGCTTATACTACAAAAGGAACTTCATGTAGTCTATGCTTTATCACACGTATGTGGACAAGACCGAACACTACTGGCCAGCATCCTCCTGAAGATATTTCTTCATGAAAAGCTTGAATCATTGTTGTTATGCACACTAAATGACAGAGAGATAAGTATGGAAGGTAATATATGGATGTATGATATTTTTAAAAACTAGTTGTTATATATCAAACATGTATGCTCTTTATTTAAGTGTATTAAATAAACTATTAAATCATTTTAAAAGGATGTGAGATTCTTTAATATGGGAATGGATTGTTATTTCTAATTGTCATGACAGATAAATATTAGAAGCTGTAAGAAAATGATTTCTTTGTCCTGATCACTCAGTGTGTAGTCAACAGTGGTGTGATATTTAGTTTTTACTTAGTAACTAACTCATGAGTAGAAGTCATAAAATACTGGTGTATTTTATTTCTAGATTCTTTATCAGTCCCAAGGCCACTGTAACATATTTCTATGCTTTTCACAGATTCCTAATCTATTTTCTCCACTTTGATTTGGTGATAGTGCTTGCCTTCTTTAATCATAAAAATTAATTTGTCAAGTAGATAAAATGGTACATATTTTTATATTTGGTGAAGAGACACCATTACCAAGGGTAAAAGAAAGCATTTAAATTAGGGCCTTGCTTGCAGTTTCAGAGATTTAATTGATTATCATTATGACAGTATTAAGCATGGCAGCATGTAGGCAAACAGTGTAGCAGTAGCTGAGAGCTACATCCTGATCCGTAGGCACAGAGACTCTGGGCTAGGTATGGGCTTTTGAAACCTCAAGCCCATCTCTAGTGACAACACTTCCTCCAACAAGGGCAAACTTCCTAATCTTTCTAATCTTTTCAAAGAGTGTAACTCCTGGTAAATAAACCTTCAAATATATGAGCATATGGGGACCATTCTTACTCAAACCACCACAGAGGTGAGATTATTTGTTTTTGGTTGTGAAATCAGTAGAAAGCAAAACAAGATATGGTTCCCATATGTATCACAAACTGGTGTTTAACACACTGTAAAACTATTTTGGATCTTAACTTCTCATATGAACATGATGGTGTTTTATTTTTTCTCACTTATGATAATTATGATTTAAATCACTCTGAGGTAAGGTGAACTCATTCATGTTATCCTCAACATATGTATGTAAAAAGCACATTAATGAAGAAAAATAATTTAATTTCCAGCTTAGTTATGTTAGTACAGTTCTATAAATACAATGAAACATCCATTTTGTGTAGATGAAGCCACTACCCTATTTCGAGCTACAACACTTGCAAGTACCTTGATGGAGCAGTATATGAAAGCCACTGCCACACAATTTGTTCATCATGCTTTGAAAGACTCCATTTTAAAGATAATGGAAAGCAAGCAATCATGTGAGGTAAGAATTTATAGTTTTAATCTTTGCAGCAAGTAGCATATTTTAATGAGAACTTTTAATAAATTACATATTTAGGAAAATATATTACTTCTGAAATTTATCAATGCAGTTATGCTCCCTAATATATTTATAATCTACCTTTCCTTCAGCACATACAAAGCTCTTTGACTGTTTCTCTTATTATGTTAATGATCTTAAAGAAAATGTGTATGACATAAATCAAGCACTTTTCTAGGGACTTTTGTACATGTTGAGTATCTGTTATTGAAAAAAAGTATTTTAAAAACTTTGGATGATTTAATATATACAGTAAAGTATACTGGAAATGGGAACCTAAGTCTTATGACTAAGTTTAATTTTATATGAGTTCTTGGAGGCTTGTTTTATGGTTTGCCCATTGAGTGCAGTCAGATGTGGAATTTCCCATGTGGACAGTGCCATGTCAGCAGCCAAAGTCAAACTTCAAGGGTGCTTAATTTAGTAAAATGTTATAACATCCTCTCCTTAGAGGGATTTCTGGACTATTTTATGGAAGACAGAAATTAAGAGAAGATGAGATGAAATAATCTTTAAAGATGATTAACGTTCCACTGTGAGTTTATAGGCAACCCATACCATCATGAGTAGAATCGGTCTTACATGTCTATTCTACTTCATGAATGCTGCAGAGCTATTTCAGAGAAAGATAGTATAAATGTTTAGGCTTGATATCATTTTAGTAAAATAAGGAAATACTTTTTAACACTTGGAGCTATAAAATGTTAATTCTACCACAAGTGAGTGATTTGAGTTGGGGGTAATCCCATAATTACCCTTACTATGAAAGTTGACATAGCCTTCAGATTTGTAGATAAATCTGGCAGACCAGGACAGTTGGATGGTGGGGAGGAGGGGTGTACTTGAAAAGTTTTGAGAAGGGTCATGATTTTACTTAATATATTTTGGTTATTTTCCTTAGCCACTAAGTAAGTTGAACGTTGCTAAAAACATAAACAGAACTGAGTAGTTTAATATTCAGTTGAGAAACTGAGAATGAATTTTAGCAAACTTACTTAATTTGTATATGTGGAACAGGTAACAGATTTGAAAACATCTGCTCATTCACCTTGATTTACTTGAAATTCAGTAATCACAAAAACTAAATTTGTATTTCTCTTAGTTAAGTCCATCAAAGTTAGAAAAGAATGAAGATGTGAACACTAATTTAGCACACCTATTGAGCATACTTTCAGAGCTTGTGGAGAAAATATTCATGGCTTCAGAAATACTTCCACCGTAAGTTATTATATTTTCATTTTGTCTTTTAATGAATGATTTCTATTATCTCGGCATTATACTCAGTCCTTAAAAGATGGATAATGTTTAAGGAAAAGAGAGTAAAAGAATGAAGTAACTGTTAAAGAAGCTAGATGAAATTACAGACATTGTGGCACATGCCTGTAATCCCAGTATTGGAGAGGTTGAAGCAGGAGGAGCATGGCTTAGGTCAACCTAAACACAGGTATTTACAATTTAAATTGTGTAATGTAGACCAAGGAAGACTGGCTTATATTTTAGCTTAGGGAGTGATTGACATGTCTCACATCTGAGGACATTATCTGGAAATTTAGTCTTTATTTCTTGCCTAACATTACATTTCCAGCAAACAAAAACAAAAGAAGTTTGAGATGTACACAAGATATCAGTATTAATGTCTGATTAAGTTAGTGTGAGAAAACTCAGTTGTTTAGATGGAAGAGTCAAAGTAATAGAAAATGTGCTGTTTTAATTACTCTATTCTCATTTGTAGTAACTTGTTTCATTAACAGAATTTACAATTCATTGAGCTAAGCATACTAGATTATGTTTCTACATCTATTACTGAATGTGTTCCTCATAACTTTTGATAAAACCTTATTTATATGAGAAAGCCAAATGCATTAAAACTTGGTATACAGTTTAGGTAAATTAAAATTTTGTCTCCTAGTAGATTATTATTATTATGATGACATTCAATTTCTTTACTGAGACATTTATGTTATTTTGGCAGGACACTGAGATATATTTATGGGTGTTTACAGAAATCAGTTCAGCATAAGTGGCCTACAAATAACACCATGCGAACAAGAGTTGTTAGGTAAGTGTCACTTCTTCATTTGTCACAGACATTATTTGCAGCATACACTGATTTGTTTATGTAGGCAGAAATATAGTAATTGAACCATCTGGATTTTAATTAGTTTGTAGCATCTAGGGTTCCAGGCTAATCTCCAACCTTCCCTTATAATTCTGAAGCTGATTCAGTCTGGTCATAGTACACTACGAACTGCTTTAGCAGCTATCATCAATATCCAATGAGGAAGCAGATCTAGAGAGATTAAACTTTTTAAGTTATAAACTTAATTTCTAAAACCATCTAAAATCTTAATATTGTTCAGAGATTTTGGGTAAGCGTATCTCAGCTAGTACTAGTGACTAGAAATTTAGTACGTCAAATACATGGTACATGTAAAAATGGAAAATATGAGTCTTAAGACACGTTTCTAATGTAAATTTTGTCAAGAGAATTCTTTTCTCACTGACAGAAAGAATTTCTAATAGTGGGCTAAAGGCATAGCTCAGTGGTCCTGGATTTGCTTCCTACCGCTGAATAAAACAGCCTACCAAAACCCATCAGTTAGCTGTGCCAAAAAATACTGAAGAATTGTAGGAACGAAGAAAATGAAAAGCACACTATTCTGTACATTATATGCTTTAAATATGTATAACTATCAAACTAATAAAACAAGGAATCCTCTGGTTGGATTAATAATGACAGTGTGCTTTAGAGGCTTTTACTGCCTAAGGTGATTATCTTTTAAATTAAGTAGTACGTATGTATTACTCAATTTAAAATCACCTTAAAAATTTAAAACTATCTTTTTCACTGAGATTTTTAATTTTTTGTTTTGCTTTTGTGTGTGTGTGTGTGTGTGTGGTTTTCCCTCTTTGTGCATTTTCCTTTATTTTTTATTGGATATTTTATTTATTTACATTTCAGATGTTATCCCCTTTCCCCACTTCCTCCCACTCCCCAGAACCCCCCTATCTCCTCTCCTCCTACTTCTATGAGTGTGTGCCCCCACGTACCCCCACCTCTCCACCCTTCAATTCTCCCATACTGGGGCATCCAGCCTTCACAGGAACAAGGATCTCCTCTCCCACCTATGCCTGACAAGGCCATCCTCCCCTACATATACAGCTGGAGCCATGGGTCCCTCCCTGTGTGCTCCCAGGCTGGTGGTTTAGATCCTGGGAGCTCTAGTTGGTTGGTATTGTTGCTCTCCCCATGGGGCCAGAAACCCTTTCAGCTCCTTCAGTCTTCTCTCTAACTTCTCCATTGGGAACAACATGATCAGTTCCATGGTTAGCTGTGAACATCTGCCTCTGTGTATGTCAGGCTCTGGCAGACCTCTAAGGAGACAGCTATATCAGGCTCCTGTCAGCATGCACTTCCTGACATCCACATCAGTGTCTACCTTTGGTGACTGCACATGGGATGGATACCCAGGTGGGGCAGTCTACAGACGGCTCCACCTTCAGTTTCTGTTCCACACTTTGTCTCCATATTTGCTTCCGTGAGTATTTTGTTACTCCTTCTAAAAAGGAATGAAGCACCCACACTTTGGTCTTCCTTCTTCATGAGCTTCATTTGGTCTGTGAGTTGTATCTTGGGTATTACCAGCTTTTGGGCTGATTGAGTGCATATCATGTGTTTTCTTTTGTGATTGGGTTACCTCATTCAGGATGATATTTTCTAGTTCTATCCATTTGCCTAAGAATTTTTTGAATTCATTGTTTTTAGCAGCTGAGTAATATTCTGTTGTGTAAATGTACCACATTTTCTGTATCCATTCCTCTGTTGAAGGACATCTGGGTTCTTTCCAGCTTTTTGCTATTATAAATAAGGCTGCTATGAACATAGTGAGCATGTGTCCTTGTTATATGTTGGAGCATCTTTTATAGGAGCAAACCAGCTAAGAGTCTGCCCCAGCAAAAAGGACCAAATGAGGGACAGAAGGGGAGGGTGGAGTTTTGGTGGGTGATGGGTCCTGAATGCCCAGACTCCCATCTGTAGCTTTGGGGTTTCAGGTTGTATGGGAGGGTTCTTATTGGCTGCTCTGAGTACAGTGGTTCCTCTAGGATGGGTCAGGATATAGTGTCTTCACAGGAGCAGTCACTGAGATTTATTAATGGTTTAGTGTTGCCACTTCAGGTTTCTAGTTCTCACACCCTACTAAAGTATCAAAATGTTTTTAGAAAACCTTATCCAAGAACCTTCGCTAAAGGGAAAAAAAAAATCAAAATGTGAAGAGTTTTTAAGTGTAAGTAATCTGTAGAAGGAATTTAAAAACCGGGGAATACGGCTTCTCAGGGTTATTACCATGTGTTCTTTAAGAACTGAAAATTGATCTTATATGACCACATATACTATTGACTGGGGTATCTATAAAAGCTTCCATTAACTGCAGTTCTCAAAGTAAAACTGATGTCAACCATGGCAGCTGTTGATATTCCATGTTAAGTCCTGTTATTTTGAAATTTAACAATTTTTAAAGAAAACTTTAAAACTTGTAATATCATTGAAAAACTTTCAGTGTTTATTGAATACATTTTCATTTATCCAGGAGTCACTTATAATGACAATGTATTCCAATGTTTATATATGTTGTTAGTATTGATATAGGCAACTTAATTCACTCAAGTACTAACCTATAAAGAGGTAAGAAACTTAAGTGCAAAACTTCCAAAGTTAGTCTGTAAGTTTGCTTTATAAGTTTCTTAATAACTTTATTTAGGCTTCTATATGTTGAGAGTAAAAGTTATGGTTCTAAGTTTAAGTTTTTTTGTTTATAATTTAAACATACAGTTTTCTAAAAAAAATGTTTTTTCCTTCCAATTAGTGGTTTTGTTTTTCTTCGGCTTATCTGCCCTGCTATCCTGAATCCACGAATGTTTAATATCATCTCCGGTAATTACCTTTTAATACATTTGCAAATGAGAAAAAAAATCAGTATTTTCATAATATTTGATAAAAATACTTGCCTGTTAAATTAAAAAACATTTCAAGATACACTATTCCCTGCTTGTCTTTTAGTATCTAAGATGTTAGATTTTTCTGTTTCTGTGACTCATTTATTTATTTTAAAAAGTCTGCATTGTACTCACTTGAGCACATGTCAGAGGTCAGCTGTTGGGAGATGACTGTCTGTTTTCACCATGTGAGTGCCTGGGATTGAAATCAGGATATCAGGTTTGATGGCAAGCATGTTTACCTCACTTGCTGGACTGCTGGCTCTGACAAGTGTTTGTAGATTAGGAAGGGCTCTTGTGTCCTTTGTCTACATCAAAGTTGCTGTAAGGTAAACTTTCTTCTAAGATCAGGTCAAAAACCTATGTGCAGCCACATAGCAGTCTGTGAACATTTACAAAGATATCCCAGGATTCTTTTAGTTACAAAACATTAGCCATCTTACATTTTAATAAGCTTGATTCCATTTTGCTTTTCACTAATTGTCCACAGAAAAATTTTAAGATTTGTAAGCTTAAAAGTGTTGATATTTATGACTTTAATGTTGTAATGAGCCCATCAATATTAATAGAAGGAAGCAATCATTTTATGCTAATACTTTGAACCTCAAAGCTATATTAAAAAATTATTTGAGTTGGAACTGCATTCTGTAATTCTGTAATCACAGAACCTAGGAGGCTAAGGCACAAGAAAGCCCAAGGCAAGCCTAGACTATGTAGCTAGATTATGTCACTAAACACAGTAGTATGTATCTGCAATGCCCATATGCATGAAGAGTGGATCTGAAAGAGTCCCCTTGATCTTAAAAACAAAAGGAAGACCATAGTTTTTTTCGATATTTTTACTTTCATACTCACCACATTCCTGCAATTACTTTTAAATTACTATTGAAGTGATTGAATACATGCATATTAAGAATAAAGACTGGGGCTAGTGTCAGGTTCAGTGTTTAGGATCTTATACTGACTGCTCTTACAGAGGACCTGAATTCCCTTCCCAACACCCATGTCAAGTTGCTCACAACCACTTAATGACTCCAGCTCCAAGGGATCAAACACTGGTCTTGCTTCTGTGGGTAGCTGCACTCATTTGTACATATCCACACCAAAATACACACAACTTTTTAAAAATTAAAAGACTTAGAATTTTTTGAGAGCTCTATCTAAATATTGGCCTTAAACTGGCACTTTAGTGTTAGATTAAATATAATAGTTGCAGGCTGCAAATGTAATTAAGTTGGTGGAACACTGGCAGAATATACATCTGGGCTCAACACCTTGTACCTGATAAAACTCAGGTAAGAAAATAGCCATGAGATTAGAAATTCAATGTTGTCCATGAACATGGGTAGGGCCTTAATTGTCAGTTTCTATTTGGTAGCTACAAATACTTTTCATTTACATTGCACTTCTATGTTCTACAGGGAGTTTTTTTATGAACTCAAAAACTGATCTTTAAAGTGAACTAGTGGCCTTCAAATAATGTTGGTAATAGGGAATTGCTAAGATTGCAAAATGTTCCCCTATGTGGGTTGAAATGAGCTTTCGACATTGTCCTGAAAAGTTTGTAGAGTGAGTGATAGTCTTCTTAGCAATAAAGCAGCTTTTTGAAGTATTCTGAAATATTATCAACCAGTTGGGAATTACTCAAGTTTGTAGTGTCCTTTTCACAAAACAAGAAGCACTGATAAGTGCGTTCAATTTTCCCCTTTTAATTCAAGTCCTTTTGAATTAGGTCATACATTTTTGAGAACTATTCTGAATATATTCTGAATAAAGGATTGTTAGTATTCTAACAGTAAAGAAAGTGCTAAATGTTAGACCATTCATCTGAAAGTAACCTCTGGAGTTGGTGTCATTGGCTGTACCCAATTTTCTTCTAGATTCCCCATCTCCGATTGCTGCAAGAACACTGACATTAGTGGCTAAATCTGTGCAGAATTTAGCAAATCTTGTGGAGTTTGGAGCTAAGGTAAAAATATCTTGATATTTAAATATATTAATCAAATTTAAATTCACAAATACATACCAGATCTTTAAAACATGATTGGAATGATACTGTTATCTGCTTTTGTGACTTAGTATATGACAAATTTCTTTACAAACTCACAAGTATGTACATACCACTAGTCAGTATGCAGTCCTTTAACTGATGTTCAGATGTAACAGGTATTCATTCTTCTTTACACTTCCTTTCAGACTTGTCCTAAACTTTGGGTTATGATTTATAATTAAATGGCACATTTCAAGCTTTTGTCATGTATTTCACTATTAGTTATTTTTATTTCATGCCAGATTCATTTCTCTTTTTTTTTTCCCAAAAAGATTTATTTCCTTCTATGTGTATGACTGTTTTGCCTGCATGCATGTTAAGTGCACTGTGTTCCTTGTGCCTGCATAGGCCAGAAGAAGGCAGCAGATTCTCTGGAACATAACAGTTGTAAGCCATTATAGGGGTGCTGGCAACTAAACCCTGCTCCTCCTCTGGAAGAGTAGCAAGTGCTCTTAATGCAGAGCCATCTCTTCAGTCCCACAGATCCTTATCTCTGTTCATCTGCTAGAGGTATAACTTTGTTGCATTATTCTTCAAAATTTCATGCCTACATTTTTGAGATTCCCAATTGAACATTATCCCATTTGAAGCTTGTTGTTGATACTTCTAGAAATTATAAATTATAGTGGATTAGGATTTTACTTTAAGTAGTTTACATTTATGGGTTATCTTTTGAATTTTCCTGAAACCCAAAGCGTATTTCGGTTTGCAATCGTAGGGAGTTTTTGTTTTCACTGTATTTTAATTTTCTATAGTGTGTTGGATTCTTCATAATTTACCAGTAATTAACTCTAGATCTCCATATAAACAGTTTGTGTCTGCCAAGCTATATGTTTAATTATTTTAACTTATAATTTAATTGTAATTTAATTTTGAATGTTTTTATTAAATACCTCCATTCCGCCACAAAACTTTATATTAGAAGGAAAACTTCACATGAATAAATACTAATTCTTGCAACATGTGTAGTTTTTGTTGTAAAACAGTTGTTTTATGGAATATGAGATGTAAGTTTTTAATTTTTTAGGAGCCTTATATGGAAGGTGTCAATCCATTCATCAAAAGTAATAAGCATCGCATGATCATGTTTTTAGATGAACTTGGGGTATGTATATAATTTTTAAGTTCTTTGAGAATGAGGTTAGCCATATAAGTAATAACCTTTAGATTTTAAAACCAGGACTTCAAAATAAAATCTTTTCTATCCAAAATGTTTTCTCACTTATTCTTGTTTATGTCAAGCATACACAATTGTGGCTTTTAACCAATCACCTTTTAGACTGTCTTTTCATACCCTGTAGCTATTGTTGGATTTAACCTTTTAAGTTGTAGCTGAAACAAGATTTGAAGCCATTTATATTGGAAGTAGAGTTAGAACTAGATGAAATAGTATAATTACTATGTCTCAGTTGAGCTTTTATGAATTAAACTGATACAAAATTGAAGAATATATTCATAATTTCTGAGATCCTAAATTGTAAAATTATATTTTCTACATTATATATATTTCTAACACTGAATGAATTTTAAAGTAAGTATATTCATAGTGTGGTATGTGTACATGGAGAAAAAGCCAAAATTAGCATGTGTGTGTGAGTTGAGCCAAGTTTATGTCATCACAAGTATAGGAGACTCAGTTGTAAAACAAATGTCAAAAACCCACTTTTGCAAATAAAAAGTTTGGGGTTAGGAGGAAGCCCAACAGCATAAGCGCTATCTTTATAAGAAACTTTTATGTGAACTTCTGCAAAGCTTTTATTAGGAGTATTTCTAATAAAAAATATAGTTTTCCCTGAACTTTTTTTTTTGGGGGGGGGGGAATGTCCTTTTTACTAACCCACAAGCTCTGTGAATGCAAGTATTTTTACTTGCAATCTATTATTCCCTAAATCAACTTAGTAAATAAGTGATTCAATTAAAACAAATTTATTTGAGTTATATTTGTTTATAAAACTAAACTGTTCAATTTTTACAAATGTGTGAGAAGCATTATCATTAAAAGTGGAGTACATACATCTACAATTGTTAATTCTACCACATGTTAAATTTTACTCCAAGGCCTAAGATAGTATTGGCATGTAATGCAATCATATAGTATTATAAAATTATTATAATGGCTAAATTACTTCATAAAGCTTAAACATATTAATGTACAGTCTATCGAAATTGCAAACAAAGTAAATTTTTATTATACTTAAAATTAGATGCTGGCTAATTTAGATAAGGGTATTGTAGTGATATTCAATCTAGGAATTTTAAGTTGTAATATTATCTATTTTGCATATGCTCTAAATTTCAAAAGAAAAAAAACCAATTCACATTGTCATTCTGTGGAAGAGTGTAGAACCTGGCTTCTTTGTAAATAGAGGTTCTACAACCTATGTTTAGCAGAATTACTTAAATAAAAATTTTTGTACAAATTAATGTTTTATACCTAGTTAGGATAACTTTAGAAGAGACTACAAGGATTTTTATTTCTAAATGCAGTTTTATGATTCCCTTAAAGAATGTACCTGATCTTCCGGACACTACAGAGCATTCTAGAACTGACCTGTCTCGTGACTTAGCAGCATTGCATGAGATCTGTGTAGCTCATTCAGATGAACTGAGAACACTGAGTAATGAGCGTGGTGTCCAGCAGGTAGGTTTTTACAAAGCGGCAGCGTTCGTATTTTATAAATGGTCCATGTAAAAACGGCAAGTGAGCTACTGTTAGTAGTAAGGCATGTTATTCTATTAGTTACTCTCATACCAAGTGCGTGAGCAAAATTACTTGTGAAACACAGAACTATATGAGAAATGTGAAAAATGACTACAGATGATACTTTTTATAGTGATTCATGTTGGTGTGGATCATAACTCACACCTTAAAAAACATTAGTCTACATTAGATTTTTGCTGTCCAACAGAACTGTAAATAGTTTTTAATTGACTTAGTGAAAAGTCATTGGAGATAGTCTTGAGCTAAGGAAGTTAAATGGGGAGAAAATGGAATCACATAGGAAAGTATAAATCAAGATACACACATCCTAAGTGATTAATTTCTCCCATGGTTTTAGAAGGCAGTAAATGCTACCACTGCATTCCCTTCTTATCTGGTAGAGATTCTGCATTCTCATTAGCCTGAGAGTCTAGAAGCCAAGTAGTCCTAACTAATTAGTACAACTGGAAAACATTGTCATTGTTTTTCCAAGGTTTATAATGACAAAATATAGCATAGTAATATTTTCTCTATTTTGCTTATAACTAAAAATACTCAGTTTAAGTAATTAAAACTAAGTTTTGTGTGTTGAGTAGAATCCCAGTACCTTAAGAATTCCATTGCTTTGATTTAGCATTTATCAAAACCAATCAAATCCTAGAATTGAAATTTTAGACTCTTTATTTGCTTAGTGATTTTTTTCCCCCCACTGTTTCTCCTGTGTCTAGCATGTACTGAAAAAGCTTCTGGCAATAACAGAACTGCTTCAACAAAAACAAAACCAGTATACAAAAACCAATGATGTGAGGTAGCAGCCTGGTGTTCTGCATGGATTCAGCATGCCCAATGTGGTAATTCACATCACCATGTCTCCTTTGCTCTTGCCAAAAAGAAAGGAAAAAAAAAAAAAAAAAAAAGAAAGAAAAAAAGATAGCACACCTTTCCACATTCCAGTGATGTGTGAGCTATGCAAGCAAAAGCCCAAGATTCTGCTGGAGAGTAACTGCCAGCACCTTTGTAAGCTATTTGTGCAGAATATTGTGCACTTTTCCCACATGGAATCTCTACCAAACTCTGAGCCTTGGTGTATAGGTCACCCTTAACAACAACAAAAACGCTGACTGACTGTGTCTTGAACTTTGAAAATATATTTTCAGTATATCCAATTGCCAAAGTTTTGCTGTCTCTTGGAAAAGGAACTATGAAATCAACTGACAAGGAAACGCATCTTACTGACAACTGAATTTAACTGGATCACAGGACAGTTCTTACTGTAATTTCTTCCTTATGAACATGACCATTTGACTGTTCACTGAATTTATTTGTATTTACAGTTTCCAGAGTTTGACATTATAATAGGAACAATCTTGCTGTATACTTTTTAAAAATACTGTGCTATTCTTCTGGAACTGTTGAAAGACTATATAAAATCGATGAATCTATTGCTCATCAGCTTTATTTTTTAAACATACCACTTATTTTGTTGGAATTGTCAAAGACTGTATTTAGATCTCATGCTTTTGTTAAAATGTTTACAACAGTAAATAGTTGAAATTCAATAAATATTATTGGTCATTGTACCAATTATTGCATGTTACCCATTTGACCATTTTATAGATTGCTGATGTCTTTTATGTTTAAACAAACTGCTACAATACTTTTGTCAATTCTAAGATGGTTTTGGTTATCTTTGATTATGCCAGACAACCTCATCAGCCATTTAACATCTTACACGTCTTTTAATTTGTACTTGTTTTCCTGCTGGGTATTTAGTTTGTATAGTTCATCTGCTCTTGTTTATGTATTTTTTTGTGAAATATTCACAAGGGTTAAGTTAAAATAAACTAAGGGATAGCTTGCATAACTGATTAGCTTACTATTTAATTTTATTATAATTTTCTTTCTACTTTAGTGATAGTTCAAGCTTTAATATCAGAGCAAAGTCGGGAATTTTTATTATTTCTTTCACAGAATTCCATTTATTTACTCAATATACAACTTGTTAAGGAACATGTGTTCCCTCCTGTATTTTCTTGAAGACCAGACTTAAAAACAGTATGTACCACAGTATTTTTAGTAATCAAAATAGTTTTTTTTTAAAGAACCACTAAGGGAGGTATTAAGGTATTAATAAAGTTTCCTCAATAAAAATGTTTTTCTGAAGGTCTAGATCCATAAAACATTTGATTGCATTTCTCAAGAGATATTGTGTACAGGGAAAGATGTTATGTAATCAAGGTTTATTTTTCCCTTTGCTGAGGATCAAACTGAGAGGACTAAATTGTATTCTACAGAATATCATTGAGATTTCCCTAGCTTACATATAGGGCTGAAAACTGCCATAAAGGTAAATTCACTGTCTTCACATAGCTTCAGTCAAGTTAGCTGTGGTAACAAAACCAAAAATCCTGTGTTTCTTGGCTTAGTCAGTACAGTTCCCGTTATTGATGCTGGCTGCACTAAGACAGTAACTCATCTCTGTCCTTAGTTTTAAGGTGGAAGGGCTACAGACAAGTTAATGCAAATGTGGACTTCGGAAAACAGGGAAAGATCCAGACTCTAGTGTAAGGCATTTTAGTTTGCTCTCACTGATTGTATGTGAATGTTCAGCCATGACAGCCTATCTGCCATTTTTTTTTTTTAACCTGACATCTCCCTTTTCTACCATTTATTTTAAAAGAAATCTGACTTATCCTCATTTTTATATTTTATTGACATGCTTAGTCTCTTAACTTGGAGTGGGAAACTTGTTACTTACCTGCTTAGGCCCTATAGTAGTAACTGGGTAGTCAGTGATGAAATCCAATCTTTCAACTTACTTTTAACGGGCGGGGCTGGGTAGGAAATTGTCAGAGAAACGTGTTCCCCTTGCACTGATGCCAAACATTAGTGATCTGAAAGAAAAACAGAGACCTACTGCGAGCATTTGCAGTTCACTTGCAGTGCTGTCCACAGTCCAGCATGGTGTTTAACTTGGCCTACACTTGGGCATATAGGTGTTTGTTTTTACTCTACTTTCATGAAGCCCTATTTTATAAATTTTATTCTAAAAGAAAACAAACTCAAGCCATAAAAACAATTATTAGAGATGAACATAGAGTAAACATCACCATTTAAAAACATAACTAAAATGCTACCTACCCTCCTGGGAAGTGTATCTTGGAATATTAAGCTGGGTAAATTTAGATTCAAGGTAGTTGAATTTGTCAGAATATCTTCAATCCCGTTTTCCAGAAAAAGAAAAAACAAAACATTGGTCTAATATACACATATGTATCTGCAATTGGGCCTTAACGGAAACACCTACTATTAATATGCAGCAAACACATACTGTATGTCAAGCACTGCTGAATAATCCTATCAGAAGCAGGGATTATCATTTTCCCCATCTCTGTTTGGGAAAATAGCACATTGACGTATATAATTAACTAAAGTCATAGAAAAACAGAGGCATATGTTTTGGGTTTTTATATTTATTTCATTTTTAAATTTTGAATGTAATTTATCTACAATTCCTAGTCACACTATATAATGCCCATTTTATATGGATTTACTGAGAGATGATCATTTAATGATAAAATTGACTATATCATTTGTTATGACTTCTGTAGTAATTTGAGATTTTATTATCTATACTCAAAAATTTTATTTTTATTTAAACCTGCTGTCAGTACCTGCTTGGAATAAAATTTAGTGCCTAAGAACTAAGGAAGTGCCCAGTATATTCTACAGCTTAGTAGTAATTCATAAATAGTTCAGTCTACTGGAGAAACATTTGAGAAGCATTTGTAAGAGCTTCTGGAAGATGAAACCGGTTTCCTTAGTTCTTCAAATGTTTACCTATTGCTCAGTTTTTGTTTTTCTGGTATAGTGCTTCTAAATGTAAAGGTTTGTTTATGATAGTTTGTCTAAAACAATATAAAGAAGTGTACCACAGTTTGGCCACTACAAGAAGACATGGTGTGCTACTAATCCTAGTGGGTTGTGAATAGTCAAGCTAGGTGGTATTCAGCTTCTTTTGAAGCTACATTTTATATAAAACAATCACAAAGAAAATATATATAACAATTAGAAAAGTTTAATATATTTTGATGTTTTCACATTGTACTGTTTTTAAAAAAGTAAAATGTCAGACATGCATCCTACTTCCGTTGGTTAATAAGTACTGTTGCAGTCATTTATAATGCTTAGAGAGAATCTACCAGGTCATCGTCAGTCCATTCCTCCTAAAGGGAAAAAAAAATGTTGTAAGGGTAACATTTAAGTATTGAGCCATTTGTTGTTTACCTCCCTTTAAGAATATGTGGATTGACAACAGTCTACTATAGATTTTTGGTTTTTTTGATATGTTCTACTACGGCTGCAGCCAGCTTTGGATCCTGCTGTATCTCAAGTGCTTGAACTACAGGTATGTGCTTAAGTCCTGCACTTCACTGAGATAATGACATGGCAGCTGCCCACTCTGTGAAGAAGTATATAAAGGCTATCCTTTTTCCTGTGCTTATTTTGACTTCCTAAGAGACACAGTTTTTAAAACTGGGGTAAGGCAAGGGAACAATCTTTAGAGAATAGAAAAAATTTAGCATCACTGCCTTCTATCACAGGAAGTTACTTCAATCAAGTAGCTTACTTTAGAACTGGCTCACAGTCATGCAAAAATAGACCATGTATAGACTTCCTGATAGCACCATGCCTCACATAGCAGCTGCCTCACACGCTCGTGCCATGGATTCTAATCCCCCTGAACTGTTTGTTACCCCAAATAAATCTTCCCCTTAACGATTTCTTTAAAATTCAAACTGCATAAACAGGTGAGTAAAAAAAACGTATAATTTCAAACTTCAGAGGTTCTTGTAGTTCTAGTACTCAGAGGGCTGAGGTAATGGAACTGGGAGTTCAAGACCAACCTGGGCTACAAAGCAAGACAGTTTTAAACATTCTCAGCCCCACCTGTCTACAAAGCTAATAGTTCAGAACAGTATATCCTAACTTAGGTCATGCCAGAAAATTCAAATGATAACAAGTTTATCTTTAGGGGAAAACATACCTCTTCCTGTTTGGGTTTCTTTGATACATAGTCATCATCTTCATAGCCTTTTCTCTTCTTCCTATAATTAAGCAATTATCGATTAGCAAAACTGATAGTGGCAACAAAGCCTATAAAATAGGCTAGCAAGACTATATGAATTAGAACCCAATGTGGTAGCCCACAGCTACAATGGCAACACACAAACTGAGGCAACAGTACTGCCTTGAGTTCAAACTAGCATGGGTTAACAAGAGAGACCCTATCTTCAAAAGCAAAATACATTTCTACTGAAGAATAGGGACTGGATAGCTGGAAAGGTATTATTTGTGGATACAGAGGCAATATTTAATATTTAGTCCAGTGTAGCAAGAACCTGCAAAGATGAAAACAACAACAGCAAACAGGTTGAAAATACTCATAAATCCCAGTTCTTGTGACTCTTAACAGGATTTTTGGAAGATCCTTGGTTATACAGTGATACCTTGCCTCAAGAAAACGTAGCAAAGAAAATCTAGAGGAAAAAAATGTTGGAAGTTCTTGTCTTGGTTATCATTGGTTGGCATACTACAATGGAGTACAGTGGTGGCACAGACCTGCAGTGCCAATACTCAGGTAAAGCAGGAAAGTTGAGAATCTGAGGCCTACTGAGGCCTCCTAAGCCAGACCCTGTTGAGGAATAAATAAAAGAACATACTATAAAAGCTATGTTTATTAAGAATATGATGGTGTTAATACATCAGTGGTCAAAGCAGACAGGCAAAAATGGCTCCGCACATCTGGTGAGAGACTCGGTGGGGTTAGACACCAAGATGGACAGCCTGGTTTGTTCCCTGTGGCCATATGGAATGAGGAGAACTGACTCTTGCATGTTGTCCTCTGCCCTTCCCACATAGGCACTTGCTTATTAAGTACATAGTCAAAATACAATAAATACATGTGATTTAAAAACTGGCTATACCTTTTAATTTTATTTGTGACTAAAAATTGTCAACTAAGAAAACCATGAAATAATACTCAAACTCTAGAAAACTACTAATATTGGTTAAAAAAACAAACAGATCCCCCCAAAACCCTTACCTAAGCATCTCTTTGTCAAAGTAGTGTAAGAAAAAAATATAAGTAGGATAACCATCTTTTTTAAAAACGATACTAATATATAATGTATTACAAGAATAAAATGCCAGACTCAATGCAGAAAACTTACAAATGGCTATTAAACTTGGAAACATCATTAGTTACAGTAATCAGGGAAATGCAAATGGTCAAGGTGAAACTTCTTTTTTCACTCAGAGTGGCAAAAGTTAAAGATTTTGTTAAATGCATGATATGGACATATTATCACAAGTATTTTATGGATGTATTATCACAAGTATTTAAGGATGGCAGAGGGTAGACCCATCTGGTAAGTTACTTCTGAGATCAACATCTGCTGTTTGATTAAAGGAAACATTGTTTTTTAATCAGTGAGTGACTTAGAAGAATACAGTTACTGTATACTGAAAAATAAAGGCAAAAATGTTAATGATCAAGGAAAATAAATGCCTTGTGCTGAAGTAGTGCTACTTAGTGTCGTTCGTGAACTGTTCCAGCCTGCAGTGAGAGGCGCAGAATAGACACTGTGTACTTAGAAACTGTACAGCAAACTGACAATAACTTTTGTCAGGTGAATCCAATACAATTTAAACTTAAATTTTTATGACTTTCATTTTGGAGAAAAAATTTATAAAAGTATACATCTATAATAATTTTTTAAGTTCTATACAAAGAAATTCACTCATAGGAATGTAGAAATTTTTTGGCATAGTGCAAAGCAAATGGCAACTTGGAATAAAATGTATACTTTATCAATTAGAAATGTTTGGATTATGGCCCATTCCATTATTAGCAGAACAGAATTAGTAAGTCAATGACCCAACTAGGAGGGCAAATTAGTAAATACTTCAAATTTATAGGCCATGCAGTTTCTGCCATAGCCACTTTAATACAGAATGAAAACAGCTTCAAAAATTATGTAAACCAATAATGGGCATTCTATGTTCCAATAACTGTACTTTTCAGAATCAATGTAAGAACACAGTCAAGTACTACAGCACTTCTATTTACCAATATGTCATTCTTTAATTCTGATATTTGCTGCTTAGTACTGAAACCTACCAATTCAAGATTTACATGAAGACATGTTTTGAAACTACACCTGTAAGATAAAAGTCCTATAATTTGCACTCTGTACAGCCCTTGAAGTCCTCTACTACAACTATACTTAAGGAATTAAGTCACGACTGTCTTGTGCTGAAGGCTTTGGAGTGCTCTAGCTTTTTATGCATATTTGTTAGCATTTCTCCACTATAGAGATCAAGGTCACAATCAGTGTGTGTGTGTGTGTGTGTGTGTGTGTGTGTGTATATAAAATCAAAGCTAATTCTCATTACATGCTAATAAATAACAAAAGTTTAGAGTCAGTACACATAAAACAAATTATTTTGTGTTATCCAAGCATAAAAATTGGGCTACAATGTTCTTTTATCCAGAGCATGATATATATTTTATGGTAAATTCCACCTTAGCTTACAAATGAAAAGACATTAAATATGTTCTTATACTTACACAAAGGACCCTAATAGCACATTTTACTGGTTCTCTGACACAATGTTTCCTTACTAGCTTATTAAGTCTCAAACAGTACATTTGTTCGTAAAAAAAAAAAAAAAAAAAAAAAAAAAAAATCGGTAGGGTTAGGAGACAAAGGTTTAACAATCTCATAGGAAGACTGGCTCCCAGTGAGTCCATAAAGTAATGGTCAGGATCAACCTGTAGGATGAAAGCCCAACCTTTCTTCCTTGTTTACTTCCACTAGAAATGTGCACATAGGCCAGGCTTGGGATGTGCACAGGTAGAGCACTTGCCTATGGACAAGGCCCTGAACTCAACTCCCAACACAGACAAAATCAGTATACTCAACTTTTTAAAAAGATTTTATTTAGGTGCTAAGATTAACAAACTTGTACCAGTGAAATAATTTAAATAACAACTGAACTCAAATACTTTGTGAGCATAACTTCTGTGTCATGCCTACTTACGTAACAACATTAAGTGCAAGGTCAGAAGAATGACATCGCTCCAACTTCTGTTTCAGAACAGCAACTTCTTCAGACCTGGGTGGTTCATACTTTTTGACTAGGTTTCTCATGCCTACATGGGGATACAAAAATATTTAATAAAAACTGTGTTCAGCTAGATATGGTGGCACATACTTCCATATCTGCACTCAGAAGGCAGAGGCAGGTGGAACTAAGTTTGAGGCCAGCCTGGTCTAGAGTTAAGTTCCAGGAAAGTCAGGGCTACACAGAAAAATCTTGTTTTAAAAAACAAACAAAATATCTGCTGTTCTATAAAGCCTAATAATCTGACTTGCTTCAGGAAACAAAGACATTGGTGACGACATATATTCTTACCAGGAATTGTATTCTGTATTAAAGTCAAGCAACAGCAGCTTTTACAGTTCAAATAATGAGTATCTACTATTTATGTTGCACTATATATAGCATCAATATAAGCATGCTGTATATAATACGGGCAGTAATGTTTGCAAATGCTGCCATGTTTACAGTTTGCTTAATTTAAGGCTTTTGAAATAATGCTTCTGTGATTTAGTAAATATTCTTTATTCTCTACCACCAACCATACACATGAACAATCTATCCTATAGATGGTGTCCCAAAATATATATTTACCAAAAATATAACATAAAAAAGGATGCTTCCTTAACAAAACAAATGCTAAAAACAATCTATAGATCAGTAAAGATAAGACTATATAAAATACTTTCCATCTTGTTATTTAACATAATAAACCAAAAATCTCAAGATTAGGAACATGATGAGTAGTCCAGGGACTTACTGTGTGGCCATGTACTTTCTACACTGAAATTGGTACTTGTGATTCAACATCTTTAGGTCAATATCTGGGTTTGTTTTGTTTTGTTTAAATATGATTACCTTCATATTATTAAAGCTGAGTATTTTCTGAAGCATTATCCTTGTTTCAAATTTATTAAAATAAGTAGAACAAAATATAAGAAAGCAGTAATTAAACTGCAAGCTTCAAACAAGCAGTGTTTTCTTTATGGTCCCTTCTACCAAATTGTTAGAAAGTATTATTACCAAATTACAATTAGCTTTGGAAGTGAACCCTCTAGTGGTAAATATGAAGACCTACGGTTTATAGGGGAAAATAAAACCTTTCATTATGCTCAGAGGAAATCCAAGATTACTTCAAGCAAAGAATCACTTCAAGGCATGTAATTGCATGACTTGAGTCTCAGTTTTTAAAATAAACGTTAAAATATATACACACTTATCACCTCAACAAAGGTCTGCAATCCTGTGTTTTATTGGTTTGCCTTACCTCTGAAGTATGTCTCCATAACTATAAACATAATTGCCAAGACAATGAAGAACTCAGTGTGGTGGCATACCCTACCATCTTCACACTCACCAAACTGAGGCAAGAGACTTCAAGTTTAAGTCTAGCCTGGGCTACACTCCTAGACTCTCTCAAAAACACAAATTAGTGAGATCATATATATGCATGCATATATACATACATACATATATACATACATATATACATACATACATATATATATACACACACACATATATATAGGTAGGTGTATATATATGTGTGATGTGTACATGTTACATATTCACATACAATTAATGCATATATACATGTATTAAGCAGAAATTCTAATCAGAATTTCTAAAGAGAATTTCTCAACACCAGCACCAAAAAGTTTTTGGTAAGCCTGTTATCAAAGTCTATATTAAATTTCCAAGGCTCCTATTAAAATTATTACTAAGTTAGTGTTTTAAAATAATCAACTGTATTCTCTCATACTTCAGAGTCCAAAAATCTGAAATTTTGTTTCCCTGGGCCCAAATGACAAGTATTGGCCAATTTTGACTGAAGGCTCTAATGAAACATCAATCCAGCTTTAAAGATCTGCGTATCTTTTGTCGTCTTAACCCTGTTTTATGACTGTCTCAAACGTCTCTCTACCTTCTGTTATGAAGACCCTGTGACAACATGTACTTTTCACTTCAGTAACTCATGTTACCATCAGCACCTTCTCACTGCACAACCCCATCTTTTGCAGTCTCAGTTAACAGGTGTAGGTTTCACAGATAGGACATGGACCTCCTTTAAGGTAGCATTTTTAAGCAGCATTCTTCATGGTTTTTTTGGTTTGGATGGTTTGGGTTTTTTGTTGCTAGGGTTTGAAGAACTGGAATGAGCTAGATAAAGTCTTACCATCTAATCCCAACCCACCCATCTGACAAGCTTCGTTTTTATCGATCTCCATGACACTTCTCCCCCACCAACCCACACATGAAAAGTTACTGGCTTTGTATTGATAACAAAATGATCAGCATATGAGAGATATTAACTAGTTAAAATTATTTAAAAAACAAATGCTCCAAATGCAAACCTTCCCTTGAAATTAGTTCTTTTAGTTCTAAATGTCTACCATGTATTTATGGCTACTTTTAAAAGAATCTGTTCTGACTTAGCCTTTTCTAAATCTGATATCCATATTCTGTTTTTACAAATAAAATACCTTTTATTTATTCTCGCCAATGAATCTTCAATGCATTTTGACACACTAATTCAATAAAAATAAATTTAAATACCAGTCTACCACAGCATTTATTCAGAAAGTAGCTTTGTTAATAGCACTTACTTTTCATTACATCCAGTAACTGTGACAGGCAAGTCCTATTTTCTTTCAGCATTAGACTCTCTGATAAATAGCTGAAGTAAGAAAACAAGAACATTTTAATTCATTGAAAGCATATAGCACAGTGAAAAGACAGGCATAAATTATTTACCTCCGTGGTTATTTCATCAAGGACAGTTTTTAAATTACTTCTTTAAAACTATTACACACTATCTGAAACCTCTGCAGTACTAAAACCTATTACAGTCTGAAAAACTTACTATCACTTCTGCCAGTTTAAGAGATTGCAAAGTTTAAATTTTATTATATATAGCTTTTCAGAGATAAAAGTACTAACAGACAGTATTTATCATTGTTGTTATTAAATGTTTGCTATAGAAACAGCCTAACTACAAGCCTAACTTTATGTGATTTATGAAAAGTCTGCGCTTTAGAGATGGATTTAACTAAGCTCAAAAATAGAACACAAGGAATATGGCACCAGTCAGCTTTCTCCCTTCAGTAACACTGTCATTGTACCTTTAGCTATACATGAGCAAGCAATCTATCAAGATGGTATTACCTCATGCTTTATAGATCTATCATGTCTTATTTCTATCAAGTTCAAAGCAATCTCAGGTCTTTCAAAAATAAATATATAAAGAAAACTTTCTTCCAGCTACATTAGTTATAAAGAATGCAATGAGTTTTACAAAATGTTGTTGCTATATTTTAAACTACCTAGATTAAGCTATATGACAAAATGTTGATAACTATGTTACATATTAACTAGTTTGCTTATCCCTCTTGTTATGGGTTTGCAGCCCATTTACAACTGAGCATAGCTCAGGATGTCCTTTAACTGCTGACATTCCTGTTTCCATGCCCCATGTGCCTCACAAAGACTCTACACCTAATCTGCAGACAAGTCAGTTATTCACATAGTTGGTTTTTCTAGTTAGCTCAGGGTTTCATTGTTTTATTCCTTAAGTGTAGTATAATGGAAACTCATTAAATGTTTGCTTAGTGAATGAGATATAAATCACAATATGGTTAAATCTATGTAGTGTGTTATGTTTGCACAAGATAGGTATACTGGGGCTAGAGAAATGTCTCAATGATTAATGGCACATACTGTTCTTGCAGAAGACCCAACTTTGGTTCCCAGCATCTATATCTGGCAGCTCCTAACAACCTAACTGGCAGGAGCCATCTAGGAGAGGCTAAGGCTAGCAGGTGACTTTCCTGGAGGTGGTCCGCCGATTCTGCATGGCTTACAATGAGTAAACTCTGAGAGGGAAGATCATAAGAGATGTTCATCTCAGGATTGCTTCCTGCAGCTGATATGCCCTTTTCTATTAGTCTAATGATCTGTGGGCATTAGCCCACCCTAATTAGACAGATTTCATGCAGGTGAACATAAAGATGAATATTCAGCCGGGCGGTGGTGGCGCATGCCTTTAATCTCAGCACTTGGGAGGCAGAGGCAGGCAGATTTCTGAGTTGGAGGCCAGCCTAGTCTATAGAGTGAGTTTCAGGACAGCCAGGGCTACACAGAGAAACCCTGTCTCAAAAAAAAAAATAATAATAAAGATGAATATTCATGAATTAATGTTATTTAGATAAATTAATGGTTTTATAGAATTCCTGATTTGATTCAAACAATTTTATCAAGAAAGTTTTAAGAGATGGTTTAGTTATTTTGCCAGAAGGCTATATAATAAAGTTAGAATCAATAATAGAATGTGTCCATTCCTCATTGACTAATAAAGGCTGCATAACAGGGTCTACAATGAGCTTTCACAATTAGAAACTTTTGTCTAAGAAAGTATAAGAAGGCCGGGAGAAGGAATAAAGTGTGGCATCTGGGGGCTCAGCCCTACCCACCAAATGTGTATATGTATATGTCTGTTTGTCTATATGTATGACATATGTAGGTATATGTGTATGTATGTAAGTATGCAAGAATACTTGTAGAGCTGATAAGACAGGTGGTTGGGCCTGACTAGAGTGTGTGTGTATATGAATGTGTATGTGTTTGTACATATTGCCTGGTGAAAGATTTTAATTCTTTTCCTTTCTTTTGTCTTTGGTTCATGAAGACTTAATGAGTTCTAAGCCTCTCACCTGCAAGGGGTCCTCGAGCTAAAAGAGAAACCAATGCTTATTAAAGCATAAATAGTAAGATAGTTATAAAGTCAAAACGTAGCACTTATCAGCACAGAACAGTAGGAGAGAGTTAAGTTTCCAGAGGCCATCAACTCCTTGCCCCCATTAAGAGAACATTAAGAGAGCGTTAAAAGGCCATAGGTCATCAGTCTGGCCTTCATCCAACTCCGTGTCCCACTTTGGCCCGTTTCCCCACTGGAGCAGGCCCCTGGCACCCAACTCCAGCCCTGGAGAAATTACACCTTTTTGCTGGTCTCCATACATATGGCACCTATATACATGGCATATACTTACACGTACACATAGATAAAAATAAGTATTAAAAGAGAAGTATACATACCATAAATTTAAAAAGGTTAAGGTCACAGTGCTTCATTCTAGATGCAAATGTTTCAAAATATGTAACTGTTCATATTGTATAAAGCTACCTTGCTATATATGCTGCCTTATGTGAAATATGGTTGGTATCTGAGGGTCTGCAATATTGGTACTTCTGTAGTAATAAATTTCCTAGTGAGGAAGGACAAAAACTAAATCACAGCTGTTAATGTTTGATGCTGGCTTATCATTGTATTTTGAAATTTTTAAGTATGTAAGTTTTAAGTTTAGAAAATTTTAGTTTCCTCAGCTGTTTATAAAGATGAAACAAAAGAATCTCATCATAAGAGAAATTAAATATGAATAATAAAAAATAGTATAAATTGGAAAACAACTGGAGTGTGACAGTTATTGACCACTCTCCAGCTCCGTGATTATATACCTGTAGTACTGTTACACGTGTAAGAATTAGTATGTGCGTCAGATAACATTAAAAACCTGAGTGGAATTAATTCACATTAAGTACTCATTGTAATGTCTGTGTCTAAGTGTGTTTATGTACTGGCTATTGTTATTTATGGCTCAACTACAATTTTCATGTGGGTATACCCTAAAGCATTACGAATCCTTACTGAAAGTGTTACCTGTGCTTAACAACATAGAATACAATAAATCAGACTTGCTGCATTAACACTGCCTTGTAAAGCTCTCATATACTGGTAGCTCTAGTTGTCTTCCACCTCCACTTTAGTCAGAAATGTATTCTCTTAGTTCAACAACACTTGATGAAATGCTTTCCTTAAAGGCGATTTCCTTCTTCAATCACAAAACTTATATAAGGTATTATATATACAGAAATATTGTCTAATGAAGCTGAAGTAAAACTTGAATTTGACCTAAGGTAAAACAAATTAATACCTTTCCATAGTAATTCCAGCCCTAGAGGCACTTGATAAAATGGCAGTTAGGGCAATCTGTGAAGGTGTGTATAAAAGATAAGCATCTGTCAACGCAACTCTACTAAGAAAATCATCAGCTGTTTTCCTCAGAGTCTCCGGATTCTCCAACATGGGGTATCGAGTCTAGAAAGAAAGTTTATAGATGTTACCATTTCTGAGAGTGTATTGGGTAGCCAAACCATTAAAAACTAGAGTAACTAGTAGGTACTTAATAAAGAATGATTTTTAAAAAGTAACCCCTTTCCTCTGTTTCAAAAATGAATCTTTCAATGTTAGATTGTTTGGTATGTACTAACAGAACATAGCTAAATTATACTCATCAAATTCTGAGTGTTTTCACTGATATGACTTTCAAACATTTTTGGAATACAACCATGATAGAAATATATGCTTATAAGAAAAAACAGGAGCATATGCTTTAGTCCATTAATACTTAACATTATTCTCAATTTAGTACTTTTCTAAGTTACAAAGGGAAACTCCTCAAGATTCTACTGGATTCAAGGCAAAGCCAAGATGTGTAAGACATATACTCTCAGGTAAAGACTGGAAGGTCACATTAGGCCAAATCACTGTCAAAGTGAAGTTTTTCGAATATATATTGTAGTGGGAGAAGTAAATGGAAATGAATGTTGAACCAATTAGTCTTCACAAATATCTACAGAAATACTTTTAGACTATGCCCCAAAAATATGGAAAACTTTATGCTGTCAATTCCTTTCCTTAAGTTTTAATCCCTCAGACTGACTTTACTTATTGTCAAATCCTAAAGAAGTAAGACAATCTATAAATATTCTGAAACAAAATATTCATTCAACTATAGAGCCCCACATAGGCCTAGTCATTGTACCCAAATATCTAACCTCTGAAATGATAAATGTAGTTACTCCCCCTTTCTCAGGATTTTGCTTAATTATTTCATGATGTTCTTGTAAATCTTAGATCATTTGGCTTTGGATTCTTCTACCCAATCTGACTTACTAGAGTCTTCAATAATTTCTTTAGTGCATTTTTAGGAAAAAAAATAATGTGTGCAATACGTTTACAGTGCACATAGAGACAGAAAGGGGTGTCAGTTTTCCTGAAGCAGCTGGAGTTACAGGCAGTTTTGAACCACCAGATGCTGGTGAACTCTAGAAGAAAGCAAGCATCCTTTAACTGACAGGCAATCTCTGCAGCCTCAATTTCAACAGTATCTGAATCTAATTTCTATACTTTTGATTTCTGAGCATTGACAAAAAAATCTGCAAGAGGTCTTGGGATACTACTATAAATTCAAATTCACTGACCTTGGTATGTCTCTTAGCCTAACAATGATGTTTTCCTAGAAAATTTGTTCTTTCATTTGAGTAAGCCTCAAAAAAAATCATTCTATAGAAAATTACCTCTGTACTTAATAAGGATAAGATCTATTTCCATTAAATCCCTAAAACAATAGTATTTTCACCCAGACTCACTTTCTAACCTCCTTTATATTGTTCGTAGAGAATCTACAGCTCTGCTGTACAGTCTCTATTTCCCTCTAATTTTTTCTTATTACTAGGCCATTGGATCAGTACTTAAGTATGTCAATCTCATCTAGAAAACTAAACACAGCTACATCCAACATTTCCTCCATTTTACCTCTTTCCAATTCAAGTAAAAAACTGTTTAATCCAGGTTATGTATTCTGTCCTACAAAACATTTTTTCTATCAATAATGAATAAGAGGCATGAGTTCTACAAGGTTCTAAAGCAGCTGAACATTTCCCATCATGCAGTTATTTCACAAGCATCTCAAGTGACATGTTTTCAGCACTGCTTGTGGAAACAAGTCTGGTTCAGAATAAGACACAGTATGTACATTACAGAAGTTTGAAAAAAATGAACAATTATGGTACTGCATTATGTTCTTGCTGCACTATATATATTTTTATATATGAATATAATTATATATATAAATATATAATATATAAATATAATTATATATAAATGTATACATAATATATAAATATAATTTCTGTCCACATGTGCACTGTTCACATATTATACATGTATATTTTTTTCTTAAAAATGCAGCTAAGAAATTATTAAAGACTCTAGTAAGTCAGATTGGGTAGAAGAACTCAAAACCAAATGGTCTAACATTTACAAAAACATCATGAAAAAATATATATATATATTATATTTGTTAAATATATATATAATTATTTTAGAGTGTATGTTTAATACTTACTAGCAAAAAGTTAATTTTTATGTTAGAGTATGTAGTAACAAATGCTAACTATAAAACACCTCAAGAACGTCCATAAGAGTAACAGAAGCACGCCATTGTTCTGGGAATATGACGGCTCCATGCACAGTAACACCTAGCTAAGGATGATATGTAAAGAGGGAAGATCGTGATATTGATCCACAATAACAAATTCATCTAGTGTCTCAGCATATATCCAGTAATTAAGGAACAGTTATAAGAAACATACTTGATTTTTCCCCTCTTTCCATTTACCTGGACAGGATCTGACTTTGTAACCAAGTTGACATGACACAGTTCTGAGTTCTAGGGCTCTTCTTCCTTTTTGGTTTTAAATTTTTACTTTCTTTGCTATAATGCCGTTGATGTGTATCTGTGTTTTGCCTGCACATGTCTATGCACTACATGTATGTGTGGTGGTCAAGAGGGACAGATGAGGACACTGAATTCCTTGGAACTGGAGTCACAGGCAATTATGAGCTCCAATGCAGGTGCTGGGAACTGAACCCTGTTCATCTAGAAGAGTAGCCAGCATTCTCAACTGGTACACCATCTTTACAGCCTGTTGTCTTTCAATTTATTCCCCTAAGGCCACCAATCTGCTTTTTTTTTTCTTTTTCTGTCTATACTTCAAAGACAAATGTCAACGAAATCATGAATGATCTTTTTTGGCACCAAATTCAGCAACATTATTACTCCACGTTTTCTTTGCCTAATCTAAGCATATTGGACAGATGTTATGCTTACTTACAAGAGTACTCTTCTTCTCTTTATTTTCTAATAATCCTACAACTCTGGATAAATCTTAGCCCATTATAAGCTTCTTCATTTTTGAACTACCTTTTAAACATTTCTTATGACCAGTCACCAATTATCCCTTTGCCCATTCTGATCCACTCTCTTCATAATGCAAATGCAAAATACATACTGATGTCTAATCTCATCTGATGGTATAATGCCTATTTTGGCTTTCAACTTGACTACATCTGGAATTATCTAGAACCTCAAATGGCTGGATGAACCTGTGAGTCATTTTTGCTTAATTACTTCATTTGAAGTGGGAAGATTCATTCCTAATCTGGATTTCTGAGGTAGGAAGACACACCTTTAATCCAGATCTTTTGAGTTGTTAAGACTAACCTCCAATTTGGGTCACACCTTCTTCTGGAAGTCTATATAAAGGACATGGTAGAAGGTGGCCCCTCTTTTTGCCTGCTTGCTCTTGCCTAACTAGGAAATCCATTCTTTCACTGGCATTAGTGCTTACTTCTTTGGCATTCCAGTAGATATTGAAGATCAGCTGAAACATCCAGCCTCATAGACTTAACTACTAGATGGGTTCTGGGATCTTCTGTTCATAGGCAGTCATTATTTGATTAACTTGACTACATCCTAATAAATCCCTTTTCTTTCTATATATAGATTCTGCTACTCTAGAGAAACCTGACTAGTACAGACACAAACTAACCTAGGAGGTGCTAACTGGCCATTTTTTCACATTGTGAACCCAATCATACCAGTTCTCTGGACAAGGCTTTCACTGTCTTCTTGTTCCTTTGTTCAACATCTACAACACTAGAGTTCTGTCTTTAACTCAAGCCAAAATACTCTTTCCCCCTCCATCCCCAGGCTCTTCGTTTCTTAAGTGAGCTGTGAATCTGAGTTCTTAACTAGGAAGGTCTTTGGGTGGGATGTTCTTTCTCTACCTCATTGCTACTCTTGATTTGGATTTCATTCAAGTGATGCTTTCTCAACAGTGTTTTCCTTGCTTTTCAATCTGCCATCTTCTAATAGAATATTTTGATTTCCCTTTATAAAATTTACCATATTAATAGTTATCTAAGGTCCACAAAAGTTGTCATGTTCCCATTTTGTAGGTTGTACCCCGAAACATAATGTTTAGCATAAACAGAGTATCTACAGCTGCTTACCTAAGAATAACCAGTTCTTGACTTTTGTTTGACTTTACTTAGACTACTCAACAACTTAAACTGACTACGTCAATGTTAACGTATGTATTAATATGTGGGGCATGTAAATACATAGATATAAATTCTATACATAGAGTATGCACATATTTGTGTTACAAGCTTTGTGATGTACTCACACTACAGTGCCAGGCTAGTCTCAAATTCCTAGATTCACAGTGATCCTCCCACCTAAACTTCCCGAGGCCCTGAAAATACACCTCTTACCTATGGAAGTTTGAAAACTATTACCCTAGAAAAGCCAGCAAAGACTCTCAGGTTGCACCTGTGTTGTACCAGTTAGGAGATTACTGGTTATAAAGTTTTTAATTAGTTTTAGCAAACAATAACAAAGGATTACCTCTATTAGCTAATTTCCTGTCAGCAGGTTTACCTTTATATCAATGAGGAAGCCTTCAAACGGTCTGTATGGATTGTGGACAATAAGGTGAAAATTAAGCTGCTGTATAAGTAGTAGTTCATATTCCAAAATCTGTTCCAGTGCCTTCTCCTGTCCTAGCGGACTTTCTCGAAGATTTCCAACAAACTGAGGACTAGACACATTGAATTCATCTACTTTGCAGGCCAAAAATGCACAAGTAAGCCTACATAAAAAAAAAAAAAAGGACAGCAGAAATATCTAAACATTCCTTAAAGTACTTTGTAAACTGCATGAATTTGTATGTGACTATGCTAGACACTGCAGGAAATTTTTTTAAAAATGAAATAGAAGTTAACAAATGTTCCTCTTTAAACTTTTATTCGTTACTTAGGAGAAACTTTAAACTTGGGTTGGGCCATCATCTACTGCTACAGCATTTACCCATCATCAACAGATAGCTTCATACACTCCAACCAGAACTCAGAAAAATAACTAAGTAGTGTGCATCAAGAAACAGAAACAGAAGATTTAACTTAACAGAATAGAACATGTGCATATACCTATGACCATAGAAAACAGGTAATGGTAATTAAACTGCAGTTGATCTTTAGCAGAAGCCTCAAATCATTTGAGTATGTGATTGCCAGCTTACAGGCAAACATGAAATTCACCTGAGTACTAAAATAAGGTCAGAGAGAACTAGAGTAAGAAAGCTACTGCTGACAGCCTTTAGAGTCTGAAGTCACAATAAAGACCTGAGCTTGACTGGTGAGAATGAAATGGGGACAAACAAACAAACAGAAGTAGGAATGACAGCAAACTGATGCTGAGTCCTATACTGTGTTCTCATATATAATGATAAGCATAGTACTTAGCAAAGAGAAGAAACAACATACACTTCAGTTTAGCCAAAATGAATATGAAGTTACAAGATCTATAAACTGAATGGAAATGGAGAGAAAGCAATTACCTCAAATGCGTCTTAGCCTGAGCAATTGGGGAATAAAGGTGCCACTGATAGTGGTATTTATAGAATAACTAGGTTTAAGGAAAACTAGGTGAGTGGTAGACAAGTTGCAGTTCAGATGTCATTAGCTATATAGAACATAACAGCAAGTAAGAAGACCTTATATCCAAACAACAAAAAAAAAACCAAAATTCAAGTCTAAATTGTTCCTAATTGTCAATTATCTCTCATATACATCCCACAGACAAAGGTCCATACATTATAAACATCTTCAGTAAAAACAAAACAAGTTTATACTCACATTATTATCCGAGGGTGATATTCCATTACTGAGTTGTTAAGATAAAAACGCTTGAAATACATACAAGCTGTACCCTAAGATTAAAAATAAAAATATAAACATTTATAAAAGCAGGATCTATTTCCATGTTACATGTTAAATTTTGAAAAAAATAACTTATTCATACACAGGTTCTCTTAAAAACGTTTTCCACATCAGTATGTCTGAATTTTTCCTTACTCAAAATAAATTATGATATAGTACAATAAAAACTGTTGAGTGACGTTTTAAAAACACTCTACTGCCTTGCCCAGGAGCTGTTGCGCTCTGGCCTCTCCCGGGTCCCTTTTGTTCCACTCGGCTTAGCTCCCTGAGTCGACTACTCCACCAGCCCACTCCCAAGACCCTTGCTCCACCAGGGGTCGAGTTAATAGGCTCACCCAAGACCCTTGAATCCTTGGATAAAAGACATACAGACAGCTGGGTTACCTTAACTTGCCAGTTAAGCACAATTGCTGAAGGCAAATACCTCCAGCCTAAAAATGCATGCGCTTACCAATTTATCATGTCCATTTCTCCTTCCACCATAAACTTAGTGGCTAGTTCCAATTAGCCCCTGCCAAACATCTTTGGTCACCTGCCTGTAGCAAAGGCCACAGGTCCTAGCGGCCCCCAGGTCTTACACGGTTGCTGCGTCCATTTTCCTCCAAAGCAGGCAGAAAAGCCCCTTCTCTCATTCTTTGCAACTCCTCCCTCTTGAGACCCAGAATCACCTGTACCTTCCACTCAGAAACTGGCTCCTGGCCTTCTTTATTGACAAATCAAAAACCAATTAGGGAACTAGATCTTAGTATCATTACGTCCCCTTACCAAAACAAAACAAAACAAACAAAAAAACCCCAAAAAACCCAAAACAAAAAAAAAGCAAAAAACCAAAAATCAAAGAGCCTGTATTCTTTTTTCAATTATCTGTCCCCAGTCTATGTAGAGTAATCCTTCCTTTCTATACTCAACTAAATTTACATACACACACACACACACACACACACACACACACACACACACACACACACGTTAACCAATGATCACAGGTTAGACAATTTTGGAAAAATGTTAATGGGTAACGTGATTGGAGCAAAAAGTCTCCAAATCTGTGATGAACCATGATGACTACTGCCAAACAGTAGCGCCTCCCATCTGCCTGAATACTTCCCATTCCATAGGTAAGTCCCGCTGTTTGATGCAGCAGTATCAATCTATTCCAAACACAGGAGTAAAATACTGCTATGTTCACAGAAAATGAAACAGCAGGAGTAATTCTATTTATTCAGACATTTATCAAGGGCCAGAGACTATATTCAACTAAGAACTCTCTATTTTACCTACTGAATCACTTAACAGTAAAATAACCACTTATTTATTTGATAACAGAAAAAAAAACCTTCATTTAAATGCTTCAAGAATTGCTGTCAATTTATATTAAACAACAATAACAAAAAAAAAAAAATTACTCTATCCACTCTACGGATTGTAAGGCTCAATGAAAGACTGCTTGACCCAAAGAGATAACTTAGTCCTACCAGCTCATTCTACAGTTCCTGTAAAAAAGATAAACCCAATTTCATCATAGAAACTGATCAACTGAATCTGCTACTGTTTTATGACTGTTTGCTCTCTCAAATACGTCTACAACTTTAAAATGAACCATAAACACTTATGGATTTAATATTTAATGTTCTTCCTTTTTTTTTCTATTATAAAAATGAAGAAGTCTAGGTAGTTCTTCACTATGGGGTCATAAATCATTAGCTTTTGAAACTTTAAAAACAGCTGTCTTAGTCAGGGTTTCCATTCCTGCATAAAACATCACGATGAAGAAGCAAGTTGGGGAGGAAAGGGTTTACTCAGCTTACACTTTCCACATTGCTGTTCATCACCAAAAGAAGTCAGGACTAGACTCAAGTAGGTCAGGAGGCAGGAGCTGACACAGACGCCATGAAGGGATGTTACTTACTGGCATGCTTCCCGCAGCTTGCTCACCTTGTTTTCTTATAGAACCCAAGACTACCAGCCCAGGGATGGCACCACCCACAAGGGGCCCTCCCACACTTGATCACTAATTGAGAAAGGCCTTACAGCTGGATCTCATGGAAGCATTTCCTCAAGGGAGGTTCCTTTCTCTATGATAACTCAAGCTGACACACAAAACCAGCCAGTACAACAACCTTTCATACCTGACCTTTACAACCAACAAGCCATGAGAGTAATAAGCAAGGCAAAGTCTTTTGGACATCCTTAACACCATCTTTTTTCTTTAGCTTGTACCACAGGTTACTTATTCCCACTCCAGTAGAAAACACAGCACTAAGAACCACATGAACTAATCCTGAGACATTTAGTAGTGTGCCTGCCAGGCATGGATGCAGCTCTGCGTGTGATCCTGGGTACTGAGTAAAACCAAATGTGTAGTGCCTACAATCCCAGTGAGGGTTAAGCACTAGGACCACCAGAAGTTCAAAGTCATCTTCTGGAATATAATAAACTCCCAGGCCAACATGACTCATAGAAGACAATCTCAAGAAAACAAAACAAACAAAGCCACTAAGAAAATAGCAATGCCATCTCTAATATCCTCTAATCAAAGTTTTAAAAGATCTTAGGGCAAGAGTAGCAGCTGGAACATAAATCAATGAACATTTCAAACAGGAACTGAGTTTAGCAGAGTTGAAAAAGCACTAGTTTATATTCTAATCTCAATTCTACTATTTTTTAGTAAAAGATATGAGAAGAAAAATGAGGATGTCACAACCTGTACAGCACACTATAAAAACGACACTGGAGATGCTCTTACTCATAAAGCATAGCAACTATGAATTAGGCTTTAAAAATCTTACAAAATTATTTTTCTCACACTCATTATACTGATACATGTATGAAAATACCAATATTTAAAAAAAAATGACTGATTCATATACAGCTTTCACTTAAGCATGTTATGGTGGTTAAGGTACATTAAAATTCATGCCTTGATACAGGGAACTAAGCATCTGGGTAGAAGTCACATTTCATGGTATTGCTTTTGTCTGTTATGGTTAACACAATTAGTAGAATGACTCACTTTTCAGCCCAAGGCTCATCGAGCAGCTATGCCTTCCCCACAGTTCCAGCTCACTTCATCCAGATGCAGAAGGTTACTAGGTTAGGCACTCCAGGAGTCACCAAAGGGCAGGAGTCTAAGAGTCTAGTCATGACAAGAAAGCCATTTTCTGATGAGATGGCCTATATTGGGCCACACTGTGAGAAGAAATATACTACTAGATTTTTTTCTCTACTTTCTTTTCTCCATCTGGACATGAGTTTTGTGCAGGGTGATATATATGGATCTATTTGCAGACATCTAGTTAGGCCAGGGCCATTTGTTAAAGATACTTTTTTTTTCCCCACTGTATGGTTTTGGCTTTTTTGTCAAATATCAAGTATCCATAGGTGTGTGTGTTTATTCATGGTTCTTTGGTTCTATTCCACTGATCAACCTGTCTGTTATTATTCCAATACCATGCAGTTTTTACTACTATTTCAAGGCAGTACAACTTGAAATCAGGGAGGTGATACCTCCAGAAGCTCTTTTTATTGTACAGGATTGTCTGACAGAGGACTAATATACAACATATAGAAAATACTCAAGAAATTAGACATCAAAAAATCAAGTAAACCAATTAAAAATGGGTATAGTGCTAAATAGAGAATTCTCAACAAAGGAATCTTAATTGGCTGAGAAGCACTGAAAGAAACGTTCACCATCCTTAGTCATCAGGGAAATGCAAATCAAAAGGACTCTCAGATTCTTTCTTACATGCAATAGAATGACTAAGATCAAAAACTCAAGTGGCAGCACATGCCAGTGAAGATGTGGAGCACAGGGAACACTCTTCCATTGCTGGTGTGAGTGCAAACTTGTACAACCACATTGGATATCAGTTTGGCAGTTTCTCACAAAATTAGGAAGAGTTCTACTGTAAGACTCAGCTATGCCACTTTCAGGCATATACCCAAAAGATGTAACACTATACCACAGGGACAATTGCTCAACTGTGTTCATAGCAGCTTTATTTATAATAGCCAGAAACTGGAAACAACCCAATGTCCCTCAAGTGAAGAATGGATAAAGAAAGTGTTGTATATCTACTCAGCTATTAAAAACAAAGACATCATGAAATTTGCAGGCAAATGGATGGAACTTGAAACTATCGTCTGAGTGAAGTAATGTAGACCCCTGGGATAGGAAAGGCTAGGGGAGTCCATGAAGATAACACTAGCTGAGATCCTTACCAGCAGGGAATACATAGAGACTGAAATATCCACCTCCTGTAGCCATCCAGGACTTCCAGTGAAAGGAGAGGGACACGAACCCATCCACAAAACCTTCAACCCAAAACTTGTCCTGCCTATAAGACATGCAAGGATGAAGACGGAGCAGAGACTGGAGGAAAAGGCCCACCAATGACTGGCTCAATCTTAGACTCATCCCGTGGGAAAGAGCCAACCCCTGACACTTGATACTCTGCTGTGCTTGCAGGCAGGAACCTAACATAACTGTCTCCTGAGAGGCCTCATCCTGCAACAGATGAAAACAGATGCAGAGACTCAGAGGCAAACATTAAAAAGAGCTTGGGAAGTCTTGTGGAAGAGTGGGGAATAAAATTAAGCAAGTCAGTGGAGTCAAGGCCACCATAACAGGACCTACAAAGCAACTAACCTGGGTCCATGGGGGCTCACTGAGACTGAACTGCCAACCAAAGAGGGGTGGATCTAGCCCCGTCCCAATTTGTAGCACATGTGCAGCTTGGTCTTCATGAGTCCCCTAACATTTGGAATAAGGGCTGTCTCTGACTCTGTTGCCTGCTATTGGATCCCCTTTCCCAAATGGAATGATTTGTAGGGCCTCAGAGGGAAAGAAGACTAGATGTCCCAGGGTAGGGTGGTACCCGAAGCGGAAGGGGCTTCCTTTCTTTGAGGAAGAGGAAGGAGATATTGGTTAGAGCGATTCACAAAGGGCAGGAGTGAGAAGAGGTGGTGCGATTGGGATGTAATGTGAAAAAAATAAATATGGGGCGGGGGTGGGGGGATGGGGGGAGAAAGGAAAAGAATAGAAGAGTTCAATTCTCTCAAGACAGCTAACAGGCATATTCTTCTCTGCCATCACTTACCACAACAGACCGTGGCATAGCTGGTTTAAACACTGAACAGAATTCCAATAATCTCTTTTCATAGTATTTGCAAAGTGTCATTTCTTCATGAGGCTCAAGAAACACTGGATCATTTGGCAGAACCTTTAGACAGAGCAAACATTTCAATGTAAGGTCAGTGAATGAACTGTAAAACTGTGTTCTCTGTCCTGCTTAAATTTGACTTATACCATCAACAAAAAATAGACCTTACATTTTTTTCTCTTTTGTAACTTTTCTAAGAATTAAGCAAAAATATCTAGGAAAATAATAAGCAAAACCAATAATCTAGGCCTTCATTTCACAAGCTGTCAAACTGTCAGTTGGACATTTTTAACCAATCACGACAGAGTATGTGCCAATTCACTCCCAGGTTTGATACCATTATCTGTAAATTAAAAAGAAGATACGTATTTTCACTGGTTGGAAATCTCTCACAGTAGCTTTCTCAGTGAATCCCTGTATCACCCAAATTAAATAGCACTCGAATTAAAATAACTAAGTCCATTGGCTACTTCATTGTTTGGGGAGTACAAATCTTATTGTCTGAAATCTGTAGGAGCTACTGTAAAGTCACCCCAGGGCAGTGCAACAGAAATGAGTGGATGAACTGTAGGAAGATCTGGACAGAGGGGCATAGCACAAGCCATACTCAAATGGCTTGTGTCAACTATCTCCTTTCCTTGTGCAACCTTCTATGTGAAGGTTGTTTCTGTAAAGCAGATCCAACAAGCCAATATTTCCCCATCTCAAGACTTTGAAAAGTTCCCTTCCGTTTTGGCACACTTCCGCTTGCTTACCAACGTTCTTCAACCACTGCTGCAGGGGTACAGCGTCACCCACCAATGACCACGAGCACTCCACGCACTTGCCTGCGAGTCTGACTTTCCACCAGACACCAGCGGCTGTGTCTGCCCTCCCTCTTGCCAACTACAGAGAATGGTTTGTCCTGACATCCTGAAGGGCAAGAGCCGAGTTCGAGTTCCGCATTAACTCCGCACTCTTCCAAGGCTCTGGCCATTCCCCCAGGATGTTAAGCGTCCCTCTGCCACAGCCAGCCCTGAACTTGGCTGTCGCGTCAGTCCCTGTCTGCACTGACCCAGCCAGGCGAGCGCTCTACTGGCTTCCAGCCCGCAGGCAAAGCAGGACTTGATGAGAAGCCCCAAGTTAAGGGTGGTACAGGGGCTGGCTCGCGGTCCCGGGGACCTCACCTTCCCGTTAGCCACAGCTTTGCACTTGAATTTGCGGTTGGCGTCGGCCCGCAGGCGCGCCAGCTGCTCCTCGCTAACGAAGGTCCAGTGCCTCTTCTGGCTGCTGCTGTGGTACATGCTGTAGCCCTCACGGGCCGCAGGGCCGCGACAGAAACAGCGACACTCCCGGAGACAGCAGCCACGAGCCAAGGCCAACGCGCGAACCCCCGGCCCAGACCGCAGACGCGCGCGTGACGTCACGGTCACGTGCCGGCGTCTGCCGAGGCGTTTCCGGAGCCTGTGGGAGGTGTTCCGCGACGCGGGAGGGCGGAGCCTCGGGACTCCCAGGCTTCGGGGAGGAGTCTGAAGGGTGTGACCCAAGAGGGTCAGAGAGTGGGCGTGGCCGCAGGGATCCAGGTTCCAAAGCACTAAGAGCTTTAGGCCTAAGGGATGTGTGGGGAGAGGAACTTGAAAGTGCGGATGCGAATTCGAGCTACAGCTAAGGTGACATTTTACGAGAGGTTTTTATTTCCTCCCAGTACTCCATCTCTGAAGCCAAAGTGGATGCTAATTTTACAGTTCTTGGTATTTCCATCAACTTTATTACCTTAAGCGAATCTTACAATAAACAATAACAATCCTTAAGAGATTACCTTGTGTCTTTTCTTATTATTAGGACTTTGAACATTGCATTTGCGATACCAAATTTACACAGGTTCCAAAAGCCTTCATTGTTTATTTTTTATTTTTATTATATGCGCATTGGTGTTTTGCCTGTATGCATATCTGTGTAACAGCTTCAGATCCCTTGGAAAGGGAGTTTCAGACAGTTGTGAGCTGCCCTGTGGGTGCTGGGAATTGAACCCAGGTCCTATGGATGACACAGTATTCTTAACCACTGAGCCGTCTCTCCAGTCCCCCATTTTCTTTTATAGACTGAGAGCACAAAGGAGTCCCCACTGCCATAATTTGTGCCGTAGAGTTTTTCTCCCATTCTTTCTGCTTTCCTCAGCTCCTTCTGGTCTCATTATATACTAGAAATCCCTATTTAGTTCATGGTGGTTTCAAACTTATGATCCTCCTGCCTACGTCTCTAAAATTCTGGAAACACAAGCATGCTTTAACACCCATGTCACATAACCTTTAGGTCACATTTCACTGCATCTGATTGCAGATTATTCAAACAAAATACATTATAGTCTTCCTAGAAAAGGAACAAGAAAATTCACAGCTTGATGACAAAGATACTACTGTTTCATTGGATACCACCAAGATGTAAATTATTAACTGGAAAATTGTCAGTGTTTTTTTTAAAAAAAAAAAAAACACAAATGTCTTTGTGAAGCACTTCTTAAATTGTGTTATGTATTATCTGTAGACAGACTCTTAAGATTTTTAAGTGCCGATATAACTTGTAATCCAAGAGCTGTACTCAAAGATCTGACTTTACAGAGCATTTATTGCTTCTTGGTCTCCTAAGAAAGGTTTTACATACTTCACTAAAGTTACCTTTAAAAGCACATATAGTACTGGGAAATCCCTTCTTTGTTTGTTTGTTTGTTTGTTTGTTTGTTTGTTTTTCAAGATAGGGTTTCTCGGTGTAGCCCTGGCTGTCCTGGAACTCACTCTGTAGATCAGACTGGCCTCAAACTCAGAAATCTGCCTGCCTCTGCCTCCCAGATGCTGGGATTAAAGGCGTGCGCCACCACTGCCCGGCCGGGAAATCTTTTCTTGTTTTGGGGACATCTTCCCATTTCTTAAAGTCTTATCCTAGAAATCCTAGGATAAGGAGAAAATTAAAAGATTTCAAGATTGTGTGTTCTTAACAGAAAAGGAAGAAAAGGGACCAGAAGAATAAGGGATCAATTTTATTATACAACTTGGAGTAATTTTTGCATGTCTTTGTGTGTATGATGTGTGCATGTATGTATGCATGTATACATGTGTAACATGCATATAGAAGCCCAAAGTCGATGTTATGTGTCTTCTTCAATCTCTCTCCATTGTATTGACTGTAGCATCACCTTTCAATGAAACCAAAGCTCCACAGTTCCTGCTAGACTACCTACATATCCCCCATCCCTGAATTTAGAGTAGTAGGCAGGGTTATAGATGGCCAACAAGCACACTAGGCTTTCCTGTAGGTTTTGTGCATTCTAACTCTGGTCTTTGCATTTGAGAGGCAAATGCTTAATCCACTGGGCCAACCCCTTATCCCCAGTTTAGAGTATTTAAAGTCAAGTCTTATACATATTTTCTTAACTTATCACCTTTATTTCACCAACACATAGTTCCTGATTTCGGTGACTCACAACAAAGGGAAGTTATAGAAAAAGAATAAAGCCAGGAATGGTGGTGACTGCCTGTAATCTCAACACCTAGGACTCTGAGTTCAAGGTCAGCCTGGGACAAAGGAAATCCCAGATCCAGGCACAGTGGTACACACCTTTAATCTGGGCCACACCTTCTGCTGGAGACCTACATAAAGATATTGGAAGAATCCAGGGGGATCAAGAATTAAAGGCCATTGCATAGTGAGTTTTAGGGCAGTCTGGGCTCCACAACACTCTTTCCTAAATCTTTGTTTTTAAAAGAAGGAGTGAATTACATTTAAGCTCAAAAAAAAAAATAAATAAACTTTGAAGTATGACATGATTCCGTATTCCTTTATCAGTAGATAAAGGTTTCTGATTGGGTTTCTAACGTTTTTAATATAGACTTACAAATTATATTCTAAAACCAATAAATCTACTACATTTTTATGTTTTCCACCATACAGTTAACATTGATTTTTAAGATCCTTTTCTGCTTTTACCTCCAATCTTTTAAGTTACTGCTGAAGAAAACAAAAAGGTATCTCAAGCTAATACTTTCTCCAAAACAGATCAAAATGAACAGAAAAGAAAGAAAAGAGGTAAAGAAAATATCCTTGATCTAATGGAGCCTAAGTAGCAAAGTCTATGAGGCCTGCTACTCAGAAGGCTGAGCCAGGAGGACACAAGTTCAAGTTCAGCCTGGGTAATTTCGTGAGAATCTACATCAAAATAAGTGAAAGGAGGGCTGAAAATGAAGCACTTATCGTGTAGTGCAGGAGAGGCAGAGAGCGTTTGCCTAATGTGGAAAATATGGGCTTCAGACCCCAGAACTACAATAAAATGTTGTAATTAATAAAAAAAATGAAAATATCTTTCATTTTGGCGTGATTGCCCAAAATTAACACCTTGTTTTGTTTTAGGACTATTTAAAATATAGGTGTAAACCTTGCAACCATGTCTTTGTTTTAGGAGGTCATTAGGCCTAACTTATGGTGTTCGGTGCCTGTAACCTTGTCTATTTTTCCCACCAAATCTCCCATTTGGAAACCTCCTATCCAGTTGCATTTCAATATTGAGGTTGTAATGTATCATGTCCTGACAGCTCTCCTGAGCCTGGAGCAAAATGGAAGATTCCCTTTTCTTAATGGGGCTTCCTCTTTCTGCCTGATCTGGTGAACTTGACCTCCATCTTCTGCCTGAGGAATGTCACATAATCTTTGGTGAAATTACAGGTTCAATTTTCGGGAATGCTTCTCCATGCAAATGAGGTATCCCTAGAACTTTAAACCTCAACCAATGAAACTTCACCCTAAGAAAAGATTCACCCCGAGGAAATTGTATAAGCACACGCTGTTTCATTGACTATCATCTAAGAGACCTTTTTCTAGCTCTGAATCCTTGGAGGAGACCACTCCACTCCTGGCATTCACTGTGGGATTGGGATCTCGCTGCTTCATCCTTCCCTGACTGGTTCCCCCATCCCCAGTCCATGTGCACTGGGGCTAGACACACCTAGGGAAGACTCAGACCAGGGATTCCTCTCTACTCCATTCTTTGCCACTTGGCATGCAGCAGCACCTGGACACTTCAAGGGAAGGGGGTGGGGAATGGAACCATACTACCCACAAGCCATAAAAGCCTTGTTTTCCTCCCATCCAGTGCTGACCTCTCAAACCTACTTTAGGGGGAGACATCAGGTACGTACAAATAAAAAAGACTGTTTTAATTTAGAAAACCAAACAAAAACAAAAACCAAAAAAGAAATATAGATGTAAATAATGCTTTACAACATTTTATATAGTAAATTGTACAAAACCACATTTAATTCATTATATACATACCGAATCACCAAAACAAACAAACAAACAAACAAAAAACAAAAAAACCCTGATACTAAGATTAAGGGGCTAGTGATAAGAACATAAATATGACAATTTTTTAATTCCTGGTTCAAAGTCCCTAAAATATGGTAGCATAATCATGACATGTACTAATATAAGCTCTTTCCAGCAAGCACCCTTGGGTTTTGAGTGACCAAAGTTTAATCAATCTCTTGTAATTTTTTTTAATTTTTGAGTTTATAACATCGTTATAACACTTCTCTCCTCCATTTTCAAATCCTCTCCTATACCCCTCCCTGCTCTCCTTCGAATTCATGGCTTGGTCTCTTTTTTCACTAAGTCTTATTGCATAGATAGATAGATAGATAGATAGATAGATAGATAGATAGATAGATGCATGTATATCTATCTATCTATATATGAATAAGCACATATATTCCTAAATATAACTTGTTCAGTCCATATAATGTCATTTGAACATTTTCATGGGTGATCATTTGGCACTGGACAATGGTGTGCGTTTCCCTGGGGAGGACATCTTACTCTTAGTTTTCCTCAGTTGCCTATAGATCTCGTGGGTTTCTCCCTGTCTAGTTTTGGATGTCCTTTGGTACGATCCTTGTTAACTCACTTTTGTGTGGTTCTGTTGGTTTGTGGTTGTAGCTTCTGATGTGCTAGGAGACAATAGCACGGTGGAATCCCTGATCTTCTGATTCTTACATTCTTTCCACCCACTTTTCTGCAATGTTCAGCATTTTAGTTGTTTCTGTAGTGGTCTCCATCTGTTGCAAAGAGAAGTTACCTCAATTTGGGTGAAAATTGCACTTATCTTGGGGTATAAAGCTAAATGTTTACAGATTGTTGTTAAGTATTATGCTGGTATAATAAATTAGTCTTTTTAGATTTTCCTCTGATAACCATGGTTTCATTAGCATTGACTAGTTAGCTAGGTTTCTAGTGCCAGACAAGTTCCTTCTTGTTGGATGGGTTTTGTATCCTTTTGTGGAGGGACTCTGACTTTCTCTAGAGAATCTTGAGTGAGTTTGTATCACTATAGAATCCAGTATGAACAAGAATCTTAGTAATTCAATATATTAGTTTTTTGTCCTTTATGAGTTGCCATTCTTAATATACACAAAGATATAAAGTATAAGATGTATCTAAAGATTAGTTTAGAAATAAAATGAATTACCTAAAATATGGTATGCTAAAATAAGAATGTTACCCAGGGCTTTGAGCAATCTGTTCATATGAATCCCATTTTCTTTTTAAGACAGAGGTTTATGCAACTTAGGCCAGCCTAAAAGTCACTATGTACTTGAGAATGGGATCCTGGTGACTCCCCTCTAAATGGGGTAAAAAAGGCCTGGGCCACAGGGCCCAGTTCAGGCTTCTTCTGCCTATTTGAGCTATTGTTAAGGCACCATAGAAGATGCTGGATTTCGTTTCAGCTAAGTACCTCCAAGAAACATGGTAGTAGAAATTATTTAAAATCCCAGGTTGGAGTTTTTACTCTGCTTTGGTTATGGAGTTCCCAGATGAAAGACACACAGGCTTTATATTTACAATAAGCCCTAAACAGTACAATAGCTGGGCAGCTGCCTCCCCTCCATGCTGTAGAGTCTACTTTCCTATAGATGACCCCAAATAATTACTATTTACTATGTTCCATCTGGACTGCTCTTAGCTCCAATTGAGCATTGCTCAGGGCCACACTCTCATGATCTTTAACCCATGTGGACTTCGCCTTCCTCCTCTCCTGCACCACCTTCTTCTTCTTCTTCTTCTTCTTCTTCTTCTTCTTCTTCTTCTTCT
>JANHMN010000014.1:9196205-9219606 GCA_030674055.1 Rhabdomys pumilio | reverse complement strand
TTCTTCTTCTTCTTCTTCTTCTTCTTCTTCTTCTTCTTCTTCTTCTTTTTCCTCTTCCTCTTCCTCTTCCTCTTCCTCCTCCTCCTCCTCCTCCTCTTCCTCTTCTTCTTCTTCTTCTTCCTCTTCCCCTACCCCAAGCCCCCAGGAAACATAAATCCACCTATGTCTCCTCTGCCCAACTATTAGCCATTGTCATCTTTATTTACCAACCACAATTAACTTGGGATGGGGTAATTTAGCCAGCATTCATATGGGGACTCTCTGGGGCAAACAGTTTGCAGGGCCAAAATTAGCATTAGAATACAAGCAGCATCAGGCCAACCCACTACAAAACATTCCATGAGTCAACTGAAGCCTTCAGTTACTTTGATCCACTGTTTTAATATGGCATAGAGAAAATTCTGCTTATTGGAATAGCTGAGTAACTATCCAAGGCGTTCCAGAAGCTCTTTTAATTTGAGCATGCATGCATATGGAGGAGCTGTGTAGAATCAGAACTGTGCTTACCTCTCTGTTTGTGAATGAGTATTTTTAATATGATTGTGTATCAATTTTTCTAAGAAATTATTTTTAATTAATTTGAAGATGGTTCTGTTTTGAGAATTATCTACAGTGTGCTGTTGTGCTTTTCTGAGTGGGAGACTTTCCCTCTCTCTACCTGTGCTCTCTCTCTCTCTCTCTCTCTCTCTCTCTCTCTCTCTCTCTCTCTCTCTCTGCACGTGCGTGCGTACACGTGTGTGTGTGTGTGTGTGTGTGTGTGTGTGTGTTTCTTTCTCTTTGGATTTTGAAATAAGGTTTTTCTATCTATTCTTGGCTGTCTTGGAACTTTCTCTGTAAACCAGACTATCTCTGAACTCAGAGACTGGCCTGCCTCTTTCTTATCAGTGTTGGTACTAAAAGCTGGTCACAGCACACCAGGCTATCTCTGTGTCTTTTTTGAGACAAGATCACATTCTATAGTTCAGACTGGCCTAGGACTCAGGCTGGCCTTAATCTCTTGCCTCAGTCTACAAATGCCAAGATTACAGACATAAGCCACCATATACATCTTAAAATTAACTTTCTTGTCTTTTATTTTCTTTGAAGACAAAGCGTTAGTAGTCTAGGCTTGCCAATGACTACCTTAAACTTCTCATCTTTCTTTGACCACTTCGCTGAGTGTTGGAATTACAGGTGTGTCTCCCTCTCCCCAGATAGTTTATTCAGTGCAGAGGATTGAGCACACTGCTTTATGCATTCCCAGCAAACACTGTCAACTGAGTTCTATCTACAACTCTGTTCAGTATGTTCCTTCCTTATTTGAAGTAATAAACCTGTCTCTTAAAAAATCACTTTTATTTTATGTGTCTGAATATTTAACCTGGATGCACGTAAGTTCACTTCTGGTATGTGTGTCCGGTGCCTGTGGAGGCCAGAATAGGGCACCAAATCCTTCCAGAACCAGAGTTAGAGTTATAAGTTCCCATATGAGTCCTGGAAATCAAACCCAGGTCCTTTCCACAGCAAAAAGTGCTCTTAACTGCGGAGCCATCTCTTCAGACCAATAAACCTGACTTACTTTCAGTCCATTGCTGACTTTGCCCTTTCCACCAGGTGAATTCATTGTGTTTGGTTACAAAACTGGGCACTTCAGCAGATCTGAAGATCCTGGGTTTATTCTTAGCAGAAATTCTCTTAAGTTACACACTTTTTAAAGTGTGTGTGTGTGTGTGTGTGTGCGCGCGCGCGCGTGCGCGTGTGCGTGTGCGCATATATTTGTGAAATCAGAAGTAGAAGTAGATGTCTTCCTAGATTGCTCTGGAATGTATGTATAAATTTTACATATTTAGTCAGAATCTTTAATTTGGTCATTGAGCTCACAGATTTATCTAGTTGAGCTATCCAGCTTTCTCCAAAGACCTTATGTCCACTTTCTGAGCACTGGGATTGCAGGCCGACCTCGGCACCTGTCCAGTATTTGTGTGGATTCCACAGATTCAACCGCTGAACCTCATGCTTCAGTGAGCGCTTTATCTTCTCATTCATCTTCCCAACCACTTTACATTCCTTGTGCCACATAAAGCTAATTACTACAAATCCCATTTTATAAGGTTGGTTATGCATTTTAATAAACAATTTTCAAGTATATAAGCTACATTTTGAAGTAAAATAATGGGATGTTGCAATTCCATGTAATATAATATAACTATACCACATCTGAGTAAACATGAACTGTTTTCTTCCCTAGGAAAAGAGACAAAATCCTTAATGATGTTTTCTTTTCTGGTTTCTAGAACTGAAGTAATATCATGTATAATAGAGAGGTCAAATTTTACTTTACTATTAGTGTAAATCAATTCACTTTGAGCTATATAATAGTGGAATAAATTAAAGAAGAAAATAGAAACACATGCGCATGTACATATGTATATGAATGGTATATTTGTGTGTACATACTGGCACAAACAGGCACACCAAAACCAAACATCTATAACAGAATTAAAGGAACACTAGTAACAATTACAGCTTCATTACTGGAACTGGTTACATGATTATGAGTGATATTTATAACTCCATTCTTCTGTGATCCTTTCTGTGTTCCCTTTCATGTAACAAACACTTCAGCTCATTACTTACCTGATGGAGAGAGCAAACATTTATCTCAGGAAGGTTTAGAGCATTAATAGTTCTGGCTAGATTATGCTATGATCATTTTCCATCAGTTTTTGTTACTGACCTTGTAAAAATTGGAATATTTGTAATATTACCTGTAAGAGAGACTCCAAAGAAGTCTGTGTACCACTCCTGTGTACCAGATTAACCCTTTCTTATGACCTTTGATGGTAATCACAGGTACTTGTGATTAGTTATCTCAGCACAGTTGCCCCTTAGCCTGTTCATTCAGAGACTGGAGAGCTACAAACTAAATGAGCAGGAGCCTTAACTTCCAGATCAGTGAACTCACTGTTGTGTCTCTTCAAGACAGTATTCCTGTCTTTGGAATCAAGGAGAGTGTAAGGCCATAGGAACAGAAAGCACAGAATTTGCTAGGCAGTCTTTAAGCGTAATTGTGATTGACACAGCTTACATTTTTACTCATATTCACTGAGCCATGAACCATTACTAAGGAAGTTATATACTTATTCAGATCATATAACACCTTCCAGAGCCTGGATCCAGCCCTGCAAAATATTGCTATAAAGTTGATGTTATAAATGAATTTTCAAAATGCTATTCTAAGCTTTTTATCAAACCTACTGCTCTGGAATAGTGAAAAATATGGCAAGTTCTACCTTATACATTACACAAGTGTGAAGCTCATTACCATAATCATTGCACAGCCAAGTGGGTTGCCATAAAGTTGTAACAATGGATAAAGTATCCTGTAGAAGCATTGAATGCAAGAAAAGCAAATCCATATCCCGAGTAAGTGATTGTAGCTTGTCAGGGTCCAGTCTCAACACAGGATCAGAAATCTCAACTGGAAACAGGGATATCTAGAAGGCGCATAATAAATATACACAGACTACTTTTTGGGTACAAACTGACAGACAATTTTTCAAGGCTTAAAGTTTCTCTCTCTTTTCTCTCATTCTGTTTTTTTCTCTCTTGATTGTTTGCTTGTAGCTTGAGGCTGTACACACTCTTTATTCCTCTGTTTTTTTTATTGTGTACTTTTGTCTTGAACTCTCACACTTTTACACACCTCTGTGCATTTCCCTTTCAGTGTCACACACACATCTCACAAGCATCTCACACACACAACATATATACTCTTCTTTCACACACACACACACACACACACACACACACACACACACTTTTCACATATTTCACATTTTCTCTTAACTCATTTTATATTTTCTCTTTACTCATTCTTTATATTCTCTCTTCACTCACTCTTTACATGCTCTTCTCATGTTCTCTTGTCTTTTTGTTTTTCCCCAGTCTTTTATTGATACTCTAAAAGCAAATAGAAAAAAGACATTATATAGTCATTGCCAAATCAAATTTCAAAGAATAACCATGTCCCACAAAGAATTAAGAATTTAATTGTTCCCCAAAGTTTTAAGCTCAGGCTTGTAGTCAGAATAATAATAATTGTAAAATTATCATTATTTAAACTTTAACTTTTGACTTATTATACTTCAGAGCTCAGAGCTCAGAGGTCAGCTACTTGCATTTCCCTATGAAGCTCAAATGATAAATGACATGGGCAAAGATGCCAGGCAGTGGCAGAAAGAATCAAGTTAACCCTGAATTTAATAGTTCTGCTAGCTTTCTACTTCTGTACATTGCACACAATGACTCTCCTAAGAGTCCCAGTGTTTTGACTTAGCTTTACTAATATATAATTGTATATATTTTATGTTTGTCTATCTAGGAACCACTCTTAAATGTTGTGTAAAACTTATTCTTATACCTTTAATAGTTTTTTCCTTAGGGTCCTAATGTTGACTCTATTTAATTTTCTAATAGTTTTTAAGCTTTCTTTACACGCAAACATTAATCTAGAACTACCATTGTGCAGTTATTGCATTGTTTGCAAGATGAGAACACACACCATGTACCTGGGCCATTAGGACTGTGTTGTGTTGTGTCCCATGTCTCGATTTTTAATTGTTTAAGAATTATTACATCAAGAAACATCTAATTTAACGGAAATTCACCAGAGCAGAAGGAGAAAACAGTAAGAAAATCAGATATAATAAAATAATTATACACACCAAGGTCAACTAAAAACAGTCACACACAAATAAAATCTATACAGCTGTTGTCCAGGGCTAAGGTTAAGAAAAACAGAAACAACTGTTTTATACGAAGAGCTGCAGTGGGCTACTGAGATGTCTCCACCCTAGCTTACTCCAGGCAGTTTCTTATTTCAGATGTTGGGCCCCTAGAGGGATGTGTCTCTTGCTTCTCAGGGTCTCAGAAGTCATCACCTTTACAAAGAGCTGCCGTAGGCTTTTGAGATGTCTCCATCCCGGCTTACTACAGACAGTCCCTGTCATTGTATGCTGTCCCCAACAGTAGCTCTCACTGCAAAATCTATGCATCACTGTCCAATTTTTTATTCCTTCTGCCATCATCTCATACTCTTTCCATCTGTCCCCATCCATAGTTTCTGTATGTGTTATCTGTAAGAAGTCAAAAAGCTAGGAAAATTTTCTGTACTACAGCTCTTTTTTGCATGGGTCACACTTGGTAATTCGTTTAGGGCTTCTAGAACCCCCCATCTAATTACAAGTCTAAAAATCAAAGAAGAGAGAAGTGAAATGAGGTGGGTCTTGAAAAGAATCCACAGATGCAGCCATTAGAGCAGCTCAGACAGTGCAGACCTAGTAGCCTTACACTATAACATAAGTTGATAAGTGGGTGAAGGGCATGGCTCTCCCATTAGCAAAGACTAAACGTTAGGAGCTCAACTTCACCAGTTTCATCCTGATCTTCTCACACACCCTCATCTCATATGATAGGATCTCATTATTTCCTAACCAGTGCCTCAGTTTGACATAAGCGCCCCATGAAGCAGGAATTTGAACTTCTGTTATAATTTGGTTAGGCACAAAAAGAAATTCAGTATCTTATTTTCAATGATCTCAGACTACAGGTCTTCATCAAGACATGTGCAGTACTAGAGTTAAGAGGAACCAGAGGACACCACAATAACATGACCCACAAAATCAACTGACTGGGACTCCTAGGGGCTCATGGAGATCAGGAAACCTGTAGGGAACCTAGGTCATTTACATATGTGCTGTGGCTGAATAGCTTGGTGGTCTTGTGGGTGTCCTAGTAGCAGGAGTAGGTGCCCTCTCTGACTCTTTTGCCTACTTGTAAAAGTAGGGGAGGGAGGGAAAACTGTAGTTGGGATGTAATACATGAGATGTATTACATGTAAAGACAGAGCAAGAGCTAGAGCGAGGGAATGAGAGATACTCAGTATTATTAAGTCATCCTTTTCTGTTGATGACTTTGTTTCAGTGGCAGTGGAACAACCGAAACTTTCATTACATTGTTTCTGTTTTGTTCTCATTTGCTTTCCATTGCTGTGATAAATACCATGACTAAAATCAACATAGAAGCAACGGGTTTATTTCATCTTACAATTTATAAACGTCAGGAAGAAAAGTCAGGACAGGAACTCAGTGCGGATATCTAGAGAAAGGGACAGAAGCAGAGGTTGTGGAGGAGTGATACTTGCTGACTTGCTTTTTCCATGACTTGCTCAGCCTTCTTTCTTATACTGTCCAGGCTCACCTCTCCAGGAGCTTAGACAGCCATTAGAACTTCGCACAGTAGGCCAGGTTCTCCAAAATCCAGAGGACCCTTACATTTGTCCCTTACACTTGACTAGAGGCCAATGTGTTAAAGACATTTTCTCACCTTCTTCCCAGATGACCCTAGTTTGTGTCAAGTTGACAAAAACCAACCAGCACACTTTCCAAAAGATGTTCTAGAATATGTTCAGAGTTACCCATCTCCCAGTGTCTTGTAATTGGCTGGCTAGCAGTATCCAACACAGATATTTTACTTTTCTCTATTACCATCCCACACTGTGGGCCATTGTGATTGGGCATGTGTTTATATTAAAAACTGATGAACACAGTTGTGGAGGCTGAGAAATCTTATAACCTGATCTCTTTTCTGTAAGCCCAAGTCCATTTGGATGGACAGTTCCACTGAGCACCTGAAACGTCAGGAATCATGAGGAGCAGTCATGAAAATGATAGTTTTTGAACATGAAAGAATTAGACGAGGAGAGGTGCTATCGTTTATGGAGTCCTCCACCCATTTCCACACTCATTTGCTTGCTGTCATCCAGCGCTGCTTCCAGGCTACAACTGTGGATATGGAGCACTTGACCTGCAAGGCCTAAGATATTTACTCTCTGACCCACTATAGAGTACAGTTTATTCAATGCTGTCCTGCGAGACTGGCTTTGAGAGTTTAATATGCATACAAGTTACCTGGGGGAGCTTGTTAAAATGTTGACTTTGATTCAGGAGGTCAGGCCCCAGGTTCATTCCCATCTTGCTCCTCAGGGAGGCTATGCTACTAGATTGTAGGCTGGATTCTGTTTCTCGATTTTCACTCTTGTCACAGCTCCTGACCACACCGTCTCTCACGCTTATGCCTATTTGAGTTTCTTTAGGTCCATTTAACTTAAATCCCATTACTTCTATGTACTCTAAATTGTCCCAGTGATGGTAAAGATCATACATCTTCTGGCACAAAACTAGTGCTAAATAAAATCAAAATCTTTGCATTCATATATCAGGTCAGACTGTAGGGTTGAAATTTAAACTTGTCTCAAGCCTTTAGATAGTAAAAACTACACTTCAATTATGAATTGAGAAACTGCTTACTGCGCAAATTGCTGGGTGACCAAAGAATTAAGAATATGATGTTAATTTCTTATCTTGTTAATCTCATTTTCAGAATTTGCTTGAGGACATATTGATAAATTGTAATAGGCAATCATGTATGAAAGTTTACAGACTATGAAAATGGTTTATTTTGTCATTAAGAATCATATACTCCAGCTTCTGAAAAGAATTTTTTAAGTAGTTAAGTAAGATGAAGAAGAATTTAGACAGTAAAAATTAGCCAATTTATTTTTTCTTTCTTCTAATCAAGTGAAATTTCTACCTGAACTATTTCAGTATAACTTGAGAATAAATGTAGTATGATTACGGCTACTTGAAAGTCATCCTAGAGACATAAAAAGCAGTTTTAAGTGTTTGGCATTTCAAAAATACTCATGGCAACTCTGTATCTCTAACTAAAATTATATGCAACCCCATTTCATTATCGAATATGTTTAGATGCAATAAATGCAAATAAATACTCTTTTCATAAATGTGCCCAGAGAAATATCATAAAGAAATTACATATATAAGACATTATTTCAGTCTTACAGTATTTGAGCTCTAAATATTTTAAGAGTCAACACATTTTTTTCTTTAATCAGCATACCATTTTGGGCTTTTTAATTTGTTTCTAATAGCGTTCAACTATTAAAGGAAGCAGGATCAAAAAGAAAAAAAGCAAGGAGTCGCCTTGGTACATCACAGTTTATCCACATGGTGGAGCCATGTGGCTAGATCCTAGAGATTCCTGCTTTATTATTCTCGTCACTGTGAAACAACTAATGGTAAACCCAGCCAATCAAAAGTCCTACATGCAGTTTTCTCTGGTGCTATGTGTTCTGCTCCTTCTAATCTCTCACTTTAGCACACTGCAATGTTCTTCTGGCCCAGTCGGCTTTCTATAGTAGTGGTTCTCTGACTTCACTAAAGTCAAGTGCTTACCTAGACAGGTTTTAAACTCTATACTCATTAGCTCAAGTGAACAGGATCTTTTCATGATGATACATGGGCAGTGTTGTATTTTAAGTCTCCACAGGCAGTTCTATAATGAAATTGATGTTGTAAACTTTACTTCTGTAAATGCTCAAAAAAAATCTAGTTTCATCCTATTTTTGGTAAAAACCATTTATTAGCTCCCTCATTGACACTAAGATAAAATTAACCTCTTTCACATGATGAGCAGACCGTGTATAACGTCTGACAATTTTCCTTTCCACCATCATCACCACTATCCCCTATTTTAATCTGCAAACTCAGCCTACAGAATTGCTTTCAGATTCCTAAACTTCAGGCTTGTCTACACTTCTAAGCTTGTGTTTCTATGTCCGACAATGAATATAGTAGATAATAATTAGTATTTATTGAATGGCAATATTAATAATATAAGTTAGCTTCCTCATATTTAAGGTAGGAACATTTATTTATGTCAAACACATCTCAAGTGTTTCCTTACCTTTCAGTGGAGTGGAGTACAGACTGTGGCATCTCATCAACCAACAAATCTTGCATATATTTTAGAGATTCTGTGTTCTGTCAATTGACTCAACTTAGAACATTTGAAACTTCCTCAGGAACAGTTGCTCCTCCTCTGTCTCTTTTTTGCTCTCTAAATTTAAACTCTACCACCAATGTTTAAAGCAACAGAAGAGTTACTTGCATGTGAATTATGCTTCAGGCATCCTTTCTGAATTTGTGAGGCCTTGAACAGCCATTCAGAATGTTTGCTCCGATAATAGTTCTCATTCTAGAAATACTGTCATGTGATTGAACTTTATCATTAAGTCTGATTTCCCCTCCCCACCAACATACACGTACTGAAGGCTGGGTATCAGACAGAAGTACATACACGTACTGAAGGCTGGGTATCGGACAGAAGTACATACACGTACTGAAGGCTGGGTATTGGACAGAAGTACATACACGTACTGAAGGCTGGATATCGAACAGAAGTGCTCTTTCACTGAGCTTCATACTCTACCCTGTAAAAATATTGAAATGTCTTGTAAATCAGAGACATAAATCAGTAGATTGAAGAAAAAATTAATATAAAATACTAATATATATATATTCCTGCCAAAGCAGTTTAAAAGGCAGGAATTTCAAAAAAGTAGGTTCTAACACCAGTGAAAGAATGACTTTGGAACAAAATAGATGAGCTTGCCAGTGAGAATGAAGGTAAGTAGGCAAGGCAAAAGTTTCCCTTTTCCATGTCCTTTCATGTGAGCTGCCACCTAAAGATGTGGTCCAGATTTACAGTGATGGTTCTGACCTCAAATAATACAACCAGGAAAAATCTCCCATAGGAGTGTCCAGATGCTTAGGTTTGGTTAATTCTAGATGTGTCAAGTTGACAACAGCAGTTAACTAACATAAGGGAAAAGCCTTCTAGCGTTGTGGTGGTTTGAGTGAGAATAGCCCCTAGAGCCTCACGTATATGAATACTTGTTTCCTAGTGAGTGTAACTCTTTGGGAAGGATTAGGATATGTGGCTTCCTTGGAGAAAGTATGTCATTGGGGTGTGGACTTTGAGGTTTCAGAAGCGCACGGCAGGCCCAGTCTTTGGCTCTCTGTCTATAAGTTACAGATGAAATTTAACCTCTCAGTTATTGCTCCAAAACCATGCCAGCCTGCCTGCTGCCATGCTCCTATCCCATGATAGTCATGGACTCACATTCTGAAGCTGTAAACAAGTCCACAATTAAATGCTTTCTTCTTTAAGCTACCTTGATCATCGTATCTCTTTACAGTAATAGAACAGTGACTAAGACAAGCTGAAATCCATATTTGGAATATGAACAGCATTTATACATAACAATAAGAGGTTTCCTAATGTAAATTCAAACATGCTGCTCAGATAATTAACTCTTGTTTTTGTGATGTTGAGTAATCTTAACATGATTTTTTTTTATTAAAGACAGTAAATACTAGTAAATTTTATTTACTCATTCATTTTAATTTTTATTGGGATAGATTCTCATGAAGCTGAAGCTGGTTTTAAACTAACTGTGTAACTGACAAAGACCTTGAACTCCTGATAATCTTGCCCATAGCTCCTAGGGGTTGGAAATTTTATTGCTTTTAATGACAATACTAGAAAATTCATACTTGGTAATAAGAATGTATTATGGTTGAAAGTCCTTGGACATTGGGATATGTACAGAATATATTTTGTTTATATAGAGCAAGTATATATGTATTGAAGCTTCAGAGTCATGCTAATAAAATGTAGGGGCTTTTGGATATATAGGTTCTGGTTTCCTATGTGGCATTCAAGATGCATACTTGAACAACAATTTAACTTCTTTATTTATAAAATATAAACTAAAGATGCTGATATAATCAATTCACAACTTTAAATGAAAAGGACTTACAATTGTTTAATATATTGCTGTTTATAGACTCCTCTTCCTTGCCCCCCCTCCCCCTCCTCCTCCTCCTCCTCCTCCTCCTCCCCCTCCTCCTCCTCCTCCTCCTCCTCCTCCTCCTCCTCCTCCTCCTCCTCCTCCTCCTCCTCCTCCTCCTCCTCCTCCGTTCTTTGTGCCTTTTTTTCTGGGATTAACATTCTACTGTGATCAATGGTTGCTGATCATAGCACACTGTGATGTTCTACGTGTAATACACGTTTAGGGTGTCAACTCTACTTGTACTTTTCCAAGGTTGTTATTACTTCCAGAATGTTAGAGGATAATAGGAGATTCCTAGGTCAGAAACAAAGGACTTGCTTTCTCACAGCACAGTTGACAACAGTGAGGCCCAGCACACTTATATTAGTCTCCTTGTCAAGTCTCTGAGACAGACCAAACAGATAACTACACAGGCAGTGGGCTGCTGGAGAGAGTCCAGAAACCAAGAGCTCAATGGTTCATTACAGAAACTGCTTGATAGCAGTGTTTATATTTTATGATACGGTATATAGAGCAAAATTATATAGCACATGCAAGACATTTCCAAGAGTGTCCAGGTATTGCCTTTTCCTTTTCAAATCCCAGGATTATCTCTTTAATTTTTTTTATTAACTGCATCATTAATGATGAATTTGTCATCTGATATAGAAATAAGAAGGCATTACTAACCAACACTAACTTACAATACATGGCTTACTAGAATCTGCATGGACCGAAGATGTAACCCTGACCTCTACAGTTACTAGTTTAATTCTAGTTGTATACCTCCTTATGAGTGAGTGTTGTCTGTAGTGCCCCCACACTTCCTGGTATCAAAAGACTCCCCTAACAGCTGTTCTTTCCTGTTAAACACAATGCTAAGAGTTACCTAGATAGCACAGCAAATAAACAGCTAATTTTCTACTCTAATTAAATTTACCATTTTGAATTTTACAGGCTAAATATAGAACTACATCCCTTCCAATCCTATTTTTTCTTTTTTAAATTAAATTCAAGTTTTGCGAGTCTCATACATACATACTGTGTTTACATCATTTCACTTCCTCTCCCCACTACAACTCCTCGCGTGCTTTTTATACTTTTCAAATTCATGACCTTTTCTTAATTATCTATTAATTCTATATATACATATAACTGTATGCGCGTGCGCGCGCACACACACAAATATATATGTGTATGTGTGTCACCTTACCAAGTCCATCTGGTATTGCTCATATGGTATTATTCTCTAGAGATGAGACCCGTGAGAGATTTCCCCATCTGTGTTGACATGTCAATTGGTATTGTCATTATACAGGTCCTATTTGGGCAACAATACTGTTGAGATTTCATAGATGCTGTTTCCTGTGATATCTAGAAGATATTATTTGGCAGCAGGCATCTTGATCCTCTGACTCTCACAAACTTTCTGCCTCTTCTTCTGTGATGCTGACTGAGGCTTAGAGGTAGCATTGCATTACAGTTGTACCAGTTGAGGTGGGACACTTCATGATCATGTATCCTTTATATTTTAAGTCACAAGGTCTCACCTCTAGATGAAGTGCTACAGGCAATAATGGGTGCTGAGAATCTGTTTTCTCCAGGGCTGAGACACCCTGATGGGTTTTCCAATCTCAAGTAGTCATCTCTAAACATGAGTTCGTACAAACAACACCAAATGTACTTGGTAAGTTGACACATATGCACACACACACACACACACACACACACACACACACATATATACACACACATATATAAATATATATACATGTATATATATATGTTTGTATATGTATATGTGGGTGTGTTACAACTGTATGTATATGTATATATAGAGAGAATTAATAAGTAGTTAAGAAGAGGTCATGAATTTGAGAAGTGTGGATTTCTGTAATAGTCTCCAGCTCCTGCAAAAGAAGCTTCTTTGATGAGGGATGGCAGCTGCACTTCATCTGTAAGAACAAGTATATTGTGATAGAGTTAGAAGTGATATTGGTTTGGAAAGAGACAGTAGTAGATTCTTCTCCACGGTCTATAACCATTCTACATTCTTTGTTACTTGGCTAGGTTTATAGTCCAAGGCAAGAATTTATTTTATTCTTCAAAAGTTTAAACAAAAAGAATTTATTTTATTAGGTAGGGCTTAAGTCCAATCAGACAACTGTGAGTTGTCCTCAAGATAAAAGTGCCACTATTGTATTAATGAGGGTATCTTGCCAGGCCAGCCATAGCTGTGGCTTATATGCTATATAAATGGATCCTGATCTTTCTATCTTGGCAATTTGTTATTACCACCATCAGATACTGTAACAACTAGTTTTCGAGAAGGAGGCTTGATTCTTCTCCAGTTCGGCTTGATTCTTCCAAACCCTAGGTCCGAAGTGGGTGGTATTTTCAGCAATAGGGTCTTACCTTTAAGTTCTGGGAGGCAACCAATAGCAATGGTGTGACAAATTTTTTCGTTATTGTTTTTTGGGATTTTGTTTTGTTAACTTGACTATATCTGAAATTAAATAAACCCAAAAATAGAGTGCCCGATCTTTTAGAAATTTTTGCTTACTTTGAAATAGGAAGATTCACTCCTACTATGGATCTTTAAGGTAGAAAGACACAGCTTTAAACCAGATCCTTTGAACTGAAAACTGACAAGGGATTCAACTCAACAGACAGTGTTCCACTTCCACTCCTGTTTAAAAAGATGCAATTCTTATATTTTCTGGTTTTGACTGCATGATTCAGATAATCTCCAGTTGCTTAAAATAGTGTTTGTAGTTTATAAGAAAAATTTTCCTACAATTTTTATTCTGTTAAACTATCAGAGCAATGTGTGTTTTTATATAGTATGCTGTGATGGTGGTGTTTTTATTTTCTCATCGTAAAAAGCTTAGGAAAATTGAATATAGACCATACAAAGAGCTGCCATAGAAGTTGAGGAAACTAAAGTGAATGACTGAAGGTTGTCCCGGGTTATGTGCTTGGTGTCAAAGCCATGAACAGAACCAGGCTCAATGGATTCCTTATCTGATGCTTTTATGCTTTTGGTAACTACCATTTGCTTTCCCCAAGCACACCTGTCATGATAAAGACAGTATTTATTCTGAGTCTCTTCCCATATTCACATGTCAGAAAAGATAACATGCCATTTTTCTTTCTTTCTTGATGTCTCTACTGCTTCAAGGGAATATAACTTTAATATTCAATTGTGAATATTAAATACATCTATTAAACATGATATATGACAAAAATCTATATTCTGCATTCAAATTTATACTGTTATTCAACATCCTGATGTGTGTGTCAATGGAGAGAACACAATGGATCACCTTTTAACTACCTAAGTCTCACAATTCTTAGGACTGCAGGCAGAAGCTCCTGGAGCATGTCAAACTTGATGCCCCCATTTCTTAATCTTGAGCAAAGAACAAAAGGACTACTGCCCTTATATGGTTACTAACTGATAAGCAGACGTCTGTTCCAGTTTCAAAAGAACTGATGCTGTCACAATCTGCCCCCAGGGTTCCAGCAGGCATTCCTGACATTCTGCACGAGATCTCCATAAAGTGATAGGTTCATTATGATCTCTCAGGTGTGCAGGCGGACTTTATAAAGCTAGGGGAACAGCACAGAACAGTGAATTCTGGAGTTTGACAAAATTAAGCTGATTCTTACTTTGCTAGTCACTAGGTGCACTGTGTAAGCAAACCTCTTGCGTATGTCTGTTTGTATACACACTGACTTTTGTTCTTCAGAAAAACTGCAAATAAAAACTTGTCTATCCTTTTCTTGAAACATCTTAAAGCCTTGGTTTCTCTGTGACATATATTGTAAAAATTTCCAAAGCTCTAACAAAATTTTGTGATTATTTCTATTCGTCTAAGGGGACTGATGGAGAATCTAGGAATGAAAAGTGAGGTTCTTACACTATTTGCTAATTCTCCTCCTCTTTCCTTTTAACATTATAAAAGACCAAATTAAAAAATCTTTTACAATATAATGTAGAAGAAGGATGAAGATAAAAGGAAAGCATTAGCATACATTAGAAAAGAACAGAGGTAAGACCTTGAGCTTGTGAGACGTGTTAGTGCGTAAAAGTGCTGGCCAGTACTAACACAATGACCTGAGTTCAATTCCTGGAACCCTCGTAAATGTGGAAGGGGAAACCTGATATCACAGAATTGTCTTGTGACTATTACGTGCATGTTGTGGTGGACTCCATTTGTACACACTCATCACATACACAGAAACAGTGAAACTTAAATGGAAAGCAGAACCCAAGCCCACAAACAAACTAAAGGCAAGGCCTTCTGTGAGTGTTTAAATTGTTATTTATGTATTTTAGACTTATTCAGGGAAATGGTAGTACCTGTAAAATTCCTCTGCAGAGGGTGTGTTTGATAAAGTGTTGCAGGCCGAATATGACCATACCCTTTCCTTACTGTAGCGTTAAAACCATTAAAAAAATTAAAAATTGATATTAAGTAAGTTAAGAAATTGAAAGAAATGTAGAGTGAATTTCCAATGTATTTGTTAGAAATTCATTCCATAGTGTTAAGGGAAAGAAGGGAAAGCACCCTAGAGTTCCTACAGACCCTAAAAGACCTCCTGGTAAATGGTTTCTCTCTCTCTCTCTCTTTCTCTCTCTCTCTCTCTCTCTCTCTCTCTCTCTGCATTTTGTTTTGTTTTTGAAACTATAATATATAAGCAAAATATCCGTTTTTTAAAAAAGCCCAGACTAAGCATTGTGAAATAAAATATTATCCCAAATCTCATTGAGCTTACTTTCTGTTGACCTTCTACCACGGGACATGTGGTTTGTATACCCAGGGAGACTCCATTGGAGAAAACTAACCTTTCTTTAACAAACAGTTACCAGCTGGAGATAGTTTCTGAGTTGGAGGTAAGGGCTTTTCCTTATATCCACTCTCTGCACTGGGACTAGATTTAGCTTATACCAGTGTAGGCCCATGCATGTTGCCACAGTCTTTGTGAGTTCATATATACATCAGCCCTGCTGTGACTAGAAGGCCTCAGTTTCTTAGTGTCTTACATCCCCACTGGCTTGTACAATATTTCTACCTCTTCTTCTACCAATTTGCCTGAGCTCTGAGGGAATGGGCTTGATGCAGACATGCCATTTAAGACTGAATGTTTCAAAGTCTCTTACTCTCTTCATATTGTCCAGCCTGGGTCTCTATATTTGGTCCCATCTACTGCAGGAGAAAGATTCTATAATGAAGAATGAGCAAGGTACCAATTTATGCATACAACAGAATGTTGCAAAGAGGTTATCTTATTTGTATATTCCATTAGTAGAACAGTAGTAATTGGTTTTCCCCTAACATTATGGCCTATCTACTCTAAGGTACTTGGTAATGCCAGGCATTGGTTCCATCTCATGAAGGCCTTTATTTCAATCCAATCATGATGGGTTACTCCCACATTTATGTCACTATAGCACCAGCATATTTTTTAGGCAAGTCACTATTGTAATTCAAAGGTTTATATAAGGGTTTGTTTTTATCTTTCACCTTTAGTAGTATACACAGTACTTTTTTGTACCATCAATAGTAGTCAGTACGGGTAAATACTATAGGTTTTATTGTGAAATAAAATGTAAGAATATTAGCAAATAAACCTCATCTGTGTGGTTAATAGCATAAAATATACACTAAGATATGAAGCAAGCTCTCTCTACACACGACTGTAGCAAAGTGTAGAGCAATTATATCCCTTTATTAAACACTGAACTTTGGTTTAATCATTGAAATAATAAGAATAAAGAAGTAATACATCGTTTGAGACTTAAAGAGCCCAAGTTTTCTGAAGATTTCTTAAGTTGAAGAGCACCCATTTTCTATTCTTCCCGTACCCTTACTTTTTATAGAAATACTAACCTTTAATTTATTTAATTTTTGACATGCAAAACATGGAAAGAGCAAGAACATTGACTAGCTGACAAATGTCAGGGCAAAAATAAGATGTAATTATAGCTTCAGATGATGTCTAAATTTCCCATAGTAAGTAACACAAGTCTCTGAAATCAGGGCCAAATAAAATCTAAATTCTATACTCAGGCAAAAGGATGCAGAATAATTTTGATATTATGTCACCAGTCATATCTTTTAGAATTAAAGAGAAATACAACTAAATCTGAGATTTTCATTATTTTAACGTGTTAGATGTAGATCAGGTGTGAAGTCTAAAATTTTCACTAAGCTATTAATTTTAGAAATGTCTGTCTCAGTCACTCTCTCAGTGCTTACACTAACTGTGCATGTTTTATCTTCTCTTTTCTTGCAATAATGGGCTATTTGTTTGAAAAAAATCTTGCCCTTTCAGAATCAATATTATGACTACATTTATTTCGGAGTGTTTTTCACACAAGTTTCTCAAAAAATTTAACTTTCTAGCCTAGCATTTTTCATATCTATGGAGTTGCTCTTTTAAATTGCCTGGGTTTATTTATTAGTTGGAATGTTTGGGGTTTCTCGTACAAAGCAAATCACAAGCATACCTTCAAAAATAATTCAAAAACTAAAATATTTATTTAAACTTATAAGTTGGAAATTAATGTGAGCAATTAGTACATGTTAAGTGCCTAGAAAAATATTGTCATACAGTTATAATGTCAAGAAGTACCATGTATGACATATGACTTCTGCCTCAAACATACATGTGAAATAATAGTTTTCAACCCAAGCACTGTCTTGGCAAAGACCCTATGGTTAGGTTAGACCTCCAGGCAAACCAGAAAAATTAAGAGTGGGACTCAAGCATTATTTTTCCTTTTTAACATTTTTATTTTGGAAAAAAAATCAATACAATGTACTCTTCCTAGAATAGTAAACCAAGCCTGGTGTCCTTAGTAACATTTGCATCAGCTGTTTATATAAATATTAATGTTTCATTATTTTGAAGTATTTGCAAAAACCTGTTCTCAAATCAAACTGTGGAATTTGATCACTGAATATTTCTGAATTTTTCTCCTAGTAACAAAGAAATCCTTTTGCAGTTAAAAAAAAAGTTTGATAATCTCAAGAAATTTAGCAATTATAACACATTATTATCATGTGTACAGTCTTTATCCAAGACCCCCCACTTACCCTCTTTATACACTCCATAGATGTATATTTAAAAATCAGGATTCAGTTATAGATCCTGCATTATGTAACTTTGCCTTGTTTTTTTAATGTTCCTTTAGGTAAAAAAGCATTTGTTGTTTTATTTATAGATAGAAAATTCTAGAAAGGATTTTTATTTCCCCTTTTCTTTCAAGACTAAAATTTGTCATTTTTAATTTAACTTAAATATATTATCATAATTATCAATCTGAGATGCAGGTTAACCATAAGCAATATAATTTATATAGTATTTTATATTTATTCACGTAGAAATTTCTTTTTCACATTTAGAAGTATTGAGAACATTTGTAATGTACAACATGTTTTGAAAATATATTTATATATATTGGAAGACTCAATAGATCTAATTGGTATGGCTTACTTTACCTACTTTTTTTATTGTCTCTCATTTGAAAAGAAACAGGCATCTAAGGTATAATAATAAGATGAGATAATATAAGATAATAAGATAAGACCAAACAAATTAGAAAAAAAAAAACCAAAACAAAGAAAGGAGCCCAAGCAAAGGTATAAGAAAAAGATATACCTACAGAGACTCACTCAGAGATTCTACAAAAATGAAACACCAGAAAGGACCTGTAGAGTAAAATAATAAATGAATGAATGAATAAATAGGACGAAGAAAAAAATTTAGAAAAGAAACTGACATGACATTTTTGAGGTAAGGAACCCCTTAGATGCCATTGGATTTGTTTTCTGTTGGCCACCTACTGCTGGGCATGCAGCGTACCCTTAAGAGTAGTTTGTTTTCCAAGTGAGACTCTCTTGAAGAAAACTACATTTTCACTTGCAGGTGGTTATCAATTGGAGATGGCTTCTTTATTAATGACAGGAGAATATGTCTACTTCGCCTTTTAGCTCTAGGACCCCATTTGGTGCAACCTGTTTATCCCCCGTGCATGCTGTCAGTCACTATGAGTATATATGGGTGTCCATCTTGTTGATGTAGAGGACCATTTATTCTTGGTATCGTCCATTCCATCTGGCTTTTAAACTCTTTCTACCTCCTCTTTCTCAGAGTTCCTGAGCCCTGAGTGGAGGGATTCGATGGAGGCCACCTGTTTAGGGATGGGTATTCCTAGATCTGTCTGTCTGTCTGTCTGTCTGTCTGTCTGTCTGTCTGTCTGTCTCATTCTCTCTCTCTCTCTCTCTCTCTCTCTCTCTCTCTCTCGTTTTTCCTCCCTCCCTCCCTCCCTCCCTCCCTCCCTCCCTCCCTCCGTTCCTCCCTTTGTTCCTCCCCTCCCCCTCTCTCTCTTCTCATCTCTCCTGCCCTCACTCTCTCACCCACCCCCCAGTACACATTGTCTGGCTGTGGGTGTCTGTATTTGTTCCTATCTGCTTCTGAAGGAAGCTTCTCTGATGATGGCTGAGGAAGTCACAGATCTGTGAGTATAGTAAAATGTCATCAGAAATCAGTTTGTTGTTACACTCCTTTGTACAATAGTAAGAGCTGATATTCCCCTAAGCTCTTGGCTTATCTAGTCTTAGAATTTTGGTCACACCAACAGTGTCATGTATGGGGTCCATCTTGTAGAATGAACCTTCAGTCAAATCAGATATTATGCTTATTCCCATAAGCTTTGTGCCACCATCTCACTAGCATAACTTGTAGGTCACCATTTTAGATCAAAGGGATTGTAGTTGGGTTGGTGTCTATTTTTCTCCTTTGATAGCCTGTAGAGTACATTCTTGTGTGTAAAACATTAGCCCATGGGGTGTAGGGTCTATATAAACATCAGTTCCACTCCTGGCCCAATGAGTTGTGTAGGTGTTATTTTCAGCAATAGACCTTGTTGTCAGTTTTTGGAGTGCAACTTATAGCTTAACAACCTGGGTTGGTTGGTAGATCCCATGAGACCCCTTTGGCTAATGACTCAATTAGATGTAACCCATTCCTGATTCTGGAAGCTTTATTTGGTGACACAGAGATGGCCAGTTCAGACTCTATCTCCCCCATTATATGGTGATATTTTTATAATATATGTAAAACTATAATATATTATACATATAAATATTATAATATATATTAAATTATATATAATAAATATGTATATATAAATATAATATATATGAAAATAATATAAAAATTTTATAATATATATATAATATATATGGAAGTGTTGTGAATTGCTGTTTTTTCTGCCCCCTCAAAAGGGATGTCTGTACACAGGTGAGGTCAGGTGAAATCTTGTTAGTCAGATAAGAGCCTGTGATTGGGCAGTGGTAGGGAAGGCGGAGTTGAAAGTTTTAGAGAGGGGACAGAGAGACAGAGAGAGGGAGATGGAGACAAAGACACAAGAGACAAAATGGAACCTATAGGAGAGGATGACGAGCCAGAACCACTTTGTCCTAGGAGCCATAAGTCACTGAGGATTTCATAGATAGATGATTGATTAATACAGGGCACATTTGTCCAATCTAGGTGTGCACCTTGTATCTTTATCAATTGAGTTTTGAGTTCTTTGTGTGGGCATTTTGGGGGTTGAAAATTTTACTGTTATAAATCTGGCTACTAAATTATAAACTTCTGGAGCTTTCATTTTACAGGATTAGGGGATTAGAGCCAGCAACAACCAGTCTCAGCAGGCTAGATGGATGGCTTGGGAGTGTGGAGCAGTTCAGCAGCAGGCTAACTCAGGGAACCTGGGCAGACCACCGCTTGTGGCTCCCCATGGGGTTGGGGAGACCACCATTGCCGGCACGTAGCCGGACATAGAGTGGATTGATTTTTTAATAACTACACGCTATAGGTTTCCTTGCTACCCTTATAGCTGTCATTCTCCACATCCCATCCTTCATCCTCTTCTTCCCTCTGTACCCCACTCATCTATAACTATTCTGTATCCTTTTCCTAGTGAGATCTATTCCTCTCCCCTAGTCCTTTACACTATATGCAACCTCTGTGGTTTTATAGATGGTAGTTTGATTATCAGTGACAGCTAATATCCAGATATTAGTGAATACATACTCTATCGGGTCTGAGTTACCTCACTTAGAATATTTTTCTAGTTCCATCCATTTCATGATTTCATTTGTTTCATTTTCATGATTTCATTTGTTTAACAGCTTAGTAATATTTTGTTGTGTATATCTACCACATTTGTTGATTGACATATATATTGTTTCCAATTTCTTGCTATTATGACAGACAGTAGTAGAGCAGCAGTGAACATGGTTGAGCCAGTGTCTCCGTGGTAGGACAAATCACAGTATCTTGGGGTAAGCTCTATTACTAGTTTCCCGAGGAACCGCCATGCTGATTTCCATAATGGCTATATCAGTTTCCACTTCCACCAGCAATGGTTGAGTGTTCCCCTTACTCTGTATCCTTGCCACATAAGCTGTCGTTTGTTTTATTAATCTGGGCATTCTGACTAATATAATGAAATCTCAAATTAGTTTTGATTTGCGTTTTCCTGATGACTAAGGATGTTGAACACTTCTTTAAATTATTCTTAGTCATTTGACTTTTCTCTTTTTTGTTTTCTTGAAATCCAGATTTTTTTTTAAATTCTTGATGTATTTTTGAATTTAGTCCTTGAACAGATCATGTGTAACTGGTAAAAATCATTTTCAATTCTGTAGTTTCCTACTTTGTCTGAATGATGGTGTCCTATGTCATGCAGAAGCTTCTCAGTTTCAATGACATACCATTTATTAATTGTTGATCTTAGTGCCTGCATTAATGATATTCTGTTCAGGCAGTCTTTTCCTGAACCAACAAGTTCAAGGTTATTCCCCTCTTTCTCTTTTATCAGGTTCAGTATATTTGGCTTTATGTTGAGGTCTTTGATTCATCTGGAATTGATTTTATTCATGGTGATACATATGGATATCCTGGGATTCTTTTACATGTAGCCATCAGAGCGTCCAGAGAGACTTCATCCAGCAACTGATAGAAGCAGACTCAGAGTACCACAGCCAAACATTAGGTGGATCTCAGGGAATCATGCAGAAGAGTGGGTGGTCAGGAAGGATACGAGGAACCAGAGCAGATATCACAAGAACGTTGCCACAGAATCAATTGACCAGGCCTCTGCATATATGTTATAACATATAGCTGAGTAGCTTGGTGTTCTTGTGGAATTCTAACAGTGAGAGTGGATGCTGTCTGTGATCCTTTTGCCTGTTTATGGAACCCTTCTTCTCTCACCAGGCTGCCTTGTCTAGCTTTGATGTGATAGTATTCTCCTGGTATGATTGTAGCTTGTTATGCTGCATTTTGTTGATGTCCCTGGAAGTCCTGTTTTTTCCTGAGGGGATGTGGAGGAGGGAGTGGATCTGTGAGGGACAGTGATGGAAGGAACTGTGGTTGGGATGTAATATATGAGAGAAAAAAATTTCTTTTCTATAAAGAATGGTATTAAGAACAGCCTGTAGGGAATTTTCTTAATTAGTGATGAGGGAGGTCCCACCCCATTGGGTAGTGTCACCCCTTGGGCTGCTGAGTTTGGGTTTTATCAGAAAACAAACTGAGTAATCCTTGAGGATCAGGGCATTAGCAGCACTGTCTATGGCTTCTGGATCTACTCCTGCCTCCACATTTCTGCCCTGTTTGAGTTTCTGTCCCCCTTTTTTGGATGATAAATATGGACTTGTAAGTCAAATAAACCCTTTCCTTGCCACATTGCTTTGGGTTTGGTTTTTCATCAGCAAACTTTAATTAACACTGAATTTGCTTATGAGTTTAAAAGTTCTCTGTAATAGTTCTTTTTTTTAATGGTTAATATGTTATTTATAAACACTCACTATTTCACTTTTTCACAGTTTGAATGACTTTTCATTTCTTCTCATGGTTCATTTTCCTGGCTAGAACCAGTATTAAAATAATTTTGAATTGCATTTTATTATTATTATATGTTTGCGTCAGGGTACATATATGAAAGTCAGAGATAACTTGCAGGACTCAGTTCTCTCCTACTGTACGGGTCCTTGGGATTGAACTCATGTCTTCATGTGTTGGGGCAAGCCCCTTCAGTTATCTCATCAGCCCTAGTACTATGATTAAAATAAGCGACAATAGCACATAATTATGAATCAACATTCCATCTTTAAGAATCATCTTGCCCCTGGGTACATTATATATGGCCTTTATTTTGTGAACATATATTTCCACTATGTCGTTTTTTCTTTCTTTTTTTGACTTCTGATTTTATTATTGCTTTCTTACTTTTTCTGTTTAAAGTAGTCTTCCATGGTTGGGAAGCCCGGACTCTCAAGGCCAGAGTCAGTTGCAACAGAATTTTGTTGGAAGGGAATGGATATAGGGACTGGGATGAGGGCAGAAAGACCCTGTTCTTCTGTGGTCTTGGAAATAGAAGTAAAACTGAACATCATAGAACCTGGGGAACTGTGGAAAGAGATGGTGTAGGTACGAAAAGCTGGGGCTATGGGAGCCATCTCTCTCCAGTCAATTTCTTTTCTAAGGTCTTTCCACTAGTGACAGACATTCTCTGCAGTCCTAAAGCCTTCCATCTCTTCTCTTCTCTTCTCTTCTCTTCTCTTCTCTTCTCTTCTCTTC
>JANHMN010000014.1:9167961-9191042 GCA_030674055.1 Rhabdomys pumilio | reverse complement strand
GAGAGAGAGAGAGAGAGAGAGAGAGAGAGAGAGAGAGAGAGAGAGAGATTCTCTTCTATTTGTTTTAATTGTGTGAAATTATTTCTTGTGTTTTCTTGAGTATAGTCTCATTGGATTGGGGTTTTCCTTCTATCATAAAAGAGGCTGGATTAGTGGAAAAATATTGTTTAAATTTGATTTTTCCATGGAATATATTGGTTTCTTCAGTTGAGAAATCAGGTATAATTTTGATAGGTCTGCCTTTATATATTACTTTGCCCCTTTCCCTTGCTGCTTTTAAAATTCTTTCTTTGTTCTGTATATTTAGTGTTTTGAATATTATATTGTGGGGGATTTTCTTTTCTGGTACAATCTGTTTTGTATTCTGTAAGCTTCTTATAAGTTTATAGCAATCTTTTTTTTTAGGTTAGGGAATTTTTCTTTTATGATTTTATGGAAGATATTTTCTGGGCCTTTGTGCTATGAATCTTCTCCTTCTTTTATTCTTATGTTTGGTCTTTTCATAGTGTCTCAAATTTCCTGGATGGTTTGGGTCGTGGACTTTTTAGATTTTGCATTTTCTTTGATGGATAAATCATATTGACTAATTTTTGATTTCTTCTATTATATCTTCTATACCTGAGACTCTCTTATATCTCCTGTATTCTTATGTCTGTAGTTCCTATTCTCTTTTCTAGGTTTTCTATTTGCAGAATTGCCTCAGTTTGTGTTTCCTTTATAGCCTTTATTTCCCCTTCCAGATCTTGGAGAGTTTTATTCATATTTGTCACCTGTTTGATTGTATTTTCCAGTATTTCTATATATATATTTGTTTCTTTTTTTAGTGCTGCTATCTGTTTGCATATATTTTTCTATATTTCCTGAAAGTGTTTATTCATGTCTTCTTTAAAGGCCTCTATCATTTTTATAAGATTGGATTTAAGATCCTCTTCTTGTGTTTCAGTTTCAGTAGGATAGCTGTGCTATGTTGGTACCCTATTGCCCTGGATCTTGTTGATTGTGTTTTAATGCTATCCTTTAGGCATCTGTTTTTCCCTGGTGATGGGTGAATGATCCTGATAGCAGCAGGACTTCTCAGGAAGGTGTGTGTGTGTGTGTGTGTGTGTGTGTGTGTGTGTGTGTGTGTGTTTGGGACATGGACCAGACAAAAGAGGTCAGGGTACCCAACTCTGCTGGTTGTGACTCAGGCAGACCCCACTCTGTAGGCTGTGATCTGGGTGCACCCTACTCTTCAGGCTGTGTGTCAGTTGGACCAACTTCAATGATGGGGGTATCTGACTGGAATGGGATTGGTGGAGGAGTGTTCCAAGTTGGTTAGTCTTGGGGACCCTGAAGGTTTCCTTGGGGAAGCAGGAAGCTCTTGGGTCCCACAAGGCTTCTCCTGACCAAAGAGCAAGCTCAGACAATGGGGCCCAGGGAATCATGTGCCCTCACTTCTGCAGGTTGTCCCAGGTGGACCAACTGGGGTGGTGAGGCATTTGTTAACATTTTTAAACCCCGTTTACTTTTTCTAACATGATAACTCGAACAATAGAGAAATAATCTAGTTGTTATCTGAGCAGTTAAACTATGTAATCAAATAAGTATTGTGGGAAACACTAATTAAGGTCAAATTCTACTATGTCCAGATAGTTCCTATGAGCTCGGTGCAAAATGGAGGATTCCCTTCACCAGAAGGACTTCCCCTTCTCTAACCTTATCTGTGAAGGTGGACCCACCCCCAACCCTGGGAAAAGTCTAGTAGTCCTCACAAAACTACATGTTCAAATTCATCTTTCCCAGAAAAGAACCCACCCAGTAAGTAGTTAGGATTCCTGGAATGCCTCTCCATGAAAAGAAGACATTCTCAGAACTTTAAACTCCAACTAATAAGACCTCACCCTAAGAAGAATCCCTTCCCAGTCTTCAGGGTTCATATATAGACCTTGTTCACCCTGAATAAAGTGTTTGTGTACAAGCCTACCCTGAATAAAGCCATGTGCACAAGCTAGGAGAGCTTTAGAATCCTTGGAGAATCCCGCCCTCCCACCCCCAACTCCTTACTCCTATCCAAACTGGGATCCTGAAGACTCCACTCATCCTTCACTCTGCTTCATCCTTCCAACCTGCTGTTCAGCAGTGCCTGGTCACCCAGAGAGGGAGAAAATGGAGGGTGTGGAACCCCAGCAGGAACCCCAGCATGTATACCACAGCCAAGATACATAACATAAGCACACTTGAGACACTGAGACACACACACACACACACACACACACACACACACACACTCATGTGTACAAGACATGACCTATGTGTATACAACCTAAGGTATGATTTAGTATTTGACCTGAAGTAATGTAGAGTTTAATTTGGTATATTAGTATGTGGAAGACATTAATTTGATATCTGAATGTTAAAGGAAGTGTTTAAGAACAATACAGAATTGTATTAATGTAAGTAGTATGACTAATTTCCTTTTTCCACCTCCCCTTCTACTGCCCAATCACTGGCTCTAGCCTTTATTTTACAAATTCAATTGGACAGAAGGTTCACAAGATTCACTCCTCCTCTGCAGCCCCTCCCATGAGTGGAAATACCACGAAAACAAAAGGCTGGAGCTATCCACAACATGGCATGACACTTAACTTTTAATATATTTAATATATTTTAAAATCATATTAGTTAATGCTACTTCTGTGAATGCCATTTTGATTCAGTAAACTTTGGTGGTATATATTTGAACAATTTACTTGATATAACATTGCCTCAGTTTTCTTCTCAAGGTGTGGAAAAAAATAGACTGTTTCTCAGAGAATTATAAAGAATCAACCATTTAGGAACACACATAAAACAGTGTCTAATCCTATATTGGGAAAACTGCTAAATTTAGCAATTTTTTTCCAAAGGTTTTCACTAAATAAATTAAAAAATACTGACAGAGACACAAAGGCAGTTCCTTTAACATCATCTCTTGGAAGTCCAACCTTCAAAAAGACAAGAGCTAAGTAGACCTCCTATTTTCTTTCTAAAGTAAAATGTGGTCCCTTACATCACTGTGCCTGAACATATGGAAGACCTTTTGGGGCCGGTTAAGAGGGAAAAGACTAGAGTCTGGAGCAGCAGGCTACTGTGAGCCAGAAGGCTGCTGGGAATGTGTACTCTGAGGGCCATGCAGATGAGGTTTCTGATGGAAAGGAGAACTCTCTTGGGAACTGGAGTAGATGCCATCCTTGTTTCCTTGTGGCAGAGAGTCTGGCTTCCTTGTGTCTTTGTCCAGAAGCATCTTGGAAGACTGAACTATCAAGTGACCAACCAGTGTACCTAGCAGAGGAGATCGCCAAACAACAAAGCGTCCAGGCTGCCGCGTGGCTGCTCTTAGTGGCTTGTAGTCAAATGAGAGAGCAGAGGGACTGAAGACAAAGCTTTCTAAAAAGAAAGCAGAGCTGCGCAGTCAAAGGAGGAGTCACAGGGAGCTAAAGGGAAAAGATTTTCCAAAACAACCTCTGGCCAAGAAGATTAAAGCTGATAAACAGAGGTCACCGGTGTTGAGTCCTGGCAGGAAGAAGGATTCCTTGAGAGGACCCCAGAAAAGAGCCTCAAAGCTGCCTGGGAACTCGAGTTCCTTGACTTCAGGCGTGTTTCCAAAGGTTGCCATCAGTTTGGAGTCTCTGTGGAAAGACTCTGAGGTGAGGATGCCTCAGGGCATGGTGGTAGTCAAGCCACATCGGAAACCCAAGAAGACCAACAAAGTCCCACAGGAGAGAAGCATCCAGATGAGCTGATTTCACCACACATCTGGATTACCGACTCTGCATGTGACTGTATCTACAAACATACGCACACATTTATAAAACTACGTATGTATTTCATGTCCTTGCTTTCATTCTCTGTGTATTTGAACTTTGTAATAAAAAATACTTTTCATTATTAAAAAAATGCTACTGTACAGAAAACTTTGGGAACATAAAGAAAGAGTAGAAAGATGATAAGAGCAAGAGGATTAAATAATTGACATTCTGGCTATGACAGGAAAGCCACGTCATGAAATCTCATTCATGGATACCTAAAAAAACCTGAACTACTCCAACCAGCTGGCATCCCATCAAACAAGATAGGAAATTTCACAGGACCTTACTCCTGGATGAATTTCTACAAGCAATTACCAACTTCGGAGACAGGGAAAATCAGTCTTTCCCAACAATGAGCTCCCAGATTGGTTATCTAGTACTAAGTGATCAGTTGTAGAAACATATACATGTAGGCAACTCTGAATGGACTCAGGAGGTTGTATTTACATGACTATATATATATATATATATATATATATATATATATATATATGTGTGTGTGTGTGTGTGTGTGTGTGTGTGTGTGACACAATAGGTAAAGGATACTGATTTGGAAGAAGTGATGGGAAGGGTGAGACAGAAGAGAGTAAAATGATGCAATTATATTTTAATTAAATAAATGAATTTTGTTCAATTTGGACAATTAAATACCTGATTTTGGTATTCATAGTTTGACTACTAAGAGAGTTTGTTGGCAGTAAAATGTTGCTATGTAGCTGAGACTGACTATACAGCACAAAATGACCTGAAACTAACAAGCTCCTGCCTCAGCCCCTTATGTACTCGGATTGCAGACATGTTAATACCCAGCTTACGTTGGCTGTTTTATTGGGTTGATTTTATGTGTATTTATCTCTGTGATTTTTGTTGATGCTCATTCTCATTTGTAGTTTGGTTTAAATTTTTACTTCTCCAAAATTCAAAGTATAAATGCTGTATACAGTCCAATATACAATTATTATTAATGTAATCAATAGTGATTGTAATATTTCAAAACCCTAGTATTTAGTGCAAGGACAACTAGAAATGAGATTCATCAACTGATCAATGAAAATTTCTATTTTGTTTTGAATCCCTAGCTGAAAAATTAAGTACTAAGAGCATAGCCATATCATTTCAGTACAAGTTATAATGTCTCAAGAATCAATGTGGAGACTATAAGCTGTAAGTGAAATCCACGAGAAGTTGAAGAAAAAGCACAAGCCATTGTGGACTGAGTGATCATCTAGAGTCACCAGAAAACGCCTTAGGCTCTACAGTAGTGTGCTACTTAATGCTCTTTGACTTTGTTTAATGGGAAGCTTTTTAACACACACATTGAAACTGGAAAATGAGAATAAAAAATTCTCTGCCTTGTTGGTTTTCCTGCTAACCCACTGAAGACAGGCTGTTGATGAATAGTGAGTTAACAGCTGACCAATTGTGGAACCTATTTTGTATCCAAAAATTGTTCTTAAGGACGTGAAGGTCACAATAAGATCTCTAAGCTGTAAATTCCATAGGTTCTGCTGACCCCAAATCAGAGGATTTTTGCTGTGCAAAGGGCTCTGTAAATTATCTAGTCCAAACCTTCAATTGAGGCTACTTAAGGGAAACTTTTTAGAGACTTCAAAGGCTTTGTAAGACCATGTATTTGCTAGAACTACTTATTACAGCTAAATCCTCTAAGGCTTTTGAATGTACCCATGTACTGAAGAAATTATTCAGCTTGTCGAAGGTCACTTATTAAAACATGGCTGTGGGCTACTTAGAGAGGAAAAAAGTAGAAAAAGCAGAGGTGGCTAGAGGGTGCTATGTGTTAGGAACTTTGGTAATTGCCTTACTGTGGACTGAGTGTATAAGGATGGTCTTATGTTTATTGTGTGATAAACAGGTGCCAGTTGATAGAAGATGAGGCACACTTGTTACACACAAACATAATATTATTAAAGCCTTCCAAGTTATAGAACATTCTGTGATTTTTCTTTTTTAAATAAGAAATGTTTGATGAATTTAATAGATATTTACTGTCAACATGTAGTGCATGTAAAATTGAGACACAGAAGGTCTTGATATGGATTCATATATAATTTGAGGAAGAACATACCCATGGTGTTTCAATCCCAGTCTTTTCTGTTGTATCATTTCTTTCCCCTAGCCTCTATGATCCCTGAATCCATTTCGTGTTGTTAGACGGCTGTGTTAGATGTCCGAGCGCAGCTCAGAACAGATCACTCCAGACCACACAGTTCCAAGGGAGGGGAAGTTTATTAAGGAGATAGGGCAAAGGTGGGGGGAAGAAGATGGAAGAAGACAGAAAAAGAGAGGAAGAAGAGAAGTAGAGGCCGGCCATGACCAAATGAAGAGAGAGGGAGAGAAGGGGGAGGAGGAGGGGACAGAGAAGCTAGAGGCAAGAGAGCAAGAGATTAAGAGAGAGAGGAGGGGGCAAGCAGCTCCTTTTATAGTGGGCCAGACCTACCTGGCTGTTGCCAGGTAACTGTGGAGGTGGAGTTTAGACAGAATACTAACATTCCCTCGTTTTGTTTAATTAAAAAAGAAAAATTAGAAAGAGGTGATGGCCTAGCAGGAATAGGGTTGTCATGATATCTAGTTACTTCCTGCTGGCATTGGGGGTGACATGTCTCTAGGGAGAACCTAGAAGAATGAGTATGGGGGATATTTGTCCGGTCTTAGGAGAGTTGGCTGTTTCCTGCTGTCCAGGGTCTATGGAGCCATCTGAGGATAGGACAGAAGGAACAGGTCCAATAGAAGCAGCTGTGTGTGTGTGACAGGAGATGGAACATCTGTAGGTAGCCTCTCTGGAGCTGTTTTGGATGTGCCTGGACTTGACAAGCAAGATGTAGGGAATAAGATAAAGTACATTTGGGAGAAAGAAGAATTTTTTCTAAGATGTACATTTGAAACCCAGAGGGATCCTACCCTTTGGAATAGGTAGTAAGTGGGAACTTGAGGCAGATGTACTTATCTGCATGGATTCTATTTGGTCCGTGAGAGGTAGATCTGAGTGGGTTTCCTGTAGCTTATACGTTTACAAAAGAGATAACAGCATGAGTTAGTAACACGAGCAGTCTTTAAGATGAGCCTTTGCTGGATCATTTTATTTGTTGGAATGTTTTATTAGAGTTAGAGTTAGGCAAGTTTATAGGAACTCAGATAATATTAGTACAGTGGCATAGCTAGAAGAGAAAATATGAAGCATTTAATTGATGGCAACTGAGCTAAGGTAATGAGGTAACAGATAATATCTGTGAAAGCTTAGCTGTCAATGTAGTCAGAAGTCTGAGAAAGAGTAAACAATAATCTACCAGTTATATATTATTTTTAAAAATGACAGAGTCCACTAACCAACAGTTCCTGTGGTCTCCATAGTCTCTTGGGTGAAGTCAGTTTGACTTCCAAGCACAGAAGATGCAGGACTTTTTCTCAGTGGAATGGATACGTGTGACATGAGAAATGACTTACCTTGGTTTAGCCAAATCATTTGACTCAGAGCATCCAGTTTAGTCCACTGCGTTAGTGACAATATCATCACATACAATCCAGGCTATATCTTCTAGATGTCCAAGTATTTTGAAACCATCTTGGGTCAACTGTTAGAGGCTTTGGGAATTTTGTTGGCCATAAACTTAAATATACTATTAGCAGACTTCTGGCAAGATTGAGAGCTATAAGGATTGGTTGTAACTGAATAGAATTAAATAGCAGTAGTAAAAAATCTATTAAGACAGGATAGCAAAGAGTCTTAAGTAACTTTGGCAGGTTACGTAGGTAGAGAAAAGCACATTTTTGTATTAGCAAAGAAACATTTGGCTAAGACCAGAATAAGAAAGCTGGCAACAGTAGCATATTATAGTACGGCTGGTGGGTCATGACCTGGGATTGTGCTATGGGTCTGCAGCTGAGGGCATAGGTGTTGCAGGTCAGGTCTACAGTGACTGCAGCAGGGAGGGACTTCCTATTAGTGGCTGGAAGTCATTGCCCAGTGCCTCTGGCAGCTAAAGAGTCTGTAGTGGGCAAGGAAAAGCAAGTGGGTCTGGTACCATGGCAACATTCATGTTAGCTGTTCTTGTGGTGGAAGGCATTGCTAGCACTCACTTTACAGGTCCCATGCAGAGAGGGGAGAGGGAGAGAGCATCTCTTGTGTGTGCTGGCAGCTAAGCCCTTTGCACAGGTGGTTGCACACATGGGGAAGCAAGTCTCAGAGAGGCTTCCCTGGAAGAATGTGAGGAGTAGACCCAGAGCAGAGCTAAAAACTACAGAGGGGAAGGGAGCAAGCAGGGTCCCGGACCCGCTGCTTCAGGCAAACCGGCTGAACTAAATGGCTGCAGCTGGCCGACAATGATGAAGGAGGAGGGGGAGAAGCCTATCCTAGCAGGCACAAGGTTAGCTCTGAGCTCAAAAAATCTTTCCTCTGATCAGTAGGGGATGGCTAAAAAAAACCTGGGGTGGGAAACAGGCAGAACACATAGAGGTATTAGAGTGAAGTTAGATGAATGGTTGGATATAAGGAAACTTTCTATTAACCAGACTGCTGTATGTATGTATGAAGACCCTTTAAAATAACTGGGTCTATCATGCCATTAGGTGGCCATTTTAAAGCATTATCTAGAGGGTACTGAATCCAGACCTTAGTGCAGAGGTGTATCAATTTGTAAGGCCTCAAATCAAGAGACAACCCAGTGGAGTGTCTGGGGGTGCAGCCAAAGACAATGTAGTACCCATTGGGTGATGGGGGGCTTACTGAGCTATTTGTATCAGCGTCTCAAAAGAAAAGTTGGTAACAAGTCAGGCAATGGCTTAGATAACAGGTTGTCACAAGAATATCTAGGGGTCTCAGCAAACTCCTGGAGATCGCCATAAAGCAGTTCAACCTGGTACCAGGATTTCCGGCAGCTGCAAGAGTTTGGGGGGAGACTGTAAACTGCTTTTGAGGGGGGAGTCACCCAGCAGCCAATGTCCTAAGTAGTAGTTCAGCTAGGAGGCTAGTCATATGAACTGGTCAAATGCCAACACCTCTCAGCCCAGGGAAGGCTGGCCAGGCCTTACCCGGGCACCTAGGATCCCTCCTGCCAATTAGAAGCTTCTTAAGGTGTGTGTTTGCAGGCTTATGCAGTCTGGCATCAGAAAAAGTGGAACTGTGAGGTCTGTGTGGGCCTCTCTGGCTGCCTAACCACGTGGCAGAGCACCACGTGGGCTGCAGTGGGGAGTTTTGTGAGCTTGTGGCTGTGGTGAGTGGATGTCCACATGGTGTGGCAGTGGCGGCAGTCTATAGGCTATGGTTCAGATAATCCAACAATGGTTGAATATGAAAGGAAAGTCCAAGAATCCAGCAGTTCTTCAGTCTATGAGGATGGATATCTCATCTGGTTGTAAGTAGATACTGAAATGCCAAAGAAGTATGCTCTAATGCCAGTGAAGGAATAGGCTTGCTAGCAAGGCAAGAGCAACAGGCACAGAGCAAACATTTCCTTTTCCTGTGCTTTTACACAGGATTACAGCATAAGGTATGGACTAGATTAGATGTGAATTTTCCCAGTAAAGGTCTGGATTAAAGATGTCTTCTTACTTCAAAGATCAGATTAGAAGTGGATCTTCAAACTTCCAATTAAGTAAAAATCCCTCACAAATGTGCCATTGCATTTTTGGGTTTTAGTTTATTCCAGATGTATTCAAGTTGACAACCAAGAAAAGTAATCAGACCCTATTAAAACCAAACTTGTTTTTTTTTCCCCCTCAGGAACTCTAGATGAATCTTTTAGTTGAAAATTTGATGATATAAATACACAAAAGAGAGTTTTGTAAGGTAGTTTAGAGACATCTCCTATTACATGACATTACTTCAAATTTCATTAATAGGAAACAATGTTTGGATTAGGCTTTAGTGACACAGAACTTGAGGCTTCTGTTTTCCTATATTTGATAGATAAATTAATATTATATTTTGATCAGTTCCTGGTGATTATATTATGGGATTTCTTGGAATGCCACTTTTAAGAGCATAAAACCAACAACAGTAACTTTTAAATTAGTTTGGTTTTAATAGGGGACCTTTATTACCAAACTTTACCGCAATATTGAGAGGCCATTCTTAATACTTAAGAATATTCAATCTATATTCTTAAAAATGTAGTATGGCGTATAAGTCTGAATATGACCTCATTACCACATCTGGGTCAAAATAAATGTGTTAGGATCTATGGTCTTTGCAGATCAGTTAATTTTCCCTTTCCTAATTTATTTTTTATTTTTTATTTATTAAGATTAGTATAATTACATGATTTCCCCGCTTTTCAAACCCTCCCATATACATCTCTTTCTTGTCTTTGAAAGTTTTGGCCTTTTTTTCCATTAATTATTGTTTCTTGCACACACAGACACAAACATATGCAGTGTGTGTGTGTGTGTGTGTGTGTGTGTGTGTTGTGTATAGCCCTGGTGCTATTTGTATTTCGATGCCAATTCCTCTTCCCCACGAGGGGCTGCCTGGGATGAGAAGTGAATCACTCACATACTCAGGTGACTTCATGTGAACCTTCCCCTCTAATGAATAAAGATTTCAAGGAAGCCAAGGACAGGTAAGATTCTACACAGAGCCTTACCAACCTAAGACAGAAGTGTATTGCTTTTGATAATGCATATTCCATGATAAGTAAGGAAGGCATTCTTGTCAGAATGATCTAAGACAGGCTCAGTCTTGTTAATGAAATAAAAAAGGGGGAGAGGCAGAGAGACTTTGGGGCTGCTTGGCAAGAAGCTGACATGGGCCAAGGACAAGGAAATGGGATCCTAGGCAGGAATATGACATTGGCCAAAGACAAGGAAGTAGGCTTCAGGTAGGAATCTGACATTAGGCTAGAACAAAGAAGTAATTTCAGATAGGAATCTAAATCTTAGGCTACAACAAAGAAATAATCTCAGGCAGGAACCTAAATATTAGGCTAGAACAAAGAAATAATTTCAGACAGGAATCTAAATTTTAGGCTAGAACAAGGAAATAGGCTTCAGACATGAAAATGACATGGACTAGGACAGGGAAGTAGGCTCAGATACTTTGGTCATCCTAATAAGCCCTTAGAAACAGTGATCACAGGAGTGTTCACGTAATTGTGTTTAATGCCTTGCTTTTTCTTTGACTATTTGTCTTTATTTTCTTGCTTCTTCCTTGACTATTTGCATCTATTGTATTGCTAGACCCTCAACCTAGAACTGACCTTAATGCATGCATATAATCAAAATGGTATCAAAGCATAAAAGAGGAGGGGAGATAGGATAGGGGGTTCCAGGGAAGGAAAATGGGGAAAGGAGATTACATTTGTATTGTAAATAAATAAAATATTCAATTAAAAAAAGATTTCAAAGAATCAGTCACTGGGCGAGTAGGCGAGAGAAAGGGATGGTGGAAGAGGACAGGGGATTTGGCTGGTGGATGGGAGTTGATGAAGGACAGAATGTAGGCAGTGAAGGCCACCGATTCAGGTGGTGGATTGGCCAGGATCCGCTAATAAAGAAATTGTAACTCAGAATAGTTTATGAATTAGGATGTTAGTTGCTGCACCCAGTGATTGTGTTAACTGTTGATTCTAAACTAAGTTGGTGTGCTGTCAACTGGGTTTCAGAGAGAAAGGTACAGTGGCAGCAAAGCATGGGTTTTTGAGAGGTTCACTCCAGCTAGCCATGGAATTTGGAAGCATGGGGTTGCTGTGGCAGTAACCCACAATGGGAGAAATTTAGTGAGCTGGGTGGAGAGTTTTCAGAGCTCTAGATCAGAGAGTCTGCCAGGCTGAGAACTAGTGTCAGTATGGATTGCCGTTTTATTATTTCATGGTACGTGTGTGTGTGTGTGTGTGTGTGTGTGTGTGTATTTCTAAGTACCTAAATACAATGTGCTCAGTATGTATAGTGTTATGAGTTTGCATGTTTTAGTTTAGTCTATTTTCTTTTGTTTGGCTTTTTATAGATGAGTTAGTTGATGAAAGCCCCCTGTAGTTGTAACTATTCTATCAGTAATTTCAGAGTTGGGTAGACAGTGTCATCCTTTGTCCTACTCTGTTGAGTTCCAATTAAGTTCAGCCAATCTTTAATATATATATATATATATATATATATATATATATATACACACACACACACACACACACACACACACACACACACACACACAAACGTAGGAAGAAAATAAAATAGAAGCCAATAGAAGACCTGATTATTTGGTATCCTCCGTAAAAAGAATAGCAAAATTATGCTTTTAACTGTATTCATTCCAATTAGTTACTGTTTGTTTCATAAAATCAGTGTGGATCTTTGTGTTGCTCATACCAATCAAGAGGGAAACAATATCAGATGTATTCAACAGAGCCTTTGTGAGCTGTACCTCTTTGATAGCACATGCCAGTTTTCTCTTTCAATTGTGACAGTACTTATTTGTTTAGCTGTCTGTTTTATACCAGTCTTATCCCAGTGCCTAGAAGTTCTCTGTTCTTATATAGATGAGCAGAATCTATTCCTACTGATTGTTTTGCCAGCCAGTAACTCTGCCTCTCAGAAAGATCACTCAATTCCATTACTGACCCAGTGTGTACTGAGGATGCTGATCTACCAAGGTCAGTCCTGTCCAGGCCTGACATTATATTCATTTCTGTAGTCACCAGTATGACTCAGAAACTGGTGGTTCTGTATACTTTTGTATGAACACAATACTGTGTATGCCCTAGCATATGTGCAGAAAACAGTTTTTAGGGGGATCAGCTCTGTTGTCATTTTCCAGAAATCACTGCCATGTAGGTTTTCTGAGAAACTTTGCATGCAGCAGGATAATGTACTGGGGCTTGGCCCTTTTGTTTTCTATTCCTTTGTAATGCCCTGATGCTGCCCTCATAAGGAGACAATAATGCCAGAGAGTGGAATGAACAAGCTGAACACAATGATTAGAAGGAAGTGGTTTCCTTAGCAACAATAACTATGCAGAGGAAGCCACACTACTCCACTACTCATGTTTCTTTCCCCCATGTTTGAATAATGCGCATAGAGGATATGAATGCTAAGTGCCTAATTCTAAATCATTTCTTGGGGATGGAATTATAGCAAACAATTACTATCCAGAAAATTTAGAAATCTGACCAGTGCATAATATACTTTTACATGTCAGTTGGCTTCCTAATTATTATATGAGTGAATTTGCACTTTCATTGGGTGTTGATAGAAAATTGCTACTTATCTCAAAGGCAAAGGAGATAAATAACTTGTAAAAGCCTTATTTAAAAAACTCTCTCATATTTTTAGCATTTGAAAAATATTCTTTCTACTACACTGCCATAATGATGTATAGATTAAATGAAATAATGAGAAAGGCAAGAATGCCTCTGATTTTAAAAAGAATTTTATTTTAAAGGTATTTTTTTCCTGAGTCTAACACCTGCTTTGCCACTTGAGTATTAATATTTTGATAAGATCATTAAACACTGTTTTATAGATTGGAAATAACATAGCTACATGGTTCTCTGTATTTGTTGATGAGTGTTTTACATTATTTATATGCATTTCAAATCATGTGACTGGGCATCATTTTGGTGCTGAGTATTTCATGCAGAGCAGAGAAACCTGTCAGGATATGTGAAAACAGCTATTGATGAAAGAAAGATCACGTGACAAACTAATACCTATCCACACTGATCTTTGGGAAACCTGTCATTACCCATTACTCTCTTAAACATCATGCCTTATACATATTTGGGAAATATCACTGAATATATTGTTGTAAATTACTGAAAACACATTTCTTATTGGAATAAAACTAGGTAAGAAATAGAAAAATTCTGCCTAAAAGACATTTAATGTCAAGGTGGGCTTGATGATTCAGCTAGTAGAGGTGCCTGTCCCTTCTCAGTGTGATCCTCTGACCATTCAAAATCCCATGTGTTCATAAAATATAAACACTATAAATAAAATTTAAAAGATAACATATTCAGAAAAAAATAGTTTTAGAAAGAAATGCAAGCCTGCCAGAAATTCAGGTAGCCTGCCTGCAGATCTTCTCCTCTCCCTCTGTTCTCTCAGAGCCACCCCCTCAGTTTCATCCTGAGCTCTGCAGCAGAACACCTCTGACAGCTTTCCCTGCCCCCTTGTTTCCATTTCCTACAGATCTTCCCCTTCTAGCCACTTTCTCCCATCTTTACTTTGCCCCAGCCATGAACCCCAGCAGACACCCCCGCTAATCCAAGCCTCCCTCCATCCAAGGAATCATGTGCTGGAGGTGGATCCATACCTTTTCTCCTGCTCATCCCAACTCTCCCCAAGCTTTTCTTCTTCTTTTCTTTGCCATATTCATCCCACTAGTTCAGCCTTTTATACAAGCAAGAATTTCCTGTGAATATAGCATCTGAGACAGCCAGGGAAATAAGGAAACTAACTGAAAACCCTCATGATTCCCTCTTCTCCTCCAAACACAATCCCTTTTTTACATCCCTAGCTCTGCACCAGGACCTGCTGTAGACTTCCTTCTTCTAGACCTTCCCATCCTAACCTCCCTCTTGCTAATTGTTGCTTTATCCTACCCCCCAACTCCTGCTAACCCACAGAGCACTCCTACCAATGATACAGGTAGGCTGTCTTCAAATCTTCCCCTCTCCTTCTGTTCCTCTAGATCTGAACCCCATGTCTCAACCCCAGGTCTCACCGTCAGCACTGCAGCTGGGTTGGCCTCTTCTCACTCTCTCTCCAATACAAGGAGACAAAAGCAGAAAATCCTGGTGAGCAGGCTGTTCTTCCTCCTGTGAATCCCTTCATACTCCCAATCTAAACCTATTCTTAAGTGTCATCTCCCAACACCCTGAAACACATTTTAGCTAAAACAACAACAATATTCAATGTTCACAACTATCAGGTCCACAGAAAACTTCCTGCCAAGCAACAAAGAGGCATCATATTTTTTAGAAATCCAGAGAGAAAACAGAAATAAAGGAATAAAACAGGCATCCAATAAAGACAAATCAGGAAACCAGTACTTAATGAGAGGCCAAACCTACTCCATCTTAGGACTGGAATTTATCTTTTAAAAAAGAGAGAGAATAAAAGAAAAAAGCCTGAGAACTTGACCCACAGTGGAACTCAAGCTGCAAGCAAGTATCAGGAAGCGCTCAGCAACTTGTCCTTGGCCCATAACCCAGAGTTACTTCCTAGATACTTTTGAGCAACAGTTAATCAAAGATTAGTCTAATTGTTTCAGATGTACTTTCAGACCATTTGTGATTGTTCACAGTCTTGTTTCAAGGCACCCACCTGTGGACTTACAATAGTCATTTAATTAGAGACTTGCCAGGATGAACACTTCATCACTTGTTCCCATTTTCCATAAAACCTTGTTTTGCCAAGAGTTTAGGGGCTGCTTCACCTTTCCATCCTACTGTGTCAGGATTGGAGGAGAGCCCAATCTATAGCTTGTAATAAACAGACCCTAATACGATCAGTGTTCTTTTGGGGTTCATGAATGCTTCCTGGCACAACACTAGATCTGTAATTATCCTGATTTCAGATGCCTAGATCACAGTATCAAAACACAATCTATAAAAGTCAGGTTAGCATGTCTGTACTATAGCCAATCTATCCTACCACAGTAGGCCAACAAAATCTGTGAAATACAGATAACACACACACACACACACACACACACACACACACACACACGACTTGAAAATTGTCTCTATGAAGATGAAGAGTTTCTTAAGTGGAAATGAATAATTCCTTTAAAGAAGATCAGAAAATTGATGATGTCCTCGTTTTTAATAGCTGAATAATCTTCCATTGTGTAAATGAACCACATTTGCTGTATCCATTCTTTGGTTGAGGGACATCTGGGTAACTTTTTATTTCTGGCTATTATGAATAAGGCTGCTATGAACAAAGTATAGTGTGTGTCCTTGTGGTATGGAGGAGCTTCTTTTGGGTATATGCATAGGAGCAGTATAACTGGGTCTTCAGGTAGAACTATTTCTAATTTTCTGAGGAGCCACCAGAATGATTTCCAGAGTGGTTGTGCTAGTTTGCAATCCCAGCAGCTATGAAGGAGTGTTCCTTTTTCTTCACATTCTCACCAGCACATGTTGTCTGTTGAGTTTTTGATCTTAACCATTCTGATGGGTGTAAGGTGGAATCTTGGGAACATTTTGATTTGTATTTTCCTGATGACTAAGGATGTTGAACATTTTTTAGCCATTCAAGATTCCTTTGTTAAGAATAATCTCTGTAGGCTCCTTCTGGTCTGGGTCTGAGCACTGAGCAGATCCCAGGTGGCAGCTCTGCACTCAATCTCACAGAACCCAGAGGAAGCAGGCCTTGCAGGAGCTCTAACCTGGGCAGTAACTTAGGTAAGGAGACAGAAATACCTGCCCTAAACAGGGAGTAACAGGGACCCACTAGGACACAGGAAGTCACTCCTAGCCCGGAGCACTGCTTCCATCCGTCTGGGTCTGAGCCCTGAGCAGATTTTGGGCCCCAGTTCTAACCCCAGTAGTAACACCCACTCCACACAGTTCTGTTGCCACCAAGATAATAGGAAAGACAGTTCCTGTAGGAGGAGCTAAGGTGGGAGGAGTAAAAAGAGGAAAAGAAGAAGGAGAGGAAGAGGAGAAGGAAGAGGAGGAGCTAGGAGGGGAGAAGAGAGAGAGGCGAACATGGAGGCTGATGTCCACCTGTCTCTGCCAGTCAAAGGTAGTTGGTATATCTAACTTGGGTATTGAGTTACACCTCTGATTGTAAGAGCATCTTGTTATTACCAAATATATAAGTCTTTGGATAATCTTAGCTTTAGAGTCTCATCTGTACCGAGCCTATGTGGTTTGCGGGATTGTCTCGGCACTGCCCAGCCTTTGAGAGCTAGCGTGGAAGATTGGCAGAGCCATCTCCTACGCTGGCATCTTGTAGGTGGCAGGGTTGGTGTCTCAGGCTGGCTGTTTCTAGCTGTGGTGTGCGTGTGGCCTCTGGCTATGTGGTTGAGCTGCCACAGCCTAGACAGTCTGCTTGACCCATGGCTGCTTTTTAAATAATTACAACAACAAAGTGGTGCACCTACTTCAGGCACAAATTCACTAGAAATTTAAGTCTATTCACCTGAAGAGTAAAAGTTGTAATTCTTTTTTTTTTTTAATAGAAAGTGAGTGAGTGAGTGAGTGAGTGAGTGAGTGATAGGAGTCACGTGACTCCAGTGTGGGAACCCTGAACAAAGAAACTGCTGGCAGGCCCGTCCTCTGCTGAGAGAAAATAAGTGCTACTCTGAGCCAAGAGAGCCAAATAAATAAGCCTCCATTGTGGAGCAGTTACTATTTTAAGTATAAAGTTAAATATAGGGATTATTTGCTTTTAGGAAAGATTTATAAACAGATTTGTCCAAATCACATGGGGATTATCACCCATGGTTTGGAACTTAGATAGGGAAATTGTCACTGCCTTTAGAGTAAAAAGTACATTGTATAAGTGGAAGCTGCTCTGGAGTACAGAGTCAAATAGATAGATGGCATAAATAAAAACCTGTTCTAGGCAGAGAGCTGAACAGAAAGATCGTGTAAATCAGGTGTATTCAGATGATATAAAGTTATATTGCCTCACAGGAGACTCTGGTTCTGTCTAACATTGGCCCCATGGGAATTCTGGGTTATTTCCTGCTTGGAAAAATAAGGAAGGAAGATAAGTGTGATTTTCAGTTTTGTGGTTATATTTTTCCTCTGGGAAAGAGGTCAAGATAAAGTTTTTTTCTGGTTACTGGCTCAAGGATATTCTGTTTAGAGAAAAAGATTTTGTCTGTGTGCTTTCAGAAGAGACGATTAAGATATTTCTGCCTTCCAGAATTATATGGATTAGACATGACAGAGGAAGGCCGCCAGAAGATTAGATTCCAGAATTCAAACAAAAAATTTTATTGATACTAAAATTTGTTTTGAGACTTGTATATTGCAGAATATACAGCCTTAGTGAATCTACTCATCAATCAAGCTGAGCAGACCTGCTGGAACCTCTGATGTCCTGGAATTTCAGCTGGATGTAATAAAGACATAGACATCAGAGGCTTATCAATTTATTCTTCCCCCTGCCCCTCTTCTAATATTTCAATGTCCATAATCAGCTTGAAGAAGTTAATGAAGAATCTGCACCCCTATTCCCTGGGATTAGGGACTGAGGTGGTTAATATTGGGCTGTCTTTCTAGAAAAAAGTAGTGGTTTTGTTAGAACAGGGATGAATAGCTAGGATTTATTATATAGCCATAACCTATTGGTAGATATCTGTATAATTATAATTAAACTGAAGTTATAATTTCTTAAATGGCACAAAATTTACTTTGATTTCAAATTTAAGGTTTTCATTGGTATGAGTTTCTTATTGATATAAAAGTGAGATTAATATTGTTACTCTCATAGGCATTGTGCCTATATTAACACATTTAATAATATAAGGCTTAGACCCAGTCCTTCTTTAATGTTTTTCACTGATTTGACATGGTTAGCCTGTGAGTTAAGGGCCTATGGCAATCACATGGATCTGAGTTTCTTGTTAGGGTGTTTTCTAGATTTTAATTAGAAATAGTTGGAGAGGAGTTAATGTACAGCAGTCCAGATTGCCTTGTATAGATAGTTAGTATTCAAAATTTCAAAAGTCCATAGAATTGATGTTATAAACATTTCTGTATTAATGTTCATTTTGATTAGAGACCTGTCTGCTCCTGACAGTTTCCCTGTCTTGGATTCTAAGAAGAAACTGAGCATCTTTGGAGTTACTCCAGTTGTAGTGAGACAGCCACTAGGCAAGAATTGCCTCTTTTCATCTACAAATTACTGTCCAGAAAAGGATACACTTGCAGAATAGTTGACTGATTATATCTGCCAAGACAGAGTAATCAGCCCTTAATAATTCTACATCACTAGGTCTGTCAGATGATCCTGGACCAGAAGGCTGAAGATGAGATGCTCCAACATTTTGTAGTATAGGGACTGTCCAGGTCTTCAGTGGTCTGTATAAATTGGCTAAGTTTTAGAAACTATGCTTTGTGCTTCCCATAATTTCAGTTAACTCAGTCATTCTGGATTTCTGACAGGGTTGAAGATTTATAGTCTTATAGCCAATCCCAGGTATTTACTTTGAGAGAAAAGATTTGAGAGGATGATTTTCAGCTGACATTCATTCTAATGAGAAGAAAAAAGCCAGGTTCAGAACTAAGTGTTTTAGTTAGGAGAGATGACAGAGGTTCTGGTTAGTCAACAAAATGATGGACTGGGTATTAGGTCTATCTTGTACCTTACTGACACAAATTGGTATAGTTATGCTCTAATTGTATTTTGAGAGAAAAGTTTTATTTTAACAGGAAGGGTGATATGTAGGAGGATCTTGTAGCCCGCGCAGTCGTCTCGCCGGCAAGAACGCACGCGGACACATAGGATCCTTCTGCAGCACGTGTTTATTCCCAAGCGTGGAGGAGGAGAGAGACCAGATCAAACATGGCACTGCTTGATATACACCCTAGGGTGAGGTGTACATATCTGATTGGCTGCTTGCTCAATTCCCATGTTACATCCCGGGTTGGGCGGTGATAGGCGGTCCTTGCCACTGCACATGAGCAGTTTTACTTGTTACTCACGCGTGTCAGGTGCCAGTGTGATCACAGCTCTCTACAGGATCTAAAGTGGGAGGAGTAAGGAGAGGAAGAGGAAGAGTAAGGAGAGGAAGAAGAGGAATAAGGAGAAGAGGAGGAGAAGGGAAGGAGGAACTAGGTGACAAGAAAGAAAGAGAGTGAGGGAAGTTGGGGAACATGGAGGCAGATATTCGTGTGTCTCCGCCTGTCAAAGATAGTTGATATATCTATGATGTGTATTGAATTATACTTCTGATTGTATGGGCGTCTTGTTATTGAGCATTACCAAACTTATAAAGCCTTTGATTAGCACTAAAAAAAATGTATGAAAGCAAAAAGTAGAAGGGGAGATGGAATAGAGGTAATGGGGGAAGGGGATTACATCTGTAATTTAAATAAAATATCCAATAAAAAAATTTAAAAAATAAATAAATGACTAAAAGGCAAAGCTATAGAAAGCTTAGGAAACTCATACTATAGAAACCATAGAAAGGGTAAGAACAGTATCCACACCCTGCGATGATCTGGGGTCGCTTGTGATCACCCCTTGAGCTGCCTGCTTAAGCTGTTTGTGGTAAAGTCACACCCCACAATAGATTGTACAATGCCTACAATTAGGCATCAGTCTCTTGGGATTGCTGGGGCCAGCATGACCAGTACAGCTAAGCTAGCCAGGCTCTGAGAGCCCTTTCTGCTCAGTGAGAGAATGGTTAGGCTCTGGGTTTTGGTACTATGAAAAAAGGAAGAAACAAAGATGCTGCCATTGGATAGTTAAAAGAAGAAGAAGAAGAAGAAGAAGAAGAAGAAGAAGAAGAAGAAGAAGAAGAAGAAGAAGAAGAAGAAGGAAAAGAAGAAGAAGAGGAAGGAGAAGAAGGAGAAGAAGAAGGAGAAGAAGAATCTGTGTAGCTCTTACCCAACTTTTAAATTGGGTTATTTGGTTTTTTGGAGTCTAACTTCTTGAGCTCCTTTTGTATTTTCAATACCAGTCCTCAATCAGATATAAGGTTAGTGAAGATCTTTTCCCAATCTGTAGATTGCCTTTTTGTCTGATTCACAGGGTCCTTATAGAAGCTTTTCAGTTTAAGAGCTCCTATTTACCAATTGACTGATCCATTGGTGTTCTGTTCAGGAAATTTCCCCCTGTGCCCATGTGTTCAAGGTTATTTTCTACTTTCTCTTTATTAGATTCAGTGTATATCATTTTATCTTGACGTCCTTGATCCACTTCATTTGAGGTTTGTGCAAGGTGATAAATATGTATCAATTTGCATTCTTATACATGCAGACTGCCTGTTAGACCAGAAGATAAGATGTTTACAGCCAATCATTGGACTGAGGTCAGAGACCCCTACGGAAGAGTTAAAGGAAGGACTGAAGGAGCTGAAAGGGATTGCTATCCTATAGGAAGATCAACAGTGTCAACTAACCTGGACCCCTAGGAGATCCCAGAGAGTAAGCCACCAACCAGTGAGCATACATGCATGCTCTAGTCTGAGGCCCCCTAGAAGGGGACTGCCTTGTCTGGCCTCAGTAGAAGAGGATAACTATAATTCTGTATAAACTTATAGCTTCAGGGAAGGGAGGATACCTGAGGGGCACTTTCTCAAAGGGATGGGAGATGTAGTGAAAAATTGTGGGAAGGGGAACCAGAAGGGAGGGCAAAATTTGGACTGTAAATAAATAAAACAATTAAAAAATTTTAAAAAGAACAGAAAAATCACAGTTGAAGGAGATAAATAAACCCTTTAAAAAATCCAGGAAAAGACAAACAGTGGAAGGGAACTGTTCAGGATCTGAAATGGATAGAATCAGTAAAGAAAATGCAAACTGAGAACATTCTAGACATAAAAAATATAGGAATTTGAACAGAAACTACAGAGGCAAGATTCACCAACAGAATACAAGACATGGAAGAGAGAAGATTAAACATTGAAGATATGACAAGACATAAACTCACTGACTGAAGAAAATGTTAAATCTAAAAAAAGTCCTTACTAAAAATATCCAGGAAATCTGGACCATCATGAAAAGACTGAGTTTACAAATAATAGAAATAGAGGAAAGAAAAGAACCTCAGATTAGGCTTAGAAAAATATCTTAATCAAAATCATAGAAGAAAAATTTCTTAACCTAAAAAAAAAGATGCCTATCAAGATACAAGAAACATACAGAACACCAAATAAATTGCACTAGAAAAGGAAGTGCCTTTACTGTATCATAATCAAAACACTAAACATATAGAACAAAGAAAGAATATTAAAAGTGGCAAAGGAAAAAGACCAAGTAAAATATAAAGGCAAACTTACGATTACACCTGACTTCTCAGTGGAGACTCTATAAGCCAGAAGGCCCTTGGTAGATGTTCTGCAGACTCTAAGAGACCATAGATGCCAGCCAAAACTACTATACCCAGCAAAACTTTGAATCACATTAGGTAAAGAAAATAGAATACTCTTGATAAAGGCAAATTTAAATGTGATCTATTTATAAATTTAGTCCTACAGAAGAAGGTGCTAAAACAAAAATTTAAAACTAAGGTGGTTAACTACTCTGTCATGATGACACAGGGAATACATATTTTCAGAACAGTAAAATCAAAAGAAGGGACACACACACACACACACACACACACACACACACACACACACTACCACCACCACCACCACCACAACCACCAAAATAATAGGAATCAACAAACATTGGTCATTGATATCTCTCAATAAAATGGTCAGAATTCTTCAATAAAAAGACACAAACTAACAAAATAGATGCAAAAACAGGATCCATATTTCTGCTGGATCCAGGAAATATACCTTAATATCAAGGATAGACATTATCACAATGTACCTAACAGATATTTCCAGAACATTTTACCCAAAACACAAAAGAATATATCTTCTTCTCAGCATGACATGAAACTTTCTCCAAAATTTCCAACACCCTCAATTACAAAGCAAGTCTCAAGAGATACAGGAAAATGTAAGTAGTTCTCTGCATTCTATCAGACTACCATGTATTAACATTGACAATTAACAACAACAGAAGTAAGTGAAATCTTACAGTCTCATGAAAACTGAACAACTACTAAATGAAAAATAAAGCAAGCAAGCAAGCAAGAAATTAATGACTTTCCAGAATTTAAAGAAAATAAATACACACCATACCTAAATTCATGGAATACAATAAAAGCAGTTCTAAAAGGCAGGTTCAAAAACAACAACAACAACAACAACAACTACAACAACAAAAGGCAGGTTCATAGGTATAAGCCCTTATATAAATAGACAAACAAGCATCATCAGCAGTAATAACAACAACAACAACAAGGAACTGTAAAGAATCTCATATTGCTATCTTATCAGCACAGCTGATAGCTTCAGAACAAAAAGAAGTAATCACAAGAAAGAGAAGTAGACTGTTAGAAATACTCAAACTCAGGGCTGAAAGCAACCAAATAGACAAAAAGACAATGTAAGAAATCTGTGAATCAAAGGATTGGTTCTTGAAAACCAACAACATAAACTTTTATTCAAATTAATTAAAAGACAGAGAGAATATACAATCTAACAAATTTGAAATGAAAAGGAGGACATAACAGATACTAAGAGAATCACAGAAATGAATATATATATATATATATATA
>JANHMN010000014.1:9044243-9167861 GCA_030674055.1 Rhabdomys pumilio | reverse complement strand
ATATATATATATATATATATATATATATATATATATATATAAGTTGTCAGGCCTTGGACAAGGCACGATCAATCACATAGGACACAGGTAGAGGTCTCCACCTCCAGAGATTTAAATATTAATGAGTTATCTAAAGGCAAAGGAGCATAGCTAATTAAGTTATTCCTGCCCCCTTTCCCCCTCCCTATAAAAAGCCAGGCCCCCTGACTTTTGAGGGGAAAGTGCACATCATCTACAGCCATTCACCACGCCATGAACAATAAAAGCTTTGGAAAACTGGACTTCATGTGTCTCTTGGGCCTGCTGATGCCAGGTTCCCAGCCTTTGGAACCCTGGAACCTTGAACTGCAGCTGCTGGCCTGCAGCTGCAAGTTTTTTCCCACATATAATTTTATTTTTTCAATCAAACAGTGATTTTTACTTTTCTACACAGGGGTTATAAACACAAAAAGGCAGGATGTGGGGAAGGAGATGATGCATAGGTGTTCGGGGGAGTGCAGATATTTTCTAGAACAGAGTATCAGCTGGGTGAAGGTTCAGGGAACATATCACTATGATTCTATGAATCACTTGTTTCTTATCTGAGCTGGTACTATCCACCAAGGTTACTTATCCACAAGGTTTATGGCTATTAGTTCTTATCCATGCTGGTAAATTTCCACCAAAGCTGTCTGTTTACAATATCTTATAGCTATTTGTTTCAGTGTTTTTCCACAGAGACCAAGGCTTTATGTTACCAGGTTGATTTAGGCCTATGGCTGATTTTAGGCTTTCAGTGTATAAGCAAGGCTGCCCCTGACATCTCCTCCCTTCTCTAAGTATAGACAGACCATGGCGATTCCAATCTTGCAAAGGCGAGGATAGAGGCATGGGGACCTTGTAATGGCTCTGGTCCTCCTGTTGTTCAGTGAGACATAAGGGCCATACCTATCCAGATGTCTTTTTCCTAGAGAGGAGATACTCTTAACATTAACCCCTATGCAGTCAGGTTTGTCCCTCCGGGAACCCAGAAGGATATTTTTAATATTTATTTATATTCCCTTGCAGTGCTTAGCCTTGCAGCCTAAGCTGTCAGGAGCCATAATGGGACAAGCAGATGGGATTAGCAGATGATCATCCTGAAATGCTTGCCTCAGATTATTATATAATCTGCGACAAGTGAGCCCATCCAGCAAGGCTGTGGCAGACATAACTTTAGGAAAGATTCCTGCTATTAATATGCTTTTCCTATTATTATTATTATTATTATTATTATTATTATTATTATTATTATTAAATATATGTAATAATCACTAAGCAATAGCACACCCCTTTGTAGCAGATCTCTGCAGATCCATGAAGATGTACTGTCTTGTATTGATACTATATAGACAAATAGATGACTTCTTAAGTCTTAATGATGATCCTATAAGAATTCTTAAAATTATATCAATGATTATTAAGCTCTTTTATAATGGGACTGCTATTAGATCCCTCATGCATAGCCAAAACTGCAATGAAAACTCTGCCAGTCTACTGGGTATTATCAATTAATTGCCCTTAGATAGTAACCAAACTTTCTCCTGCTCAGAGCACATTCCAAGAAGTCATAAAACAGTTAACCAAAGTCACAAAAGGAAACTCACAATTTATTATAGGTACCAGGACAGAAGAGAAAACATTGCCTGGGTTTATATATACAAAACTTTACTAATTTTTAAGTTATAGTTCTACATTTTCAGCGAACCTGTGGAGCTAGACAGGTGATACATGTCTAGTTAGATAATTACTCCTAATAAATATGCATGTAAACATTCTGTGCTGTAAACTTCTATCTCAATTTACGATTTGATTTTGGTGTGAGCTTGTGATGGACTTTGTAACATGTGACCATGTACTCTGAAAGATGCATAAGTACTGAAGACAAAGACAGAGAGAGTAGTCGTCATGGTAGTAGTAGAATAGAGTAGTCGTAGACGTAGACATTCGTGAGGAGCCGTGCGTCCTTTCCTTTCCTTTCCCCTGCCTAGAATTTTTTCCCTTAGAATTTTTCCTTTGATAGAATTTTTTCCTTTTCCCCACTTAGGACCTTTCCACCTTTCTCCTCAGATAGCTGCATAGGACACCTTTTACATTTAAATAAATCTATAGCAACTTTTTAAAGTGTCTTTTCTTCCTGTGACCTCAGACTAGCAGACATAAGTTAGAGTCCAGCAGTTCCTGCTGAGAGAGGACAAAGGCCTAATCCCTGGCTGTAAGGCTACAGGTGTAAATCATTCTAGCCTGCAGACTCTTACCCTCAGAAAAAGTTTTTAGGATAGTACAAGGCTATTTACTTAACCCCTTGTTGGTTATAGGGCTGAGATGCAAATGCAGTTTCTGACCACAGAATCATAGATGGTAGGTCAGCTACAGTAGCATAGTAAATGTACTTTCCTAGCATAGACAAGTAAACTTTTTTTACAGCAACCCTAAAAGTCTTGTAAGGTTCAAAGCCTTACCCCAAATCTCGTAAGTCTTACCCCACTGCTAATGCTCTTCCACCTCCCATCTCCCTCCTGGGCCTGCCTCAATGAGAACTAAGAACAGGATGAGGAGAAGAAAGAAGCTGCTTCTCCCCTTTCACCCATGCCAGGGTTGGCTCCCGACACTAAGCAATAATTTAAATCGCCAGTCAGAGGGGGTTCTGGGTGGCCCCTCTCTGTTTGGTCTAGGGACAGAAGTTCTCTCTTTTAGGTTGAGTGGAGATAAGTTTTGGGAGCTTACCTGGATAGAGTAACAACCTTGTCTTGAATCTCGTGGTCTTCCATAGCTAACTTACAATAATGTATCTGAATAGTTTTTGCTGTCAAAATTATCTATCTGTTGTTAGACAAAGTTAGTCAGCCCAACCAAAAGAAATAAGCAAAAGTAACCAATTATCGGTCCTAAAATGGAAGGAAGTAGGGTTGACAATCATGAAGGGGTTGAAAACCAACTCCTGTTAAAAAAAATTCTTGTAAAAGCTTTGTCATGAGCTTTTAGATTTAGAAAATTAAAAATGAACAAGGCATGATGAAGAGTATTTCTGGGAGACTTCTTCTGGGGTTATAGTTCCCCCTCTTTTGCTTTAAAAGCCATTTTCTTTCAGAGTTCTTGTAAAACCAGGGCAGAAGTGCCAGTAGCTACTCCCCCCATACTCAGAGAGTTATTAAGATATTATTCTAAAGTTTTATAATATTTGTTTTATAATATCTTGTCTTTTAGGATTATAAGGAATTCCAGTAATATGGGTAATAATAAATTGTTAACTAAACATCTCAAATGTCTGACTGTAACAGTGAGTTTTGTTTATCTTAATCTGCTATAGAACACCAAGCATAAAAGATACTATAGACAATAGCTTATTATATTTTTAATTGTTTCTCTTGTTAAAGTAATTGTAACTAGAAAGCCTGAAAAGGTCTCAAATCATATATACGTATTTTATTTTTTTAAATAAAAAATGAGTAACATCCAGTTATCATAATTGATTAGGTATAAGTCCTCAAGTATTAATACTATTAGAAAAAAAACTGAGGATACTAAAAACAAATTTTGTAATTTGACCTATCTACTCTCTAATGATGCCAAATTGTTGTCTCAGGCTATTATTATTAAAAATAGATCTATATTTTAAATCCTAATGATGATCTTATAAAAATTTTTAAAATTATATCCATGATTATAAAGCTCTTTTATAATGAGTCTGTTACTAGGCCTTTTTCTGATAGTCAAAAACTGTAATAAGAATTTTGTCAGTCTCTCAGATAAACATCAGTTAATTGTTCCTAGACAAATAACCAAACTTTTATTCAGAGCACATTTCAGGAGGTTATAAAACAATTTATCAAAGGTCGATAAAAAGGGATCCAACAATTTATCATAGGTGTTAGGATAAAAGATAAAATATTGTCTGGGCTTATCTACACAAATCTTCACTAATAACCCAGTTATAGTTCTGTGGCTATCTTCTTTTGGATTTGTTGGAATAGGATTACTTTCTTGCTCTTTCTAGGGTATAATTTCCCTCCTCGTATTGGAGCTTTTCCACTATTATCCTTTGTAGTGCTAAGTTTGTGGAAAAATATTGTGTAAATTTGGTTTTCTCATGGAATATCTTGTTTTATCCATCTATGGTAATTGAGAGTTTTGCTGGGTATAGTAGCCTGGGCTGGCATTTGTGTTCTCTTAGGGTCTGTATGACATCTGTCCAGGATCTTCTTGCTTTTATAGTATCTGGTGAGAAGTCTGGTATAATTCTGATAGGTCTGCCTTTATATTTTACTTGGCCTTTTTCCCTTGCTCCATTTAATACTCTTTCTTTGGTTTTTGCGTTTGGTGTTTTGATTATTATGTGACGGGAGGTATTTCTTTTCTGGTCTAGTCTATTCGGTGTTCTGTAGGCTTCTTGTATGTTTATGGGCATCTTGTTCTTTAGATTAGGGAAGTTTTCTTCTATAATTTTGTTGAAGATATTTATTGGCCCTTTAAGTTGGGAATCTTCACTCTCATCTATACCTATTATCCTTAAGTTTGGTCTTATCATTGTGTCCTGGGTTTTCTGGATGTTTTGTGTTAGGAACTTTTTGCATTTTGAGTTTTCTTTGACAGTTGTGTCAATATTTTCTATGGTATCTTCTGCACCTGAGATTCTCTCTTTTATCTCTTGTATTTTGTTTGTGATGTTTGTGTCTATGACTCCTGATTCCTTTCCTAGGTTTTTTTATCCCGAGGGTAGTCTCCCTTTGTGATTTCTTTGTTGTTTCTACTTCCATTTTTATGTCCCAGATGGTTTTGTTCAATTCCTTCACCTGTTTGGTTGTGTTTTCTTATAATTCTTTAAGGGATTTTTGTATTTCTTCTTTAAGGGCTTCAACCTGTATACCTATGTTCTCAATTTCTTTGAGAGTATTGTTTATGATCTTCTTAAAGTCCTCTATCATCATCATTAGAAGTGATTTTAGATCTGACTCTTGCTTTTTTAGTGATATGGGGAATTTAGGATTTTCTAGTGTGGAAGAAATAGGTTCTGATGATGCCAAGTACCCTGGGTTGCTGATACTTTTGTTCTTGCGCTTGCCTTTTTCCATCTGGGTCTCCTTAGTGCTACCTGCCCTGTCTGTGACTAAACCTTATATTTCCTATTATCTTGGTTGTGTCAGACATGTGTGAGGTGGGTGTTGCTACTGGGGTTAGAGCTGAGGCCCAAGATCTGCTCAGTGCTTGGGTCCAGACCAGAAGGAACTAGTGCTCTAGGCCAGAAGTGAATTCCTGGGTCCCAGTGGGTTCCAGTTACTCCCTGTTTGGGGCAGGTATTGCTGTCTTCTTACCTAAGATACTGCCCAGGTTAGAGCTCCTGGAAGGCCTGCTTCCTCTGGGTTCTGAGAGATTAGGTGCAGGGCTGCCTCCAGGGGTCTTCTGAGTGCTCAGGCCCAGACCAGAAGGAACTCAGAAATATATTTTTAAATATGTACACAAACACACTGGAAAATCTAAAGGAAATGGATAACCTTCTCCATAGGTACTGCATAACAAAGTTAAAAACTATCAGATAAGTAATTAAAATAAACCTATAACTCCTAGTGAAATAGAAGTAGTTATCAAAAGTTTCCCAACAAGCAAACAAAAACCAAAGCAGCAATGGCAATAACAATAGCAATAATAACAACAACAACAACAAAAACAAACAAGAACAACAATAACAAAAACAACTAGAGGGTCATTTGTTTTTAGCACAGAATTCTAAGAGACTTTCAAAGAATAGTTAATGTCAATAGTCTACAAATTATTTATATGGAATATTGACAAATATTTATATGTAATACTGACAAATTCATTTTAAGAGGTCATAGTTATACTGATACCTAAACTACTTAAAGACATAATAAACAAAGAGAATTAAAGACCAGTTTTTCTTATGGATGCAAAAATACCCAATAAAATATTTGCAAAACTATTCCAAGAACACATCCAAAAAAATTCTGTACAAACATAGTGACCAAGAAGCAAGCTGAGGAGGAAAGGGTTTATTCAGTTTACCCTTTCACATTGCTGCTCATCACCAAAGGAAGTCAGCACAGGAACTCACACAGGGCAGGAACTTGGTGGCAGGAGCTGATGCAGAGGCCATGGAGGGGAGCTGTTTACTGGCTTGCTTCCCCTGGCTTTCTCAGCTTGCTTTTTTATAGAACACAGGACTACTAGCACAGGGTTGGTACCACCCACAATGGACTGGGTCCTACCCCATGATCACCAATTAAGAAAATGCCTTACAACTGGATCTCATGGAGGCATTTCCTCGAGGGAGGATCCTTTCTCTGTGGGTAATTCCAGCTTGTGTCAAATTGACATACAAAACCAGCTAGTGTAGTGATCAAATAAATTGTAAGGAAAAAACCCACATGATCATCTTAGATGCAGAAAGGGCCTTTGACAAAATCAAACATTCCTTTATGAAAGAAGTACTGGAATGATTAGGGATATAATGGACATGCGTAAACATAATAAAAACAGTTTACAGAAAGTTTATAGGCAATATCAAATTAAATGAAGAGAAACTCAAACCAATTCTATTAAAATTAGGAGTAAAACAAGATTGTCTGTTCTTTCTATACCTACTCAACATAGTACTTGGAGTCTTAGCTAGACCAATAAGACAGCTGACAGAGATCAAAGGCACATAAAAAGGAATGAAAAAAGCTAAAATATCTTTATAGGCAGATGATATGATAGAATATACAGTGACTCTAAAAATTCCACCAAGGAAATTCTAGAGCTAATAAACATTTTCGGCAAACTTGCTGGTACAAGATTTGCTCGAATAACCAAGTAGCCAAAAGACAACATTTTAGAAAAGTATATTTGTCACTGGGACAAGTGAACAATTGTTTAAACAATATACAAAAATGTTTGAGAAAAGTAGTTTGACTACAATAAATGTAATTCCTGAAAATGAAAAGACATATGAAGGAGCATAAAAATAATATAAAGTAATCCTGCTGGAAGATATTGCAACAAATATAGGAAAAGTACTAATATCTAAAATAAAATACATATCAAGTTCAGAAAACAACACTCTTTCAAAAGAGACAAAAGACTCAGTAGACTAACATGAGAAAAATATATGCATATAATATGAAAAAGTATCTCTGGCTAATACAAGCAAAAAGCAGTAAAGTCCATTAGCAGTTATTAGTTGTCAGAAAATATAAATTTTAGGAATGCAGTTGATATTTCTTTGGCATCTATAAAACTGTCATAAATTTACAAACAATACAAGGTTGCCACTCTCTTCATACCTGTGCAGCACATTTAAATTCAAACCTCGAAGTCTGAGATAGTGCAAACAATTTGTGAAGGAGATGAAGGTAGTACAAATAGGAGAGGAAGGAGCCAAAGGATCTTTATTTGAAGATGATACAATGGTACACATAGACTATCCAAAAAAAAAAAAATCCCACTAGGGAACTCTTGTAGTTGATTAACAGTTTCAGCAAGGAACTGGGAGCAAAATTAACTCATAAAAATCTAACCTACAAATGACAAACAGATTGAGGGAAAATCAATGAATAAAACCTCTTTACAAAATAACCTCAAACAATATAAACCATCATCTTGGGGTAACATTAAACAAGCAAGTTAAAGACTTGTATGACAAAAACTTCAAGTCTTTGAAGAAAGAAATTGAAGAAGAATATATAAGCAGATAGAGAGTCCTCACAAGCTCATGGATTGGTAGGATTAACATAGTAAAAATGGCCATCTGACAGTAATCTACAGATTCAATGCAATCCCCACCAAAATTCTAACATAATTATTTACAGATCCTTAAAGAAAAATTCTCAACTTCACATAAAAACATAAAATACCAGGATAGCTAAAACAATCCTAAACAATAAAAGAATTACGGGGGGGTCTCAACATTCCCTATTTCAATTTGTACTACAGAGCAATAGTAATAGAAACTGCATGGTATTGGCAAAAACCAGACTCATTGATTGGTGGAATTGAAGACCCAGACATAGATCTACACATCTATAGATGTCTGATTTTTGATTAAAAAAAAGGGCAGAAATACACACTGATAAAAATATAGCACATTCAACAAATGGTGCTAGTCAAAGTGGATGTCTGAGTGTAGAAGAATACAAATAGACCCTGTAGTGGTTTAAATAGGAATTGCTCCATAGACGCTCGTGCTTGAATGCCTGTCACATAGGGAGTGGCACTATTAGCAGTAGTATCTTTGCTGGAATAGATATGACTTTGTTGAAGAAAATATGTCACTGTGTAGGCAGGCTTTTAGGTCTTATATGCTCAAGCTATGCCCAGTGTGACACACAGTCTCTTTTGCCCCCTATGAATCAAGATATGTAATTTTCAGTTCCTTCTCAGTCACTATGACTACTTGCAGTCCACCATGCTTTTCATTATAATGATAATTGGCTAAAACTTTAAAACTGTAAGCCAGCAAAAATTCAATGCTGTCTTATATAATTATTGTTTTGGTCATTGTGTCTCTTCACAGCAATAAAACTCAAAGACAGAGAAGTTGGTACCAGGGACTGGAGTATTGCTATGATAGGCCTGATCTTGTTTGTTTGTTTGTTTGTTTTATGGAGTAATATGGATTTGGGACTTTGGATTAGAAAAGCACTGGAATATTTTAAGTTGGAGCTTAATGGGCCATATTAGTAGGGACATGGAAGTGATACTGAGTGTGATTTGATCTGTGGAGGCCTGCCTCAAGAGAATTCAGAGAAGAATTTTAGTATTTGTCCTACAGACTATTCTTGTGACATTTTGGCAAAGAATATGGCTGCTTTTTGTCCTTTCCTAAAAAGTTTGCCTGAGGCCAATTGCATTAATTCCATTGACAAAGTAAATCTAAACACAGCCTAGTAAAGACACAATTGTGTAGTTACTACTGTTCACTCTTATGAAGAATGTTTTCACGAAAGGGAGCAGGCTAAGCAAGGAAAAATACAAAATCTATGGTTCCAGGAGAAAAGGAGCACCAAGATGTGGAATGGAGCTAAAGGAAATAAACAGATTAAAGATATTAAATGGAATGAATGGGATGGTGACATCAGGACAAGATTCCAAACAAATAAGCTCCCAACTTGTGAAAAGGGATGAAAGAGAATCTGGAGTAGTGGTGCAAACTTTTAATCTTAGCACTCCAGAGGCAGAGGAAGGAAGATTTCTGAGTTTGAGGTTAGCCTGGTTTACAAAGGCCAGGACAGCCAAGCTTACATAGTGAAGGAAACAATCAAAAAAAGAGCTGGTGAAGATGTGATTGAATGAGGGGGCCTTGTTGCAGCCCTTGCAAGCAGCAGAACTTGGCACCTTCAGCCTTTGGTACTGGTTTTAGAGTCAAGGATAGAAGGAAGGGGTTATGAAATCTCCCTCCATGAGCAGGGAAAGTAGCTGAGATCAGGCGTACAGTAGGGGTATTCTTACACAGAGGCACAGAGCAGCCCAGGAAAGGCCTGAGTTGCCTTAAAAAATCAAGAAGTCAGATATTTCAGAGCCATGTGATAACTATAGAGGAAAGTTGCTAACAGGAAATAGAATGAGCCTAATAGAAAAAAGTATGTTGCAAAGCTGGAAGGAATTGGAGATCTGAAGGGCATTTTGACATCAGACATGGAGATACAGACTTGGAGTTTGTCCAGTCGGTTTTTGGGTTTGCTTTGGTTTAGTATTTTTATACTATGCTCCTTTACTTATATATTGTAATGGCAATGCATATCCTATGCCATTATATGTTGAAAATATGTAATGTGTTTTTTATATTTTTTTTTTGTATAGGTGATTAGAGTTAAGAGACTGTATAAATCTCAGAATCTCAGTGGAGCCTTTGAACTTTGTACTTTTAAACATTGTTGAGACTGTAATGGACTTTGGTGATTTTTTAAAGTTGGAATAAATACACTTTGCACTATGTTATGGCTACAAGCCTATGGGTGGCAGAGAGTGGAATATGGTGGTTTAAATAGGAATGACCCCTAGAGACTCATGTGTTTGAATGCACACAGGAAGTGGCATAATTAGAGGATATAGCCTTGTTGGGGTAGGTGTGGCCTTGATGGAGAAAGTGTGTCTCTGTGGAGGTGGGCTTTGAGGTCTTCTGTGCTCAAGTTACACCCAGTGTAGCACACAGTTTCCTTCTTCTGCCTATGCATCAAAATGTAGAATGTGCAGCTCCTTTTCTAGCACCATACCTACCTGCATGTCACAGTGTTTTCCACCATGACAATAATAGGCAACGCCTCTGAAAATGTGAGACAGCCCCAATGTTTTCCTTTATAAAAGTTGCTATGGTCATGATGTCTCCTCACAGCAAGAAAACCCTAAGACAGATCCATACTTATCACTCAGAAAAAAATCTGTAACTCCAAATAGATGAAAGACTTCAAAATAAAACCAGATGTACTGAAGTGATAGAAGAGAAAGTGAGGAATAGCTTTGATCTCATTGGCACAGGAGATAACCCATAGTGAAGACACTAGGATACACAATAAATGGGACCTCATGAACTGGAATGCTTCTATAAAGCAAAGGACACCATTTTTTTTCAGACAAAGAAACAGTCTGCAGAATGGGAAAATATTTTTACCAATTCTATAACTGATAGAGGAATATTATCCACAACATATAAAGAACTCAAGACACTAGATATCAGAAAACCAAATAATTCAATTGAAATGAGTCAAACAATCTAAATCAACAATTATCAATAAAGTAAACTCAAATGACAGAAAAACACTTAAAGAAACGTTTAATATCCTTAGCCATCAGGGAAATGCAAATTGAAATTGCTTTGAAATTTATCGTGTATCTATCAGAATGTCTCAGTTCAAAAATACAAGTGCCAGTTCATGGTGGAATTGAGAGACACTCCTTCATTGCCTGTCCATACCTGTACAGCCACTATGGAAACCAGTATGATGGTGCCTCAGAAATGGTGAACCAATCTACCTTACCATATACCTATACTGCTTTTGTGCATATATACAAAGAATGTTTCATTCTACAACAAGGACATTTGCTCAAACATGTTTATTGTTATGCTATTCATAGTGGCCAGAAACTGGAAATATCCTAGGTTTCTATCAACAGAAGAATGGGTGAAGAAAATGTGATATATTTACGTGATGAAGTATTACTAAACCATTAAAAAGATCATGAAACTCACAGGCAAATAGTTGAAACTAGAAAAAAAATTATCCTGAGCGAGGTAACCCAGACCCACAAAGATAAATACAAGATGTATGCATTTATATCTAGATATTAGCCATTAAATAAATGATAACCAAGATATAATCCATAGATCCAGAGAGGTGAGACATAGAGTAAGGGACTAGTAGGGGACATGTCTATTAGATGCCTGGGAGGGGGAAGTAGAATAGATTTTACATGTCTACTGGGGGCAGGTGGTCATCACAACTAGAGTATGAGGTTAGGAGGGGGATGGAAGTTAATGGTGAGAGAGGGAATACAGGGAGAGACAACAAGAACAGACAGGCATTTGAAGGATTCTATGGGAACCTAGTGCAATTGGAACTCCCTAATATATGAAGGTGATGCTAATAAGTTCACCTAATAATGGGGAAGGTGGAGTTCTAACTGATCATTTCTTGTCAGTAAAGGAGGCTTCCAGAAGGAAGATTGGAATGCATTCAATTAAGTTGTTGGTCAAGAGGGTCCCATGGAAATCCCTAAACAACTCAGGATGTTGCTAAAAGAGTAGATTACTCTCTGAAAACTGAGAGTGGGGCCCTACTGCAGAAGACAGCATCTACAAAGTTTATTGACATTGAGAAGTCATACTGCTGCCTACACTGAGCTTTCACCCCTAAATTCTATTGTCTTTGGTGTGGATTCTCTGCAGGTTACCAAAGGGAAAAGATAAATACTAATTCAGCCACAAAGACCTTTGACCAACAATCTGTCCACCCTGAAAGACATGCTAGGGCAATGGTGGCACAGACTTTGTGGGAATAGCCAACCAATGTCTAGCTTGACTTCAGACCCACTCTATGAGATAAAACTCAAACCTGACACTTCTTGGGTGATCAAGAACCAGAGAGTAGATAGCCAGAGACTTAGAATAAAACCAAACACTGCTGGTTTACAAAATATCAATAAAATGACTCCTAATGGTATTCTGCTATATTCATAGATCAAGGTCTATACAGTTATCATCAGAGAAGACTGCAGCAGGTGAAAATAAATTTTTGATTCTTAAATGGAAATTTTAAATTTGATTAGTGTTTGGGTTTCTGATGCATTAAGAAGACAACAAAGACAGGAGTTCTGTGCATCAGTGGATATATGGTGGCCTAACTGGGTCAACATAGTGTGTCTTTCTTTTTTGTCCACATTTTTAGCAGAATCAATCTCTCTCTCTCTCTCTCTCTCTCTCTCTGTCTGTCTCTCCATCTCTGTCTCTCTCTGTCTCTCTGTCTCTGTCTCTCTCTCTCTCTCTGCCTCTCTCTGCCTCTCTCTGTCTCTGTCTCTGTCTCTGTCTCTGTCTCTGTCTCTCTCTCTCTCTCTCTCTCTCTCTCTCTCTCATGAGTTCATTAATTTAACTAAGGTGACTAGAAGCAAGCCTAAGAGATCTGCTGTCTCTACCTCCCTAGCACTGGAATAAAAAATTCAGTATTCCAAAGAGGGGAAGCAACCAACATCCTACCCAGCTATGGTGTCTATGAACCACAATTTCTTTCTGCCACAATAACCCTAAGGGCTTAGTAGTAGCATGCATACCCTGGTGGTCACTATTAGATTTCTAATTTAAGACCCACTCAGCAAGAGTAAAATTATATCTGGCATTTGAAATCAACTGCCCAGGGCTAGTGAAGTCCTGGATCTTGGAGGAGAATATGCAATCATCACTTTATTAACCAAAATAATCTCTAACTACACTCTAAATATTTATCTGCACACCCACAGATAAAAGTACTTCTCACTATTTATCACAGAAACTGCTTCATTTTGAAACAGTAGGAGATTATTACAGAAAACTATGACCGATCGCATTTTGGAGTTGTGGAGCTCAGATCCGTGTAGTACATCTAAAACACAATGCTAGCATTTAAGGTTCAGGAAATATTGTGGAAGAGAGGTATACAGATTGTGGAGCCAGAGACTCAGAGAGTTAGCAATGAGACTTGTGTTTCCTAGTAATGTAAGCATCTGCACCCATACATCTTACCAACATGACTGCCTACATATGAGCTTACAAGAACAACCCTAATAGACAGGCCAAAGTGGATGTAGGGAAGGCCCATGAGACCTCAACCCTCCAAAAGGATCTAGGAAAACTAAGGAATAAAGAGTAAAATAAATAGTGTTGTCCAGGGAAGATCCCACCAGTCAGTTATTCAGTACCAAAATAGTCAGCCCTGCAAACATACATACAAGTAACCTTATACTGACTGAGCATACATACACACACACACACACACACACACACACACACACACACACACACACACACACACACATATATATATATATATATATATATATATATATATATATATATACAAACTATTAATATAAACTAATTATAACCATACACATTAGATTTGTAAATTCACTTCTGTTAAGCCTTGGCAATTAGAAATTGCTTCAGTTACCTACTGATAATAAGACTGTCTGAGGATTTGACTCTGATCATTGGCAGGATTAATGAATGTTAAGGGGCAGCACTGCCAAAGGAAATACTGTTTAGTATTTTTGAGACTAGAAAGCTTAGAAATGAGTTTATGATCACACACAATAGTTCATTATTTATTTACTATAGAAATCTTTTAAAGTGCTGAATTGTTTTCTATTAGTAAAAACTAAATTGTGATTCTTGTAGGTCAACCTTTCTGAAAATAATTCCTAAATATTATAGGAAATTGAGATATTTTTTCTTAACTCAGCCAGTTTTGAAGAGAAAAAAAAATCCACGCATTCTTCTTTTTTTCTTGTTTGTTCTCTGTAATGTCATTCAAAGTAGTTAAGTGTCCTCTGTAATCAAGAGGACTAGAATGCAGCCTCCTTTTGAAAACATGTAGTTTCCTCATTTGGTATCTCTGAATTCACAGAGCATGCATTGACATCTAAACACAATGGTGATAAGGAACTTGAGTGTGGGTGCCTCCAAGATATTTTTCCTTCTACAATAAAATAACCTTTGGGCAGGTGAAATAAGTAATGAAAGCTTTCCAAGAATATTTGTTATGACAGAATTCAGTTACTTCATTCTAGTCTGTATAACCAAATTAATGACATCTTGATTTTGATCAATAGAAAGAATTTAGGGAAGATTTTTCTACTAGAGAGACTTGAAATTTTTTGTGCATTTTCTCCATCTTCTCTCTTATTGTGAATATATCTTCATGGTTTATTTAAATATTTCTTCAACATCTACACTAAAATATATTGTAGTTCACATAAGTTTGACAACTGCTTAATTGCCCATTGAGGAGGACATTCGCATAGTATAAATAATTCCCTACCCTAAGCATTTTTATTATGCCTTTTATTCAACCAAAGAAGTTCTGAACAAAAAAATAATACTGTAGTTGTTTTTCAACTACTACTTCCATGAACTCAAGAAATATCATAGTTGGAAACAAGAAACTTTAATAGGAATTCAGTCACTGAAACCACTGTTGCCATTGCACTATAAGATTAGGTAATATAATCTTTAAAGAAACCCACCTAAAATGTGTCTCAGAATTTCCACTGTTTCTCATTAAAGTCTATTATATCCACGACTGTTTTATTTTTCATTTTTCTGGGTCTTATTTTAAAAATGTTTTAATTGGAATATATCAAACAGCTTTTTCCTCCTTTTCCTCATTTCAGCCCCTCTCCATTATCTTCCCTTAAATATCATCATCTATGTTCACCCACCTCTAGTTGATGCCTTATTTTTTATTTGAATATTAATATTAGGAACATTTACATGTATGTATGTGTATTCACAAACATATTAATGTAACCTACCAAGGCTCCTATTGTTTTTTGTACATGTATGATTTCAAGGCTTACCACTCTGTGCTGGGCAATCAATAAAGGGCATCAGTCATTAGTTTTCAAGGGGCAGGGCCCTGTTAAGTTTTCTCTTTGGTCCATTCATGTCTATTGGTATTGCACTGTTCCGTTCTTGTTTTAGCACCCGTTTCTAGGAAGTACTTGCCCTAGGAGATACTATTTTACAGCAGATGTTCTGTCATTATGGCTTTTATAATCTCCCCATGCCCTCTTCTGCAATGTTCCATAGCTATAGATAAAGGAGCTGTTCAGTAAATGTGTCCATTAGGCCTAGTCTTCCTATGGACTACTGATTATTACAGTAGGTCCATTTGCTCTTTTCTATGGTATTCTCTGTAGTAAAGAGAAGCTTCCTTCATAAGGAATGCTAGCTACACATATCTGAATGTATAAGGCTAAGATTTAGAATATACTAAGGAATAGTGCTATCTAGGAAAAGTGATAGTAATACATTTATCTCTCATGTCCTTGACCTCACTAGCCCCAAGAAACTGCTGTTTCCAGCATCAGGCACAGCTTCCCTCCTGTTGAGTAAGCTTGAGTCTAATTAGACAGCTGTTATCTACCACTGATATGTGAATGCTGCATATTGGAAGTTTATGCATATCTTACTTTGCCGATGATTATTGTGATCCATAACTGTTGATGCTGGGTAGGACAGCTTAGTTTAGTTACTTCTCTCCCTTGGCAACTTCCACAGAAAAAGAGGAATGGATGAAGGACAAATAACTGCAAAGTTGTTTGATAAAGCCTCAATATTATTTTATATTTACCTCAAATTAAGCACAATACATCTAAGTGTAAGAGTATACATATATTAACATATATTTTGTTAATTTATTTAAAGAATTTTCATATAATATTTTTTGATTATAATCTTTTCACTCCTTTTTTGTGAGGGTGAAACACACACACACACACACACACACACACACACACACACACACACAAACAACTCCTTTAGAAGAATTGGTAAGGATAGTCCAAGTGGCTCCCAAAGCAGTATAGGTTATCAATGTACCATCGCAAATGTTGAGGGTGGGCACCTAATATTGAAGACCATATATTTGGTGGAGGACCCCAAGGGCTGCTATGCCCTGGCTGAGACTTTCCTTGTGCTGCTGTCTACTAAGTAACATTCTGTGGTTCCTCTAAGATCAAGACATCCTGACTAAGGCATGGTGCCCCAGGAAGGGAATTTACATTTGACATCCTATTGCCCCCCAGTTGAGTTCCTGTTTTTCCTTGAGTTTGTGTTTTTCCTTCCATTGGCTTGGTGTATATATTGAACCTGCCCAGTAAAAGCTTTGGCATTCTCTTATAACGAATGACTCGAGTTTGAGTCTTTCTTTAATCCCCCAAGCCTACGCCTGAGCTGGGTACCGTGGCAGTGCTGGAGCTGTCATTTGGAACACAGGACACAGATGATGTAAGCAGGATCTGACTTGAAAGCTTCTCTTCTGCAGTCTAGCATCCATGGCCCCAATTCCTCAGCAAATGTGACCTATTCAAAAAGTCCTAACTCCTGAGTCCTGTACAGTACAAGGTTTTATTTTAGAAGTTTCAGATTTTCATACGTAAATTCTTTGTAAAGTGATAAGTTATGGGTCTAGTTTTGTTAGTTTCATTTCTATATATCCAGTTTTCCAAGCATCATTTATTGACAATGCTGTCATTTTGGCAGTGTCTGTTTTAGAACCTTGTTGAACATTAGATGGCTATTGTGGCAGGATTTTTCCTGTCCAATTACCCTAAAATATTAGTGCAGCAGGAGGCTGTGATTGGACAGGAAAAAGGGAGGTGGAGCTAAGAGTTGCAGAGAGAGAGAGAGAGAGAGAGAGAGAGAGAGAGAGAGAGAGAGAGAGAGAAGAAGAAGAAGAAGAAGAAGAAGAAGAAGAAGAAGAAGAAGAAGAAGAAGAAGAAGAGGAGAAGAGAAGAGGAGCCAAGATGAAGGCAGACTGACAGGATGATTCAGAACAGAGTAGCTTTAAATAGCCATAGATAGATATGACATTATAAAGTATAGAATAATTGGGATCACTTGCCTAATCTGTGTGGGCATCTTATGAATTGAGAATTTACTGATATATAAATCTGACTGGTTAATAATTATAAGTTTCTAGAGTTTTGATTTTACCAGGTTACTGGGTATTGTGATATCTAACCGTGGGGTGGGCCGTCATTGCTTGGGGCTGGCATGCCTACTCACCAATGGAAATTAGTGAGTTAGGTGGAGATGTCTCGGGGGCCGGGGGGGGGACTAAACCAGAAGGTCTGTTGAGATGAGAACACCCTGCTGGGGCCATGTGGCCTGCAAGTGCTAGGCATAGTGTAGGAGGCCTATAGTTTTTATTTTTATTATTTCCTGCAATAAGCTATAGTCCCGTGTACTCACGATTGGGCCTTCAATTCTGTTGCAAATCTGCCTTGTTCTGGACTCTTTTTAATTGGAAAACCTTTTATTATGGTTTTAATTTTTTTATTTATTATGGGTCTGTTTAGGTTGTTGATCTTCTTGGTTTAATTTTGGTAGTTTAGCTGAATCAAAAAAAATTCATACTTATTGGAGTAGTAGTTGTTTTTTTAAGTGTCCCCTTACAATATTTTAAATTTAATTTGTGTCTATTGTAATGTTTCCCTGCTCATTTCTTATTTTCTTAGCTTGGGGAGATTCTGTTACTAAAATCCTGTTTCCTGATTTGTTCTTGATTTGTCAGTAAAGAAGACCAGGGGCCAATTGTTGGGTGGAAGGTACAGGTAAGACTTCTGGGTCCCAGGAGGAAAAGACAGATGCAGGGAAGGACAGGAGCTTTTCTGTCATGCTTTGGAATGAGAGGAACACAGCCACCATGTGAGGGCTAGGAGAGAGCTGTGACTGTGGTCTCCATTACAGGTGGGTTGTCAATGTTGTTTGGCAGGGGCTAAGTGGGACTAGCTACTAAGTTGAGGGCACGTGGAGAGATGGAGATAATAAATTAGTAAGAGCATATTTTTCCAGGTAGGAGATAGTAACGTCCAGCAATTGTGCCAAGAAGGCAATTGTAAAGGCAGTGTGTGTGTCTTTTTTCCCTTAGATTCAGGGAAGCTGGAAGAGGACTGGTACTGCAGTCACGGCTCGGAACCAAAGGCTGATAGTACAAAGAAGACCGGAGGGGCCAGAGGATGGTCCAGTCTTGGGCAAAGGCAGTAGCACTTAAAAATACATCTAACATTCCTACCCTATTTCATTTAGATCCTTTATCTTCAAGTCCTGAGACTTGAATATCAATTCTACCTTTTTATTGATTCACTCTACTTGTAAGCGTCTCCTTGAGTATATAGCTAGGTTACTGAGTTTTTCAATTTCATCTTTATTTCAGCCTTAGTCTTCTTTAGTACTTTTATTTTCCATGACTTTTCTTTTCTTTTTTTTTTTTTTAAATTGAAAGTAGATTCTTCTGGTATACAATGCATCTCAACTATAGTCCCCCTCCCCACTTTTAACTATCCCTTCTCCAAGGCCAAGGCTTCTCTGTTTCCTCTTCAGAAAAGAACATGCCTCCAAGTGATGACAGCCAGACAGGACAAAACAAGATACAATAAGACAAGGCAGAAGTACTCACATTGAGGCTGGACAACACAACTCTATAGTAGGAAAAGTCTCAAGAAAAGGCAAACAGGCAAAAGAGTCAACGATACACCTTTTCCCATTGTTAGGGGTCAAACAAGAACACCATGCTAACAGCCATAATATATATTCAAAGGACCTGATGCAGACTCATGCATGCCCCATATTTGCTTTTTCAGTCTCTATGAGTCCATTTGAGACCTTTGCTGATTCAGTGGGACATGATCTCCCAATGTCCTCCACTCCTTCTGACTCATAGAGTCTTTCCTCCCCCTGTTCTGAGGTGTTTCTTGCTTCAAGTCTCCTAATGGAAACTCCCACACAGACACCAAACCCAGACACTATTCCAGATGCCACGAAGTATTTGCTATGCAGAACCTTATATAGATATCTCCTGAAAGGCACTGCCAGAGCCTGACAAATACAGATATGGATTCTCACAGACAACCATTGGACTGAGCATGGGGACCCCAGTGAAGGAGTTAGGGAAAGGACTGAAGGAGCTGAAGGGGTTTGCAGCCCCATAGGAGGAAAAGCAACAATATTATCCAACCAGACTCCCCAGAGCTCCCAGGGAGTTAAACCACCAACCAAAGAATATATATATATAGAGGGACCCATGGCTCCAGCTGCATGTGTAGCAGAGAATGGACTTATCTGGAGTCAGTGCTAGAAGAATCCATTGGCCTTGTGAATGCTTGATGCCCCAGTGTAGGGGAATGCTCGGGCAGGAGGAGGGAGTGGCTGGGTGGGTGGGGAACCACCCTCATAGAGGCAGGGGTAGGGGGTAGGGGGTTTCCATAGGGGAAACCGGGAAAGGGGTAACATTTGAAATGCAAATAAATAAAACATCCAACAACAACAAAAATAATAATGCCTGACTCTGGGTATCTGCACCCTCTCTTGTTTGCCGGTGGGAAAATCCTCTCTCATGGTGACTAGAGAAGGCATTGATCAATGATCACAGCAGAACATCGTTAGGAATCAGTTCATTTGTTTTGTTTTATTTTTGAGTTGTGTTTGATTCTATCCTAGGCTTGTGGTCTATCTAGTTCTAGTTGCTGCCCATCTAGGCAGTATGGGGCATGGGCTCCCTCTTGTGGCATGTTAAGTTCAAGTTAAACTAAACATTGCTTGGCTACTCTCATCTGTTCTGTGTCATCATTGCCCGAGTACATCTTGTAGGCAGGACAGTTTGTAGGTCAAAGGTTTTGTGGCAGAGGTAGTTTCCAAATTTCTCTTTCCATAGCCTGCTAAGTAAGTTCTTGTTCCAAAGAGACTAGACCATAGGAGTGAAGGCTCTAAGTTCACACTTGCTCCTCTGTTCTGTGTTCAATGAACTGTAGAAATTGTCCTTGGCATTGGGGTCCCACTGTTAATTTTCAGAGGCTGAACTTCTGTTCTATCATCAGCCAGGGTTCTCCACAGGACCTCCTTGGCCAACAACTCAACCAAATTTAACCCAGTCCCACCACTGGAGCCTGATAACATAGATGGCTAGTTCAGACTTTTTATCCTCCACTGCTAGTTCTCACTAGGGTCATGCTCATAGATACCAGGAAGTTTCTGCTGCCCACAGTTTCCGCACTGCCCTCAAAATGCCCTCGAAGTCCAACTGCCTTTTCTCACATTCTCTATCTCCATCCCACCCACCTGATACCCTCCATTTCTTACTACAGAATTTATTTTCCCTATAATCTTCTTTTTTTCTCTAACATTTCTGAGTCTGTAGATTGTAGCTTGATCACTTACATAACAGATAAAGTCCACTTATAAGTGAATATGTACCATGTTTGTCTTTCTGGGTCTGGGTTACATCACTCAGGATGATATTTTTCTAGTTCCATTTACTTTGCTTCAAATTTCATGATGACATTTAACAAATAGATGAGTACTATTCCATGCTATAAATGTACTACATCTTTATCAATTCTTCAGTCAACGGACATCTAAGTTGTTACTAGTTTCTGGCTATTACAAATAAAGCTGCTATGAACATAGTTGAGCAAGAGTCCTTGTGGTAAGATGACACATCCTTTGGGTATATGCCAGAGTGCTCTAGCTGAGTCTTGAGAGAGATTGATTGCCATTTTCTGAGGAAATACTATATTGATATAGTGACTGTACAAATTTTCCCTTCTCCCAGCAGTGGGGGTGTGTTCCCTTTGCTTCAAGTTCTGGTTACCATGAGTTGTCACTTGTGTTTTTGATCTCAGCCATTCTGACAGGTGTCAGAATCTCAAAGCAGTTTTGATTTTCATTTCCCTGATGGTTAAAGATATTGAAGAGGTCCTTAAGCATTTCTTAGCCATTTCTGGTTTCTTAGCTGAGAATTCTGTTTTGATCTGTACCCCCATCTGCACCCCATTTTAAAGGTGTATTGTTTGGTTTGTTGATGTCTAGTTTATTGAGTAGTAATAATGTTTTGAATATTAGCCCTCTATTGGAAGTAGAGTTGATAAGAGTCTTTTCCCCTACCCAAGCTGTTCTTTTGTCCTAATTATTGATGATGTTTCATGCCTTACATAAGCTTTTCAGTTTCATGAGGTTTCATTTACTAATCGTTGATCTTAGTGCCTGTGCATATGGTGTTCTGTTCAAAAAGTTGTCTCCTGTGCCAGTGCATTTAAGTGCACTGAGTATTTTGCAGGATGATAACTATGGTCTATTTGCATTTTTTACATACAGACCTCCAGTTAGAGTAGCACCCTTTGTTAAAGTTTTTTTTCAGTGTAATTTTATAGCTTCTTTATAAAAAACCAGGTGTCCATGGGTATATAAATTTATGTCTGGGTCTTCAATTCCATTTCATTAACTAAAGTGACTGATTTTTATGCTAATTTCACATGAGTTTTATTACTATATTTTCATAGTACAACTTAAAATCAGAAGTAGTGATACCTTTTGCAGTTCTTTATCACTCAGGATTGTTTTATCTATCCTGAGTTTTTCATTTTTCTGTATGAAAATAGAGAATTATCTTTCCAAGGTCTGTAAAGAATTGTGTTGGATTTTTGGTGGGGGCTACAGATTGTTTTTATAATATGGGCATTTTTACTGTGTTAATTCTGCCAACCCATGAGCATGGGAGGCATTTTCTGATGTTTTTTTCTATTTCCTTCTATAAAGACTTTAACTTTTTACAAACAAGTCTTTAACTTGCTTGATTAGAGTTAACCCAAGATACTTTATCTTATTTGAGGCTATTGTGAAAGGTGTTGTTTTTCTGATTTCTTTCTCATCTCATTTATTATTTGTATACAGAAAGACAAGTCATTTTTAAAAATTAATCGTGTAGCTAGCAACTATGCTGAAGGGGTTAATCAGCTATAGGAGTTATCTAGTATGATTTTTAGGGCAACTTATGTATACTATCATATCACATACAAATAATGATACTTAGATTTCTTTTTTGATTTGTGTCCCCTGTGCTCCTTCATTTGTCTTATTGCTCTAACTAAAACTTCAGCTACTATATTGAACAGATTGGAAACCTTTTCTTATTCCTAAGATTATTGGAATTGTATGAGTTTCTCTCTATTTAGTTTGATGTTGCCTATAGAATTGCTGTACATTGCCTTTATTATGTTTAGGTATGTATCCTAACCTCGCCAGCAATTTTATCATGAAGAGATACTGGATTTTGTCAAAGGCTTTTTTGACATTTAATGAGATGATCATGCTTTTTATGTTTCTTTCAGTTTGTTTATATGATGGATTACATTGACAAATTTCTGTTTATGAACCACTCCTGCATTTCTGGGATGAAGTATACTTAGTAATGGTGTTTTGGGTCTTGTGGTCTGTTTTTGTGTGTTTATTTGTATTTTTACATTTACCTTCATAAGGGGGAGTGGCCTGTAATTTTCTTTCTTTGTTGAGTCTTTATGTAGTTTGAAGATCAGGGTAAATGTGGTCTCACAAAATGAATTAGATAGTGTTCCTTCTGGTTTTGTGTGTGTGTGTGTGTGTGTGTGTGTGTGTGTGTGTAATAATTTGAAGAGTATTGGCATTAACTCTTCTTTGAAAGTCTGGTAGAATTCTGCAGTAAAACTGTCTTGCCCTGGGCTTTTTTTTATTATGAAATTTTTACTGACTGCTTCTATTTCTCTAGGAATTATAGATATATTTAAATTGTTTATGTGATCTTGATTTAACTTTGTGGTATCTATCAAGAAAATTATCCACTTGTTTTAGATGCTCCATTTTTGTAGCATACAAGTATTTAAAATATAACCTAATGATTCTTTGGATTTCCTGGTTATAGCTGTTATAGCTACCATTTGTTTCTGATTTTACTAACTTGAATACTTTCTCTCCATCTTTTAACTAGTTTGGATAAGGTGTTTTCTAACTTGTTAATTTTTCATGAAAACTAATTCTTTGTTTCATTGATTCTTTCTATTGTTCTTTTTGTTTCTTTTTTTTTTAATTTGAGCCTTCAGTTTCATAATTTCTTGCTGTTTTTCTTGGTTTTGCTTACTGCTACTTGTTCTAGAGCTAGCTCTAGATGTCTCCATTTTTTTGTGGGGGGGTAGGCAAATAGTGGTATGACCTTTCCTCTTCGAATGACTTTCATCATGTTCTATAAGCTTGGGTATGTTATACATACATTTTCAATCTATTCTACTATATTTCAATCAATTCTAGAAAGTCTTTAATTTATTTATTTGTTTATGATGATCTGGTTTTTCATTCGGTATAGATTTTTTCAGTTTCTATGAATATGTATGCTTTCTGCTGTTTCTGTTGTTGAAATGCAGGTTTAATCTGTGGTAGTCTGATAGGATGTAGATGGTTGTTTCAATTTTCTTGTACCTGTTGAGTCTTGCTTTGTGTCTGAGTATGTGGTCAATTTTGGAGAAAGTTCTATGAGGTACTGAGGAGAAGGTATTTCTTTTGTATTTGGGAGGAAAGTTCTCTAAATATGTGTTAGGTTCATTTGGTTTATAATTTCATTTAGCTAAAACATTTCTTTGTTTAGCTTTTGTCAAGATGACTTGTCCACTGATTACAGGGGAATATTGAAGTTTCCCACTATCAGCACATGAGGGTCAGTTTAGGATTTAAACTGTAGTAGGGTTTCTTTGACTACGGTGAGGGCCCTTGTGTTTGGGACATAGATATTAAGAGTTGAAATGCCATTTTGGTGGATGTTTTCTTTTATGTATATATAGTATCCTCCATTTTATTTTATTAATTTTAATATGAAGCATTTTTAAATATTAAAATGTCTATATAAGCTTGCTTTTTAAGGTCCATTTGCTTGGAATATCTTTTCCTAACCCTTTACTCTGAGGAAATATCTGAAATATCTGTTTTTGATGTTGACATGTATTTCTTGTATGTGGCAAAACTATTAATCCTGTTTCCACATTCTGTCTGTTAATCTGTGTCTTTTTATTGGGTAATTGAGGCTTTTGCTATTGGGAGATATCAATAAACAATGATTGTTAATTTTTGTTATTTTGTTCTTGTAATTACAGGTGGTGATGGTGGTGGTAGTGGTCTGTGTGTGTGTGTATGTGTGTGTGTATATACACATGCATGTGCAAGCATGTGTGCCTGTATATGTTTCCCTTCTTTTGGTTTTACTGATGTAAAATTATTTGTTTTCTGTGATTTTTATGGGTGTAGATAACCTCTTTATTCCAAATACATACATATATATGTGTGTGTGTATTAAATTATTGAGAGTGAAGTGTAATTCTAAACAGTATTGTATATTTCTTGAGATTTTTGTTTTGCATTTTTGGGCCATCGTTGAGTATAATTGACTGAATGTCAGAAAGTGTGACCACAAATAAGAGATTACTATGTACTGTTGTTAGTCTTAGAATCCTTTAAACTGTGCTGAGTCACAGAGATAATCCCATAAAACTTAATGGTTGATTTATATATTTTGAAAAAGCACCATAACTATATGAAGTTTAGTTTTTAAGACACAAAACTATAAATAGTTAGGTTCTTTCCCTACAGTAAGAGTTTTCACTTCACTATTCAATGTAGCTACCTCCTTATTAGCAAGTATATTATTCAGTTTTTTTTTTGTCACTGTGACAAATACCTAAAAACACCCAATAACCTATTTTCCCCAACCAGGACCACTTCTGAATTTCTATGACTTCTCAATGCCATTGTATCATGAATCCATCAAGGAATTAATCCACCTATTAGGTCAGAACCCTCAAGATCCAATCACTTTCTAAAAGCCCGTCAGCTGGCATCTAATCTATTAACACAGGAGGTTTTGAAAGATGCTACAACTCAAACCATAACAGCAAGGATTCAAGAAGACAGTGTACAAATGAAAATGTCACTTTCAATTTAAAGATGATTGTCTCTGAAGACCCCCGTGGTCTGAGGACCTGCATATAGTGACCTCTGATAACTCCAGCCAATCTGCATTTTAAGAAAGCAGGACTACTGTATCTGGAATCTTGGGATATAATTCAGATGCTATTTATTTTTCCTAATATCAAGCACCAATACAAAAACTGAACACCAAAAGCATACTGGTACACTTTAACTGATATGATGAATCATAGAGAATATAGTTTGATGCTGAGATTTAGGATGCTTAAAGAGCAGAAGCAACTGTCACAGAAAACATTATAGAATCAAGGACATGAGTTAAGAAAATTAGTGTATTGAGTATGTAATGAAAGTCAGACAGAGTATGAAAAGATCACAAGTTACTCATTGCCCAAACTAGGCTACCCAAGTTTTTGTTCCCCAAATCAGTTTGTATGACCAAACTTTTAACGTAATTTAAACACACCAAGCTCTAAGTTTAGATATTTTGTTTTATGATTCTCCCAATAGTAGTAAAAAAAATTTCAGATCATTTAGTTGGGTTGTAGAGAAAAATACACAGAAGACTGGAGAATATAATCATTAGAAGAAACAAGTGTTTCAGTTTCAAATATAAGTCAAGGTCTACAGCTTTACTTAAACTCCAGGGAGTGAAAGATGAAAATAATAAACTGAACTGAAAACCTGAAATAGCAGTTCTTCAACGTAATAAGGGGCTATGTGAAAAACTCTCAGCTACCACACTATTTTTATTTACAGAAAATGTAATCTTACATATAAGAGACCACCAATACAACTAAAGCTATCACATATAAATATATGCACTAGTTTCTGAGCAAAAGCTTAATGTATTCTGAAATGAAGAGTGTCCACAGCTGTCAAAACACTTAAAAGAGGAGTTTAACAATTCATTCAATAACTTCATCAACTATGTGTATTATACAACTTACTGAGAATATACTTTTTTGTACATAATTTGAACACTCACAAAATGTGATGATGTGGTTAGTCACAAGATACTAAAATTCAAGATAAAAGTCACATTACAGGAAGATATTTTAGTGTTAGTAGATTTATATTAGAATGAAAACAAACTCAAATGACTCAAAAATGTACAAACTTGAAATTAAGGCTCATATTTTCTTCTGAAAGAAAATAAAATCAAAACTGGTTTGGTAAATTCTTTTCAAAATAAGAAAAGAATACATCATAACCAATAAAGCACAGGAAAAGAAGTCCACACTGAAAACATTTTAGCTTTAAACTGCTTTAATTATTATTATTTGGTGGGGTTAATTTTTTTTTATTCTTTAATTCTTTATTACAGTCCAGTCTTTATCCCCCTCTTGGTCTGCCTTCTGACTGTTCCTCATCCCATACCTCCTCTCTCCTGCCCCGATATCAAGACGATGTCCCTATCCCCCCATTCCCACTCCACCAGACCTTCCTACTTCTTGGGGCCTCAAATCTCTTGAGGGTTAGGTGCATCTTCTCTGACTGAGGTCAGACCAGACAGACCTCTTCTGTATATGTGTTGGGGGCTTCATATCAGCGGGTGTATGGTGCCTGATTGGTGGCTCAGTGTTTCAGAGATCTCGGGGGTCCAGGTTAGTTGAGACTGTTGGTCTTCCTATAGGATCTCCCTCCTCCTAAGCTTCTTCCAGATTCTCCCTAATTCAACCACAGGAGTCACCAGCTCCTGTTCATTGGTTGGGTGTAAATATCTGCATCTGACTCATCATATCAGCTGTTTGTTGGGCCATTCAGAGGGCAGTCATGCTAGGCTCCTGTTTGTAAGCACACCATAGCATTAATAACAGCGTCATGCCTTGTAGCCTCCCCTTGAGCTGGCTCCCAATTTGGACGTCCTTTCTCTCAGCCTCTTCTCCATTTTCTTCCCTGCAGTTCTTTCAGACAGGAAAAATTTTGGGTCAAAGTTTTTGACTGTGCAATGGCAATCCTATCCCTCCACTTGATACCCTATTTTTCCACTGGAGGTGAGCTCTACAAGTTCTTTCTCCCCACTGTAGGGCATCTCATCTAAGGTCATCTTTAAGTTCTGAGAGTCTCTCACCTTCCAGGTCTCTGGTATATTCTATATGGTCTCCTCCCACCATCTCCTACCTCCTGAGGTCGGTTTCCATTCTTTCTGTTGGCCCTCAGGGCTTCAGTCCTGCCCCACCCCTTACCTGGTCATGCTTCTGTCTTCCTGTCCCTGTCCCCTTTCTCACTCGGGTCATGGGTCACTCCCTCCCTTTCTCCCCTCTCCTGTGATTGCTCCCAAGTAAGAATGAGGCATCCTCACTTGGTTTCCTCGGTTTGTTAACCTTCTTTATTTCTGTGTATGGGTATCCTGTTTTTTTTTGTTTGTTTGTTTGTTTGTTTGTTTGTTTTTGTTTTTTTTGTTTTTTGTTTTTTGCTAAGATCCACTTATTAATGAGTTATTAATTTAATTTGTTTTTAATTTATATGTGTCTGTGTGCATATGCATGTGCCTGTGGAAGCCAGAAGAGGGTATTGTATCACTTGTAGCTAGAGTTACAGGGAGCTGTGAGCTACCTGATGTGGGCACCTGGAAACTGAACTTGGTCCTTTATTTGAGCAACAGGGGCTCATAATCTCTGATCCACTGCTTTAGCTACAAATGGCTTAATTATTAAAGCAGAAATAATAAAATAATGGGAACTAATGTTCATGGTAACACATTAGAAATACAGTAGCAAGTTTTAGATGAAGTAAAAAAAAACAAATTGTTATTAAGCAATAAAAATCAATAATAAAAAATTAAAGCAAAGATAACAAATCCAAAACTATCTCTCCTTTGAAAGTACACAAGAAAAAGACACGTGCACATTCAAGGTAGTTATATATCTTGGAGCGATTAAATGAGAATATATGCCTTTCTATTGTCACAAACTTTCAATTCCAGAAATTATCTATCAACTTATCATCTACAATCTCTTCATCTACCTACTTTCCTATCAACTTATTTATGCATGCAGTATTTTATGATCTAGTGATATCAGTCTTCAGGATTCTCTATTATTTTCTAAGATACTTCACAAAAAGCAAATTAGAGTAATTATAAGCTCTGTTATGAAATGGTTAGTTATCTCCATGTCCTTATGTTGGGATCAATTTTGTGCTGTGCAGGGCCAGCTTCACAGACAAAAGCCTCCTGTAGGTTCATGGGGCCCTGCAGTCAGAAAGGCTTGGGGTTAATGTCTTCTTGGACAATGTCTCACTAATCTTAATTTTTTCTCCTGAACTCATGTTTTAGAATGGAAGTCTAATAAGATAATGGAAGTACAAAGGAAAGGTGGTTATGGAATTTGGCATCACATGCAGTTCCTGCCCACCAGTGTCTTCTGCCCCTCCATCCCCCTCTACCCTTACCTTAGGGGTTAAAGTTTTAGCTGTCTTCATCCTTCTCTCAGTTCCACCCCATCCACACAAATCACTACAACTTGCAACTTCTATTTAGCTTGGATTTGAACTCAGGTAAGAAAGAACCAGAGTGAAGTATCTAGACAATCTTATGCAATTTGGTGGCAGAGGATCAAGGCACACTAACTTTCTGGCAAACCTTTCATCCACCTCCATTCAACACTGGTAAAAGTTGCATAATTTTGGAGCTCTGTATTTTGGGTTGTAATAGTGGACCTTAATCTAAAAGATTTTTTTTTTTTGGATTTTTCTGCCCATGGGTGTGGTAGCATGTTATTCCTGGCTTTCTGGTTGCCCCTAGGGAAACCTAGTAGCTCATGGAGTACAAAGTGGGTTAATTCATAAACCAGCTCTTGGGTATCTGTAATAATCATTTTTGCCCGAGAATATTAATTTGGAGAACAAATCATAGCATCAAAAAAATTAACAGTGGAAAGGGCATTTTGCGTCTTAGTACTTTACTTAGAACACTTTTCCTTCCTTTTGAATATGGGACCTGCATTCACATTTTGTGCTTGGCTCCACAAATTTTGCAGCTGACTCTGGTATTAAGAATCAGAATATAAAGACTCTGTAATTTATGATTGTAAACACATCACAATTAAGGTTTATTTTAGCCTAATTGGATAGTTAACAAAGCTCTAGTCTCAAGTTCATGGACTCATTAGTTTTTTTATGTCTTTTTTTTTTTCAGGAAAATGAGAGACTCTTTGTAGTACTGAACATTATTGATGATTAGTATACTATAATATAATATGATATAGAATAATATAGTAATTAATAAATACTGTTTAATAGTAAACAATACTACATATAATAAAACTGCAAATATGTTTATATTTTTAGATTCATGTGATTGCTTCTTTCTTGTTCTGTTCCATACCACTTGTGAGTTTTAGCTTCCTACCAGTTAAAACTGCAAATAGAATCCCAAAGAGATTTGAATTAGAAACCTGAAAGGATGCTGGGTATAGTGTATAGGCCAACATAAGATTTGATTTGCAAAGAGTTGATAGTTTGCTAAGGTTTTTTTTTTTTTATAATAATGATTGACAGATCAGTTAAGCAGGTAAGGGGAGCAGGAAAGCTAACTGAGGTCCTTCACCACTCTATCCTCTCCTCCAAATCCAATTCTCTTATTTCTAGCTCTGAAACAGGACAGTGGCCTTCTACCATTGCCTGCCCCATATCTCCTGTGGATCTCACAGACATTGTCCTCCTAACCTCCCTCTCTTTATTTGTTAATTTATCCTAGCCCCCGATTCTAGTACATACCCCTGATAACCCAAATGTCTCTCCTGCCAAGGAAGCAGATAGGCTACCTGCTATAGATCATCATATATCTTTCTGTTCTTCCCAGTCCCAATCCCACCAATCCCATCAACATCTCTGTGGCAGAAAACTTGCTGTAGTCTTTATCGACTACAACACTCTGTGTAGAAAACCTGTTGCCTCTTTGATTCCAACTATCAGGTTCAAAGAAATTCCTAACAAACAAAACACAGAAGAGGTGTCACACTCTCCTAAAACCCAGAGAGGATATAGAAACCAAGAAAAAACACCTACCCAATGGAGTCAAAACCAGAAATCAACATCTCGAACAATAATCATCCAAATCTCAGATGTCTACGTGCCAGTATAAAAAAATAAATAATAACAACCAGATCAATACATCTCTAATAGAGCCCAGTAATTCCACCACAGAATACCCTGAATATTCCAACATACCCAAATTACAAGAAAAAGACCTTAAAACAGGGTGCATGAAGGTGATCGAGGTCCTTAAAGAGGAAATGAATGAATCCCAATAAAGAAATGCAGGGAAACATAAACAGTTGGAAGAAGTGAATAAAACTTCTCAAGACCTGAAAATGGAAAGAGAAGCAATCAAGAAAACCAAAACTGAGGGAATTCTGGAAATGAAAAATTTAGGAATTTGAACAGGAATCATAGAGACAACCTTTACTAACAAAATACAAGAGATGGAAGACAGAATCTTCTGCATTAAAGAGACAATAGAAGAAATGGACATATTGGTCAAAAAATTCTGAATAAAAAGTTATTAACAAAAAAAATCAAAGAAATTTGAGAAACTATGAAAAGACCAAGCATAAGGATAGTAAGAATAGAGGAAGGAGAAGAATTCCAGATCAAGGCCCACATATTTTCAGCAAAATCATGGAAGAAATGTTTCCCAACTTAAAAAAAAAAAAGTGATGTCTGTCAAAGTACAAAAAGTCTACTGAACAACAAATAGATTGGGCCAAAAAAGAAAGTCCTCTTAGCATATAATAATCAAAACACTAAGCACACAGAACAAAGAAAGATTATTAAAACTGCAGGGGAAAAAGAACAAGTAACATATAAAGGCAGATCTATTAGAATTACATGAGACTTCTCAACGTTGCAGACCTTAAGAAACCATAGATGCTAGCCAAGATTACTATATCTAGTGCAACTTATAAACATAATAGATGGGAAAAAAGATACTATACAATAAAGCCAAATTTAAACAATATTTGTCTACAAATCCAGCTCCACAGAAAGTGTAATGAGGAAAACTTCAGCCTGGAAGTTAACCTCACCCATAAAAACACAGGAAATAAATTATATCAGACAAGAGAAATCTCTCTCCCCCCCCCCCCCCTCTCTCTCTCTCTCTCTCTCTCTCTCTCTCTCTCTCTTCCTCTCTGTCTCTCCCTTTTTCCTCTCTTCTCTCCCCCACTACCAACATCAAATTAACAAAAAATCAACAGTCATTGGTCATTGATATCTCTCAATATCAACAGTCACAATTTCCCAATAAGAAGACACAGAATAACAGAATGAATTTGAAAACAAGATCCATCATTCTGTTTCATTCAAGAAATATACTTCAACATCAAGGATGAATATTACCAAGATAAAAGGTTGTAACGATATTCCAAGTAAATGAACCTAAGAAACAATCTTGTGCAGCTATTTTAATATCTAATAATATAGACCTCAAACCATAACTAATCAGAAGAGATAAATTAAAGGACACTTGATTACTCATAGAAGGAAAATGTCCTCAACAGAATGATACCCCATGTTTGTAATGAATTTTGAAATGTTTGTAAAAAAATGTTATTACAGTTTAAAACATATATTGCCTCTTACACAGTAATGGTAGGAAACTTCAATACCCCAGTTTTACCAACAGATAGGTCACTCAGACAAAAACAAAATTGGTAAAGGTGGGAGCTAGCAGACATTATAAGTGAAAGGGACCTAACATATATTTACAGAACATTTCACCCAGACTTGAGAAATTTCATACTAGCAACTTAACAGCACACCTGAAAACTCTAGAACAGAAAAGAAAAAAACAATACTCAAAAAGAATTGATATGAATAAATTATCAAACTCTGGACTGAAAGCAATAAATAGAAACAAAGAGAACAATAGAAAAATTTAAGGAAACTGTGAGTTGGTTCTTTGAAAAAAATCCAAATTAACTAAAACGTGGTGAGAGAATATTCAAATTTAAAAAATCAGAAATGAAAAGTAGGACATAACATCAGGCACTAAAAGATATCCAGTGAATTATTAAAAGATTTTTAAAAAATCTACATCCCACATAATTAGAAAATCTAAAGGTAACAGATAATTTTTCTTGATAAGAGCCATCTACCTAAGTTAAATGAAGATCAGATCAGAAATCTAAACAGATGTAAATCTTCCAACCAGACTAGATGGTTTTAGTCCAGAGGTCTACCAGATGTTCAAAGAAGAGTGAACATCAATGCTTCTCAAATTATTCCATGAATTAGGAACAGAAGGAATATTACAAAATTCATTTTATGAGGCCATAATTATTCTGATACTCAGATCACATAAAGACTCAACAGAGAAAAAGAATTACAAACCAATTTTCCTTATTAACATAAATGCAAAAATGTTCAATAAAATACATAAGACCTGAATCTAAGAACACAGCAAGAGGATGATCCACTGTGATCAAATGGCTCACGGAGATGCATGGATGGTTTAGTATATAAAAATCAGTAAATGTATTCTACCATGTAAATAAACTGAAAGAAAGAAAAGCCATGCTCATCTATAGGCTTTGATTTTTAAAAAACCTGCTTTTAATAAGGATTCTCAAACATTTCAACCCCTCTTCTAGTCCAAAGGTAGGGGAGAAAATGCCAGGGGGTGGGCAGTCCCAGCTTGGTGGGAGGAGAAGTCTTCTTTTATCTTTTCCTCGTCCAGTTCTTCTTGAGGCAGGCCAAGGGGGATGGGAGTGGAAGAGTGTCGGCAGGGGTAAGACTTGGTCTTAGGAGATATTTAGGGTTGCTGTTTATCAAAGGTTTACTTATCTACACTAGAAAAGTTTACTTATTATGCTCTGTAGCTGACCTGCCATCCACAATCTTGTGGCCAGAAACTTCAACCCCTGGCATTTTTCACCCCAGCTCAAGGATATCAGAGGATTAAGTAAATAGCCTTGTACTATCCTAAAAACTTCTGAGGGTAAAAGACTTAGGCAATTAACACCTGTAGCCTAACAACAGAGAATTAGGCAAACAACTTTTGCACTCTCAGCAGGAACTGCCGGGCTCTAACTTATGTCTGCTAGTCTGAGGTCACAGGAAGAAAAGACACTTAGAGAAGTTTCTATAGAGTTTATTAAGTGTATAAAGTATCCTATAAAAGCTATCTGAGGGGAAAAGTGGAAAGGTCCTAAGTGGGGAAAAGGAAAAAATTCTATCAAAGTAAAAATTCTAAGGGAAAAAATTCTACTCAGGGGAAAAGAAAGGAAAGGATGCACGGCTCCTCATGAATGTCTACATCTACGACGACTCTATTCTACTACTACCATGACGACTACTCTCTTTGTCTTTGTCTTCAGTACTTATGCGTCTTTCAGAGTACATGGTCACATGTTACAAAGTCCATCACAAGTTCACACCAAAATCAAATCGTAAATTGAGATAGAAGTTTACAGCACAGAATGTTTACATGCATATCCATTAGGAGCAATTATTTAGCTGAACATCTATCACCTGTCTAGCTCCTCAGGTTCACTGAAGGTTTAAAACTATAACTAAGAAATTAGTGAAGTTTTGTATAGATAAACTCAGGCAATATTTTCTTTTCTTGTCTTAGCACCTATAATGAATCGTGAGTTACCTTTTAGTGACCTCTGGTAAATTGTTTTACAACCTCATTGGAATGTGCTCTGAGCAGGAGAAAGTCTGGTTACTATCTAAGGACAATTAACTGATGACACTTGGGACACTGGCAGAGTTCTCATTGCAGTTTTGACTGTCAGAGAGGGACCTAATAGCTGTCTTGTTATAAAAGAGCTTAATAATCATTGATATAATTTTAGGAATTCTTATAGGATCATCATTAAGACTTAAGAAGTCATCTATATGTCTATATAGCATCACTACAAGACAGTACGTCTTCGTGGATCTACAGAAATCTGCTCCAAAGGGGTGTGATATTGCTTAGTGATTGTTACATATGTTTAATAATAATAATAAAATAATAATAATAATAATAATAATAATAGGAAAAGCATATTAATAGCAAGGATCTTTCCTAAGATAAGTCCCCCACAGCCTTGCTGGATGGGCTCACTTTCACAGATTATATAATAACCCAAGGCAAACATTTCAGGATGATCATCTGCTAATTATTAGCTTGTCTCATTATGGCTCCTGACAAGAAAAGATGGTAAACAGGACAAGGGGATATGGACCTGTTTTGTAGTTCTCTGGGCCAATTCCAATCTCTATTTGTCAAGGTATCAGCCACCCAGTGTCAGGATACCAAACACAAATTAGCAACAGTGACCAGATCCAGCAGAAACAGCCAGGCCTCCAAAGAACCTAGAAAAGTCAGCAGGAGTGACCAGAACCAGTAAGGATGCCAGGAGAAGTCCTCTGCTCTGTCTCTTGGAGATTAGTGAAGCCTGGAGACCAATGATGTGTTACAAGGCTAGGTATACAAGTGCCCTGCCACTGTCTGTTGAATGCTATTTTTACTCTCTCCAAACATCACATGTTCTCCTTCAGGTTTGCCTCAGCGAAATACCATGTGACTCTGTACCACATGATATATCCAGAAATTTCCTTATCAGTCATTTCATTGGGTAAAGAAAATGCCTTGAACAAAAAATCCAACATCTCTTCATGATAAAAGTCCCTGAGAAATTAGGTATACAAGGAACATATATCAACAAAATCAAGGCAGTTTACAGCAAGCCCATAGTGAACATCAAATTTAATGGAGAGAAACTCAATACAATTCCTCTAAAATTAAGAACAAAACAAGGTTGTCCACTGTCTTCACACTTTCTCAATATATCACACTTTCTCAATATAGTACTAGGCGTCTTATCCAGAGCAATAGGACAACTGAAGGAGATCAAGGATATATAAACAGGAAAGGAAGAAATCAAAGTATTATTGTTTTCAGATGATATGAAAGTATACATAAGCAACCCTAAAATTTCTACCATGGAACTCTGACAACTGATAAACACATTCAGCAAAGTAGCTGGGTACAAGATTAACTGACAAAATTTAGTAACATCATTCTATATACAAATGATGAATAGTTTTAAAAGAAATCAGAGAAACACCACCTTTTAGTCCAATAAAAGTCTCTTTCTCTAGTATCAATAAAATATATACAATAAGAGACCTTAAAAAATTATCAGTATATACTTTACATGGGTGTAGCTTAGATCTTCAGGTGATCTTCCAGATCAAATCTAATTTTTATTAATTTTGATGGATCCATATCTTTTCTTTTCCTGTTGAAACAAAAACACCTCTTCCCCAATGAGATGCATTTCCTTCCCTTCATTCTAAAATTGTACTGATCTAATGAAGCAGTTCTTTCTAAAATCTAGTGCTTTTTAGTAGCTGTGCTGTCTCATTGACATGTAAAAATTTCAAGTCAATAAAGTATTATTTAATCTATCTCTGAGAGATTTCTTATCCCCCATTGTGTTCCATGGACATTTTCATTAAAGTTCAGTTAGATCGCTCTATAACTATTTGACCTGTAGGGTTGTTAAAATACATCTGTAACATTTTTTATGCCACAATGCTTAAAAAAATCATTGCATTTTATTGGATAAATATGTTGAACTATCATCAGGTTTAATCATCAAAGACATTTCTACGATTATCATCACCTCTAATAAATGTGCAATTTCAATATCAGTCTTTTCAGAAGTTAAAGCAGTTGTTCATTGAATTTCCAGGTAAGTATTGACTGCATGATGATTGACACATGCACATATCTTAATTCTCCAAACTCCACAAAATAAACACATTATCTATCACATGACATAGCTCTACTGTAGTATCATTAAACAGAATCTATATTTTTAACTCAACATATGGCTTCTGTATGGGTTGTCATTCTAATTCTTCAAGCCATTGTGGGTTTTTCTTATCTGGAGTTACATTTTTACATAAAAGATAAAAAAGAGAATATGTGTTAATGATTAAAGATTTTTCTTTAGTTAGTGTGTATGTGTGTAGGCCTATATTATTATATATGCACTACATATCTGCAGGAGGCCACAGAGGCCAAAGAGGATAGATTCCCTAGAACTGCAGTTACAGGTGATTGTGAGCTTCCATGTGGGCACTAAGAATTGAGCTTGGGGCCTCTGCAAAATCAGTGCTCTTAGCTTTGTAACTATTTCTCTAGTCAAAGAGAAGTTTAAAAACTTCTCAACATTGTAAAAATTATGAAAAATAAATCCACATTTTATTACGTAAAACCTTTTAAAATAACAAGATGTCACAGCCAAAGTAACTTAAAAAAAAAAAGAACTTGGAAGACAATGAAAGTTAATGAAATAACTAAATTATTAGCAATATAGTTTAAAATACATAAATGAACAAAAGTTCTAAAGAGAACAGAAAAGTAAATTCAAAATTGTTAGTGGATGAAAAGCAAATAAATCAAATCTCCTTAATGTAAAAGAAAGTCAAATAATGTATAAACAGATTATAACATTTGGAAGAATTTAATGAACCCTATTGGTGGCTGGGATTCAAGCAATAATTTGTTCTCAATACAGTAGAGATATCAGTTATTCTGAGGGAAATTGAGTCAGTAGGCATTTAACTGCACATAGTCCATACACACTGAATACCCAAACTCACTTTTATTAGTCTGTGTCAAGGACGTAAGTGTGGTATGAAGAAACAATATGGACGGGCAGGAGAATTTCCTGTTTTCTTTTTATACCTTCTGGTGTAGCTCTTATGAGTTTGTTGTACCTTCTAAAATCATTTTCAGAAACACAAACTTGTTTGCTTTCATTTAATAGGGAGCATCTTATATGATATTTAGTTTGTTTATTATTTCTTCTAAGATAACAGCAAATCTTAGGCATTTCTTTTTCCATTAGAATTCCCCTATATCTTTCTTAGCAGAAGAGTGTGTCTAGATTTTTGTTAGGTATCAAGGGGGCTTACAGGTTGTATTTGGTAATATAAACGTATATGCAATAACAATTAGTGTAAAAGGAGTCCATGGGCTCGATGGAGTGTAGGGAAGGGTACATAACTGAGTTTGGAGGGAGGAAAGGAACTGTACTTATAATCTAAAATAAGAGACTGTTCCATAGAATGAGTTGCTGTTACATATTAGACTGATTTGATATACATGTACAAATATTTTGTGGTAATTACTGCAAACATTACCATGTTACCTGTTGAAATAACAGACTACTCTCAACATGCAATCATAAGGGACCATTTCAGTAACTGAGAAGGACAAACAGGTTGTAGGTTTTAGCTGGGTGATTTGGGAAAAGGTTCATGAAGTGTCCTTTGGTTTTTAGTTTTGCTTCACTTTACTCTCCTTTCATCACAGTTTCAAACTGACAGTCTGATGTTGGTGTTCCAGGAGAGGTCTCTGTCCAACAGTTCCCATGTAGGTGTCAGGTCAGCAAGTAGTAGCATCGTGGCTTAGGTGGAAGCACCAGGGCAATTTCTGTATGTCAGGGCTGACTTTTCTTTCTTAAAATCATTTCTTCAGAAATATTCATACAAGTGTCAGGATCAAGGAGTATGTGTATTTTAAAATTTAAAGACATTCCCAAAAGGCTGTGCCGAACATGTATCTCACGAACAAAAAAGGGTGATGAAAGGAGGAAAGGTAAGCCCCAGTGGGAAATTTCTTCTAATGAATAACTTGAGGCAGAGATGATGCATATAGCCATGATGTTTTCATTTGTTATCTCTGTAAAGAGAAAATAAGTGTGGGGGAAAACTAAGGAGGGCCTTTCTTAGGTGTACTTTAATTAAAGCTTTTTATTTCTGTCTGTGGACTTGGGTCAGCATATGACTGAGACATACAAAACTGGAGGAAGCCTCATGGTTTTTTCGTATGTTTGTGTTTTATATTCTTTATGAAGAGGAAGAAAACCTTTTATCATAAATAATCTTTTAGAAAAGTATCACCGTATTCAAAGCATAGCCTCTGTCTGCCATTTTTTGGGAAGCAGGCCTGCTGTCTTTACAACTGCCTAGCAGTTGGTGCCTTCTTATCACTTGTCAGCTTAATTGATGATTCTTGCTCAATATTTGACTCAGACCACAAAACAAGGGGCCAAGCTTGTTTCAGGTAGACAAAAAGAGAAAGTGTAAAGACAGCCTTGCAGAGCAACATAAGAAAGCACTGAAGGTCTATTATGTAACCCACAAATATGAATTTACCTGAGTTAATTCCTCACTTTGGTATGTGCACATATGTAATTTAGTGCCATGCATGACATAAGAGGGTACTTGTGATGGTTAGTGTTAAATGCCAACTTATCAGGACCTAGAATCACTTTGGAAATGAACCTCTGAGAATATATTTAAGGGACAGTCTCAATTTCACTAATTGGTGTGGAAAGATCCATTTTAACTGTGGGTAGCACCACCTTCCTGGAGAGGATATCATGGAAACAAGTTGAATACAACTGTGTATGTGTCCATTGTTCTGGTTCCTGATTGTGGATGGGCTGCGGCCAACTGTTTCAAGCTCCTGCTGCTTTGACCTCCCTTCCATGGTGTACTTGAGCTGTGAGCAAAGATAATTCCCCTTTCCCTCACATTACTTTTGTCAGAGTGTTTTATCAAAGCAACAGGAAAAGAAACATTAGGTTATTTTGCAAACCATTAGACCATTAATAAAAAAAGAAATTTTTTTTAATTGGTTTCCTTATTTATTTACATTTCAAATGTTGTCCCCCTTCAAGGTCTCTCCTCCACAAAACCCCATCCTATCCTTCCTCTCATCCCATTGGTGCTGATCAGGCTATTTTCTGTTACACATATAGCTGGAGCCATGGGTCCCTTCAGTTTCTTCAGTCCTTCCCCTTAACTCTTCCATTGGGGTTCCCAAGACTTAGTCCAGTGGTTGACTGAGTATCTCCATCTGCATCAGTAGTCAGGTGCTGGCAGAGCCTCTCAGAGGACAGCTATATCAGACTTCCATCAACAAGTATTTCTTGGCATCAGCAATAGTGTCTGAGTTTGGTGTCTGCAGAGGTAATAGATCCCAAAGAGGGGCCTTTCCTTCAGTCTTTATTCCATTTTTTTGTCCCTGTATTTCTTTTAGACAGGAACAATTCTGGGTTAAAAATTTTGAGATTGTTGGGTGGCCCCATCCCTCAATTTGGTGCCGTGCTTATCTACTGGTTAAATTTCCCACCAAGGAAATACATTTTAGACATAGTACCCATGCTTTCTGGTCTCTTGTAAAATGCCACCGTAAATAGAAATGAATAGATTTCCATCTGAGGGATATCCTAACTATGTTGTTGGCAACACAAGCAATGTTATTTGGTTTATATTTGCTATGCCAACAGATTATGTTTTCTTTCATTTTAAACACATTGATAACTTTCATGACACTGTCTCATAGTAAAGTAATCACTATAGTTAAGGATTTCAGAATGTTTAAAATTTGACTTTCCTTTCCTCGTTGCCACCTGTCTTCTCTCTTTTTTACTTGGTCATTTCTTTTAACTCTCTTAATAACAACAATAAAGACCAGAAAAAATGTAGTAATGAAGGTTTATTTAAAGTGCATCCTGAAGACAATGTTTACAGCCCCAAAGCCTGCCTTATTCCTTCTCTGTGCTGTTACTTTTAGAGAACTTAGATCAGAAATATCATTTTCTCTTCATTCAGGTCCTAAATTAGTTAGTTAATTTCACATTCAGTTTGTTATAAAACTGAGAATTTTAAGAGAAATAAATTAATTGGTTTCTCATTTTAAATAAAGTACTTTATTCTAACACATTAGTGTAAAAGATGATATGTAATATAAACTATAGTATCTTCAGTATTGTAATAGCTTAATGTGATTACATACCAATTTAAGTTGATTCTAGTTAATAATTAAGTAGTGCATGCATGTAAAGTTTGATATTCACTGTATTACTCTGGAAGAGCAACTAGTGTCCTTAACCATTAAGCTATCTCACCAGTCGCTTATACCCAAAAGATGCTCCAACATATAGCAAGGACACATGCTTCACTATGTTTATAGCAGCCTTATTTATAATGCCCAGAAGCTGGAAACCACTCAGATGTCCCTCAACAGAAGAATGGATACGGAAAATGTGGTACATTTACACAATGGAGTGTTACTCAGATATTAAAAAATAACGACTTCATGAAATTCACAGACAAATGGATGGAACTTGAAAATATCATCCTGAATGAGTTACCCAGCCACAAAAGAACACACATGGTATGTACTCACTGATAAATGGATATTAGGCCAAAAGCTCAGAACACCCACAATACAACCCACGAACTATATGCAGCCTAAGAAGAAGGAAGACCAAAGTGTAGATGCTTCAATCCTACATAGAAGAGGAACAGAATGATAACAAGAGGTAGAAGGAGGGAGGGATCTGGAATGGACAGAGGAGGGGGAGGGAAAAAAAGGGAGGGGCAGGATCAGGTATCAGAAGAGATAGGAGTGAAGTACAGAGTCAAGAAGTTGAATAGAAACATGTAGTAATGGGGGATGGGGAACTGGGGGTAGTCACTAGAAAGTTCCAGACACCAGAGGCTTCCAGGACTGATCATTGATGATATTAGTGGAAATAACCAACAAAGGGGAGGGAGAACCTGTAGAGACCACCTCCAGTAGATAGGCATGGCTCCCAGTTAAGGTATGGGGCCACCCATTCATCTTAAAATTGTTAATCCAGAAATTTTCCTGTCCAAAGGAAAGACAGGGACAAAAAATGAAACAGAGACTGGAGGAAAGACCATCCAGAGACTACCCTACCTAAGGTTCCATCCCATCTGCAGACACAACCTCCCCACACACTATTGCTGATGCCAAGAAGTGCTTGTTGACAGGAGTCTGGTATGGCTGATCCCTGAGAGGTTCTGACCAATACAGATGCAGATACTCACAGCCAACCAGGGACCCCAATGGAAGAGCTAGGGGAAGGACTGAAGGAGCTGAAGGGGATTGCAACCCCATAGAAAGAACAACAATATCAACTAACTGGACCACCCAGAGTTCCCAGGGACTAGACCACCAACCAAGGAGTATACAGGGAGGGAGCCATGGCTCCAGATACATATGCAGCAGAGGATGGCCTTATCTGACATCAGTGGAAGGGGAGGCTTTTGGTCCTGTGGAGGCTTGATACCACAGCATAGGGGATGCTAGAGGGGCGAGACAAGAGTGTATAGGTGGGTGGAGGAGCACACTCATAGAGGCAAAGGGGAGAGGGAGAAGGGATAAGATGGGGAGTTCATGGAGGGGTAACTGGGAAGGGAGATATAATTTAAAATGTGAACAAATAAAATAATTAATAAAAGCACATCCCCCAAAATGAAAAATAAATTAAAAAATAAATACATATAATATACTGATTAAAAAAACTGATAGAGAGCAAAAAGTAGAAAAGGAATAAGTTCCTCACTGGAGTTGTTTATCTTATGGCAAAAGGCCATGTCACAAAGTGCTGCCTTTCAGGCAGGATTAATTAGTGCAATTAATTAAGCAGTATGCCCTGATCCAAGTGCCTACTCCTGGTGTCATTGTTGTATCTAAAAAGAAACACATTACCAGGTAGCTTTCTTAGAAAAGGCTTGCAAATGGCCAAAGAATTAAGATTATAATACAAGGTTACAAGCTTGTATATGTGTAGAAAATAAATTTGATTGATCCAATAACTTCAAATTACAAAATTCTGGATATACCTATACCTATAAAAGCCAAATTTTTACCCACTTCTTGTGTTCACACTTTTTTTTGGACACTAAGCTAAGCAGTTATTTGGTCTGAATACTTGTGTATGTGATACTGCATGATAGAAAATAAAGATTGTCCACAGTGACTGTGGGTGGAACTGTTGCCTTTCAAGAGTATGTGGACGGGCAGCAGCATTTACATCAAGGCTAAGCTCACACTGTTCTTCTTCCTACTCAAAAGGATATGTTCATTCTCTTGGGACTGTTTGGGTGCAACTTCTGTGATGCCTCAATTCAAACCTTGACATTTAATGTCCTCTGTTCATTTCAAATCCCAGAACCCATGCTCTCTGCACTGAATGAATGCTGTCATTTTATTTAGTATTTTTTAAGATTTCTTTTTATTTGTTTAAAAATCTCTCTCTCTCTCTCTCTCTCTCTCTCTCTCTCTCTCTCTCTCTTTGAATGTGTCTGTGTGTATTATGAGTGTATGTGTATGTGCTGAGCATTGATGAAGCAGATACTGCTGATAAAATTACCCATGGCCTGAGGTCTGTATCTCTATTTTGGTCAACTTCAAGAATGACATATATAGCTTGATCATGCTAGTCCTTTTTGTCCTGGGAATACATTTATTCCTGCCCATTGTGTTAAAGATTGTCTTTAACAACATCAACATGTTGGCAGCCAAAGTACATGGTTTGAACCTGAAATGGACCCACAGAGTTATTAAATTAACAGGGTGGAAAGCCAAGAATGGGTAAGATAATGCACAGAGCCTTACCAACTTAAGACAGAAGTACATTGCTTTTGATAATGCATATTCCATGATGGTTAAGAAAGGCATTCTTGTCAGAATGACCTAAAACAGGCTCAGTCTTGTTTATGAATTAAAAAAGGGGGAGAGGAGGAGAGGCAGAGAGCTTTTGGGGCTGCTTGGCAAGAATCTGACATAGGTCATGGACAAAAAAATGGGCTGTTTGGTAGGAATATGACATTGGTCAAGGACAAGGAAGTGGGCTTCAGACAGGTGGCTGATATTAGGCTAAAACAAAGAAGTAACTTCAGGCAGGAATCTAAATCTTAGTCTAGAATAAAGAAGTAATTTCAGGCAGAAATCTAAATTTTAGGCTAGAACAAAAAAGTATGCTTCAGACATGAAAATGACTTTGGGCTAGGACAGGAAAGTTGGCTCATATTTTTTGGTTATTCTAATAATTCCTTAGAAACTTTGATCACAAGAATGTTTATGGAATTTTGTTTATTGCCTTGCCTGTTCTTTGACTATCTGTGTTTATTGTCATGCTTGTTCCTTGACTATTTGCATCTGTTGTATTGCTGATTCCTCAACCTAGTACTGACCTTAATACTTGCATGTAATTGAAACAGTATAAAAGCAAAAAGGAAGAGGGGGGATGGGTAGGGTGTTTCTAGGGAGGGGAAATGGGGAAAGGGGATGACATCTGAAATGTAAATGAATAAAATATCCAATAAAAAAAGGAAAAAAATCTTGCCCATTGATATGGGTTCAACGTTCCTTTTAGAAATATTGTATAATTTTGCATAATTGTGACTATTTTGGGTGGTTCTAGGATTTGAACTTAGGACTTTGCACATACTCGGCAAGTAAACTACCACAAAGCTATCTTCTAAGCCCACAATTCTTGACTTTATTCAGGAGACCCATTTTTTTTTGACATTAGAGTCTGTGAGGGTTTTTGTTTTGCTGGAAATTGGCATTTAGTGACAATGTGACCTGGTCTATTTTATCTCAATGTGTGTTCTGAGTGCTTGACCATTTTTTCCTCCAGGGGGAATTTTTTGCTGGTGCTGCTTTTTGCTTCCCCTTTGTTTTCTTTGTCATCCTGTTTAAGAGGTAGCGTTCTTTTTTGTTTTTTTGTTTTGTTTTGTTTGTTTTTTGCTTCTTTATTCCCAAAACTATTTTTCTTTGTCTTCCATCTTATGTATTTTCCTTCCACTTTTGTCAGATTTGTCAACTGTATGGAATATTTAACTTTTTACAACCATCTATAAGGGCATCATAGGCCCTCTTCAGAATTTGGGTGTATATTGCAGCATAGCACTCATACATTAAACAAACAAATAAATAACTAAATAAATAAAATTTAAAAAATTAATTTGGCACTTCAACTAAAGACTCAAAATAATATTTCCATTGTTATTGCTGTTGTGACTGTTTCTCTTTCAATTCGGCTACTTTCTCCTTATCTTTATTCTTTTCTTACCAAATCCAATATCATCTCCTTATTTTCTGAAAGGGAGATTATAACCATTATTCGCCTGCTTAGCTCAAGTTTTCTGTTTCTTTCTTCCTTCTTCCTAGGTGCATGCTTTCTCTTTCTCTTCCCCTAACCCAGGGCTATGTGCTTGCTATTCACAATATCTCTAGTTTTCTTCTTTGTTTATTTGAGCCATTATTCTAGGATTCATTCAAATTTCTGATGATCATTAACTGTCCATTTGTACTCAAAGGAACCACTAATTGCTTGGTAGAAAAATGTGGTGCACGGGCAAGAGTATGAAATTATCAGCATCATTATATGGTGATTAGACAGAGACGTGGTTGGTTGCTGTCAGACTCCCAGCTGTCTGTATCTGTGGGTGTTTTCTCATGGGCTAATCAGTTTTCCACTGAGAGATCCTGAGACCTTCTGTCTCCCATTTAATTACTAACTACCAGAGCCCAAAATGTGGAAGGTTTAGGATTTCATTGAGCATAGTAATTCTCAAGAGCTACGTTATCAATCTTCCTCATCTTCAGATTTTAAATCCTATTTTTCATGTGCATTAATGAATAATTTTTTGTTTGTGTATGTTTGTGCATGTGTAATCCTTTGGAATATCAGCTTCCTCTGTTGCTTCTGATGGTGTTTCCCCGTCAGACATCTGTCCTTAAGCGAAGGGTGGCAAATGACTGTGTGAAAGCACTAGACTCAGTGCTAAGAGTCACATGAAATAAAGACACTGGTCCTGTCTTTAGACAGAATTCTTTATGCTAGAAAAAATAAACAAAGTATGTAAATATACTAACATGTTCATTAGTAAACAAATCAATCTAGTTTTGTACAATACTATGAGAACTACTGACTGCTGAGGTAATCCATGGTAAAGACATTGCAAATAAAGGGTCAAGAAAGCTGAGCTTGAGGAGTGACCATTATGACAGACAGAAATGGGGACTTTTTAGGCCAAATCCAATGTTCGTCTTTAGAAAACATCTAGGCATTTTCAAAGCTGTCTTATGGTGTGTGCAACTGAAGTAGACAGAGAATTAGCATAGTGTGGGATGGAGGAATAGCTGTGTTGATACAGGCTACCATTATCACTTGGGACACCTTGAAATTGAAACTGGTAGACAAGGAATTGTTTGAGGGGCCCAAGAAAAACTGTGGCTTATCTTGGTGACTGTATTTCCTGTTGCCTTCCATATTACAGATTCACCAACTGTGTAGTCCTAGAACGATGTGAGATTTACAGAATAACATTTGCAGGTGTGATTGGAGAAGTAGACATTGAGTTCGGTTGCAAATTAAGAGTAATAATTCTTTCCTTAGCAGATGCTAAGATGCTAAAAACAGATGATTTTTTTTTAAGTCATCATTGGCTTTAGTTACAAAAAAAGTCTCCTTGTGGTAATAATCTGCATTCTTTTTTTAATCCATAAACATACCAATTTGAGGAGGGAGATCAAGTTATTTATTAATAAGCACATAGCTAAGAAGAAGTAAGTATAGAACTTTGGCACATTCCTCCCACAAAATGTAGATAATGAAACATTTAATTAAAAAGCCCGTCATTACTTTTGAAGAGCTGTGTGTGCATGATCTCTGGACAGACTGATAAATTCAGATTGACCCTGAGATAATTCCTTCTGGGGAGGAGACTGTAATTGATGTGAACCTGGAGCTCATTATTATTATCACCACTACTACTATTTGCAGTAAATTCTTCACAGAGGCTTGTTTGGAATTAGAGTTAACTGAATTCCCTGTAGACTAGCTTGCTTCTGTAGCCCTAATATATGTTAGCAAACTCACCTGACACCAGAGGCTCCCTTTTTCACCAGCTTGTCCAATAGTGTCTGTGAATCTCAGTGTTGAATGGTTCCAAGTATTAATAAGCAGTCAATGTTGTCTAAAACAGGTTAAAAATTGTTAAAAATTGTGTTCAACAATCATCAGAGTGAGATATATTTTCTTCTTTATATGTAAAACCCACAAGAAATTGGCTTTACTAAATAAGAGGGAGAAGGCTTTAAGTGGTGTGGCCTGACAGTAATTTGTATTAGAGTCTGGAAGAGCACATTTGTAATGTCTTGTGGTAGTACATTTATCTCTTGCTGACAGAAGGAATAATTGCTTTAGAGAGCATATCAGTGGCTGTTTAAAAATTTAACTCTTTAGCTCCACACACCTAAGGCTACAAAAGTAAGAGAAGGCAAACACAGGGACTATAATACAGGTATAACAGTTATAAAGAAGTGATTACAAAATATACATTATATATTTTAAAGGAGTGATGAAAAGGGCTAAGATGGTAATAAAAATTTAGTTATACATGTGTGTTTGTATTATTCACGTATGGGCATTGCCCTAACGGCTATTGTCATTCTGTCTGTTTTGGAATAGTCTTTATAACATGGTTTTCAATTTATATGAACGTATATGAAGTTGTTTTGTTCAGATGAACTGTTAGGTTAGTAGCTAATTAGGATTTGATTTCCAAATGTGACAACTTTAATGGATTCTTGACTATAAACTCCTTCTTATCTATGTTTAAATATGAAATTTATTTAACTTCAATTCTCTAATTTATCCTGAATAAACTTTTTGATATTCATGTCCTACATGCTTTCCAATGACCTGTCCAAGGTCTGAAAGCTTGGCATGTTATTTAACCCTAGTGGAGAGGGAGGGGCTTGAGAGCCCAAGAACAAGGCTAAAGAGTTTTAGGTCATTGTTTTTGTATAAATTGGTCATTTCTGACCAGAGAAGATAGAATAATAATTATGCTGACACAGCAGCTGTAAAATGTTCCATTCAAGCCAGTTTTCATAATCACACTTACTCCATACAACCAGAATGAAAGTACAGGTGAGACCCCAGCAGAATTAGATTTTATGTAGCATGCTGACTTTCTAAGTATGTTTTTGGTATACAAAGATTGAACTACCAAAATATATTTTAAGTGCTTTTATTTTAACCCCATAATAACCCAAATTTAATTATAAGTATGACTTCGTTTTGTCTTAAATATAAGTACGTGTGTATATCTATAATACATATTTTAGTATGTTGGATTTCTTGACCTGTTAAAGCTGCTCTAAGTCTATCAAATCTGATTAATGTAGTCGCATCAGTTGAAATACACTGATTTTTCTAAAAGGAGCAAGACATGTAATGAAGGAGGGAGTAGACTTTCAAATTACAAATGTGTCTTTGTTAAAGGATATTCAATTTGTAGGTGGCACATAGTAGGCATTCAATAAACATTTGATGAATGAATAAACAAATTCATGATGGATTCTATATTTTTCCCTCAGCGGGAACTGTGACTAGCTCATATTTTTATCTGGTGCATGCTGTGTCTTCAATTTATCGAGGTCACTTTAATTCTAGTCTTTGATTCAAAGGTGTTACTAACCCTTCTAACTTAGTGGCATCTGAGAAATACCACCTGTATGAGACATGTGACTGAGTTCAGCAATGAGCGTCATGTTGAACATTTTCTCAAACTAGATCACAGCTGGAAACAGTTACACAACCAAGAACATTCTTCATTTTAGTCTTATTATCCAACCTTTTCCACGTTTGACTGATCTCCTCCTTACCATCTATTACTGGCTACTGTTTCTTCACTAAATAGAAAGAAAGATGTTTGATGAAGCCTATGAGAATTAAGTGACAGGATACATACATAAAGGTATAGCAGAAATGTAGTAAGATAATTTTAAATTATATTACAATGATTTCCTAATGTATATGCCTCAATAGACAAGTCTTGACACATAATGTATAGAAATAATCTGGTGCCAATAGTCCCAGAGGGCAGAGATAAAATTTCAAATGCATTCATGTGTCCTCTTTCAAAGTATTTGGAGGAGTATCTCTTACTATTGAAAGCTTATTTCTCACAAAGATCTATAACTATTTCACTATTTTTTGCTATCAAGAAAACTTTTGTTTACTAAAATGAAATAATAATTATTTAAATTATTTAAATTTAAAATAACAAGTCTCCCAGAGTGTACAAAAATAAATGACTTGAATTTAAGTGGAAAGATGCAAAGATGACTTGGAAGAAAGAAGCCAATCCATGATGTATGTATAGGCAAAACAGAGCTAATTATGCAGGTAATTGAAAATAAAATTCACTTTTGCTTTTTATTCCTAACAAATGGGGTAAAAGCTGCCCCTCTTGGGTTTATACTTGTAGATACATGTCACCATGGAAACTACTAAGTCATTGCTGGAAGATTAGCAAATGGTATCTACATTTGGTTCTCTTATTCTAAAATTTAAAGAAGGCTTTATTACCTTCCTACTATAAAGAATGTACAGCACTAGCCATCAAATAATTACAAATTTTAGTTTTGTACTGTATGCTTTCTTTTCTTTAAGAGAAACTGATGGTGCAGATAAAAGATAGCTATTTCTATTGAATATGTTTGTAAGAAAGCCTTCTTTTGTTTACACAACAAAAGAAAAATAATCCTTCTAATGAGTAAAGCCCTGCTTGTAAACCACATTCAAATTCCAGTAGCATGATGTGTTTGAATAGCTCTGAGTTGTGGTAGCAGCACTCTCTGTGATCCGTAAGTGGCAGTGTCTATTTGTATGAGGAGGCATAGTGGCAGTGTGCATTCTCAATGTTGTTGATGATTTGCATGTCACTGGCTGCATTTCAACAATGCTGTATGCAAATTAGTTACAGCCTCATGCTATAGTGGAGCACCATTCACAGAATAAAAATTGCCAGCATTTTTCCTAGTCACTCTATACATTGAAAGAAAATAATAACTATTTAGATACCCTGTTTCTATAAATTAGAAGATAAAGACATGCTGCACACATTAATTTTCCAACAATTACAGATGTTCATTTCTTGTTAATATTTTATATAAAATGGAATTTTAATATGCCTTCTATATTTAATCTGTTCTACATTTTTAACATCTAAGTGATTTTATGTTAGTGTGTAAAATTATTTAAAATAAATAAATTCTGCTTGTAAGTAAATTGAAGTCTTAAAATGCCATGAATAAATACATGATAATTAGATGTGTGCAAAATTACTCTCTGTTTCTGTAGGAGTATGTGGAGCACAAATGTTTAAGTTCAGATTTTAATTCACCTAAAAGTGTTTGCTGTTCTGAGCTTTTCTTTTGATTTCTAAGAAGAACAATGTGTGTGGACGTAAGCATGAATAATGGAAGGGATAATTGTTTCAAATGACAAGAGCTTAAAATTTTTACAGAAAGAAAATTCAGCAACCAGATTTTGAAAGTCTATGAAGCGAGAAAAAGGCACTAATAGGTGAATTAGGAACATAGACAATTTCCATTATGGCATCTGTGAGCTTTCTTCATTCCATTTAAATTTTCTCTCATTTCAAAACGTAGTGATATACACTCCTTCTATTTCAGTTGTGCATGCAGAAGTGAAGCAACTGCTTCCCCCATACACAAAATGATTTGTAAATGCTCTCTGTGAATAAAACACATTAAACGTCATTTGCATATGGCGCGTTAATATGTGTGAAAAATGGTTCACATAGTACATTAGGAAAGGAATACACAGAAATGACTCTAAAATGCCTTCTATATTTATAACAATTTAAAAGATAACAGAGCAATGAATTTCAGGTGCATTGGACTTAATTCAGCTATGATGTTTTCTTTGGAACCTTTATTTATTATTTTTCTTCTTTTTTTAAAATAATGCTCTCTTGCGAATTCATTGCAAAGCTGCCAAGATTTTCAGAGCTGACCAGGAGGTGGAGAGCTCATGCAAATGAACTCATCTCTGCTGGCAGCCCACAATGACTGATTCAAAGGAACACTGTAACCCAGAAGATGAGTGTGAGCTGAGTGTTGCTAGCCAGTGATTCCTCCACCATTCCTCAGTAGATGGGAGCTGACCTCCCCCAATTATACTGTTTCCAAGATCTACTAGCTCCATAGAAAGAAGGACTTGCCTTTTCTTTCTGCAAAGTGGAAATCCCGTACATTAAAACCTTGATAGCTTTACATTTCTAGGCACACATTTTCCCACCTCTCTCATGTAACACTCACAGGTGTTTCTGTGTACATTCTTACTCCTAGGCTGTCTGAATTATATATGATTAAGTTTCAGTATTTAATAATATATTGAATTTGAAAGCAATGTTGAAAAATATGCAAGGTGTGTAAGCCTCAAAAATTTATTATATTTCTAGTGTGAACTGGTATATGATGTAATTTTGAAGAACAGTATAATGGGGGTATGTTGAATTGGTAAGATGTAGGTTCAGCAGTATATTATAACATCGTCATTTTAACTCGGATTCTGGTTTCATATACACTTCCGCCTTTGGTAATTTACATAAACATGCATAGCCTATGAATAATGCATAAACCTTATTTTCAACGCAGAGCTTTCAACTCTCACAGTGCACTAGTATACACACCCATTTGATTGGCTCTGCCCTGCTTTCATTACTCACAATTTCTTGGAACACAGAAGAGGTGGAAAGGGTGACAAGAATGGACAGTATTCTTTCGTGTGTGTGTGTGTGTGTGTGTGTATGTGTGTGTGTGTGTGTGTGTGTGTGTGTGAAATATTGTTTTTTCTAGGCATTCGATGTTCCAAAGCTTTACTGTTTCTGGTTGTTTTTCTATTTTTGCAAAGAAAGAATACATTAAAAATGTCTGAATCTAAAAAAACAGCAATCACAATCAGATACTTCATTTATTTATTTTTATTTTTTAAGCATGCTGCAAAAAATCATTTTCTATTTGCATAAATCTGAGTACACAGAAAGAACTATTAGATTTTTTGATATCTCAATTATACTTGAGGCAAATTGGTAATGCTAAAACACTGATTAAATATATTGGCATTCAGGAAATATAAGAACGTAACATATTAACTGTGTTGACTAGAACAGAATTGAGCAGCGATTAATTCACATATGTGATGAGTTTTCTACATTTGAGACATTGACTACAGTTACATGCAAGCTTGTCTATATGAATATATGAAATAAACTATCAAGTGATGCATGTGGGGTTAAACATTTTTAAAAGTGGAAATTCATCAAATACAAAGCAATACAATGGCAAGTAAATATAACTTTTATAATATTTATTTTGTGTGCTTGCTAATTTCCTTGTTCTTTAACACTTTGAATATTATTATTTGGAGAACAACATTTTGCTTTTCCAGTGGTTGAAATTTCCTCTTTAAATTTAATTTTCTGCTTTCTTCCATTTTTTTATTTTAAAATGCATTTTCAAGGCTGTTCCTTTTTCTCTTCTCTTCCTCTCTTGTGTAATATTTCTTTTTACTCTCCATTTTAACATATTGATGAATTTTATTCACAAAATTCCGTATGCAATTATCTTCTCCATTAATTCTTTCAGGTTATTTATCTATAAATGGTTGTGGCCTACCATGTGGTTGCTGGGAATTGAATTCAGGACCTCTGCAAGAACAGACAGACAGTACTCTTAACCACTGAGCCATCTCTCCAGCCCCCTAGTTTATTTATTTTAACAGGTAATTTAGTTCTCATTGAAAGTTTCTTTTGATGAAATCTCTATTTGCTAAAACAAATGGTTATTTATTTTAAAATTAAAACATCTTTAATGCTAGATTTACTTTAGGAAATCTTACCTTTAAGGATTACAAAATTTTTATTATTGGCAATGCTACAAAACTGATATTTTATATAAGGGAATGCTATACTCTTCCTCTGTAGGTTGATACTAGAAAGATACACTTGGAGATTTATGAGTATAAAAGCCTTGGAGTTATTATGTCATGGGATATTTTTGGCAGAATTTTAAACTAGTGAGTATTCGTTGACAGCAAGGCTTATACACTAGCAAAATAGTATCAAGATAAAAACAAAGACTAACACATTTTTACTGAAATTTAAAGGGGATAGAGGCAAACTAAAATTTGTTTAGTATTTCTAAAAAAAGGTGAGACAATTTACTTCAGCATTTGTGTGAAAAGAGATATTATTCATGGCAAACCTTGCTTTAGGAAAAAAAGACATAAGAAGTGAACAGGACTGCAGGGAGCTAGGTAGCCAAGCTATTGTTTTTTATGAGAAGTACTCTACCCATGCTTAAAATTAGAGTTATGTTTATCTTTATAGTTTCATTTAGTAATAAACAGTATATTTCATTTAAATACTGTATTTTTATTTTACATGTGTGATATTTTGTTGTCATTACTAAATGAATGTGAATGTTCAATTCAGAGTGCTCAGCAAGAAAAAGCCCACATCCAACTGTACTCATTAGTCTAATTGTAACTCAGCTTTCCTTTATGATGTCCAGACTCTAAAGCTATGTAATTTTGTGTAAAATGCTCACATTCAACTTGCAATGAGCTTTAAGAATGGAGAATTTTACAAGCTGAGTGTAGGTTTCAAACCTTGGGTTTTCCAAATGGTCAATGGCATATACTTAAACTTAAGCTCTAACTACAAAATATCTTGGACATAATCTTTGAACTTGGGATTTTTAAAAAAGAACAAAACTTAAATATAAATAATCATATCTATTTTATGAAATAACACTGCTCAGGGCAAGTACGCTAAACAAAGACATCAATTTTTAATTGTGATCTACATATTTATATTCTATAACATTATGTAATAGAAATAAATAAATAAATAATATTGACAATAATTGACAATAAATATTGCCATTAAACATCTTTCTGTTCTCATTTTTAATCACGATTCTACTATATTTGCTCTTCATACCTTAATCACATGACATTTCTTGATCACTCCAGTTATACATTATTTATTCTCTTTTGGATTTATTTACTTTGAATGGCAAACTCACATGCCTGAATATATTATTTATATTTATCAATGTCTCAGCTACTACTTATCATACCTGCTGAGCAAAACCATAGCCTTAAGTCAATTCTTAAAATCAGCCTGTTTAGTACAACTAGAGAATAAGTACTGTCGAAGGAGCTCTATAACCATGTGCTTATCAGCTCCAAATAGGATGAGTCTAAATTCACTGGCCTTAAGTTTATCTGGGTCAGCAGTAAAGCTTAGTGATAATTACTTTTTGTGCTCGTTTGTTTTCATACTTTATGGCTTGAACGAGTTTCCTTGGGATGGTTCATCTCCTAGTCATTAGATAGAAGGTTCCAGCAGGCTGCCATCACTTCCCCTGCTTCATTTCTTGTCTCACAAACATTCCTTGGGGATTCTTATCAACATTCATGGATTTAACTTCTGCGTCAGTTCCAATAATGTTTGTCTGCCCATTTACTCTGTACCTTCTCCCAAATAGCATCAATTTATTTACATGCAAATCAAGAGGAAGCTTTTAAAACTCAACTATGATGTTGGAAACTCTGTCCATATCTGCTCATCTGTCTCAAAGTTTAATCTAGAACCATTATTTGGGTTCATAAAGGCCTTCCTTTCTGTGTGACATCTCTTTGTCTAAACTACCTCTCTGAACTCAGCTCCTGCTGCTCCCCCAGCTAAAGCTTCATTGGTCTTATTCTTAAGATATGCCCAAAGAAGCTTCATTTGTGGAATTTTTTCTCTGTTCTGAATAATTTTCTCAAGATATTTGAGTGTCTTACCCTCTCACTTTTACTGATATATTATTGGAAAAATTTCCTGAACATTCTGTTTATAACTGCATTATTTCTCCAGCACTCTAGTCTCATTTCCTTCTCTGTTGTCCTCCATGGCATACATAACCATAACATTTTTACTGTTATATAATTTTATTTGCTATTTTCTCTCCCACTGCTGCTGATTTTTAGAAGAGTTTAAACTGTGAAAATGGGAATATATGTCTATTTTGTTCTATACTCTGTCTCTGGAGCCAACTACAGTACCTTCAGTATAGTAGACTTCTTCTTAAATTGTTCAATGTATGAAAGGATCATGAGCTTGAAACTGCAGAGAATTCACTAATGACATTCAGGATATTAGGGACACAAAATGGGACATTGGATTTCTTTTTTATCGCTTATAATTTAATTCTTATTCACATTACACCCCAATTACAGCCCCCATCATTCTCTTCTCCCAACTCTGCTCTTGAAAATAATTCTCTCCATTATCCCTTCTTTTTCTCCCCAGAGAAGGGAAAGCCCCTGCTTGGGTATTATTCTTCAATATAAAACTGGACAAACTAAATCTAATAGAAGAGAAAATAGGGAACTACTTTGAACTCATTGGCACAGGAGATAAAGACCTGAACAGTACACCAATATAGCTCAGGCACTAATTTCAACACTTAATAAATGGGACCCCATGAAACTGAAAAGCTTTTGCAAGGCAAGGATACCACCAATATGACAAAATGGCAGCCTACAGAACGGGAAAAGAACTTTTTCACTAACCCTACATCTGACAGGAGCTAATATCCAAAATATATGAAGAACTTAAAAAATTCGACATCAAAAAATGTAACACCATTCAAAAATGGGGTACAGAGCTAAACAGAATTCTCAATAGAGAAATCTCAAATGTCTGAGAAGCACTGAAAGAAATGTTCAACATCTTTACTCATCAGGGAAGTGCAAATCAAAATGACTCTGAGATGCCACCTTACACTAATCAGAATGAGTAAGGTCAAAACCTCAAAGGACAGCACATTCTGGCAAGAATATGGAGCAAGAAGAGCAATTCTCTATTGTTGATAGGATTGCAAACTTGTAAAACCACTTTGAAATCAATTTGGTGGTTTCTTAGAAAGCGTGGAATAGTTCTACCCCAAGACCCAGGTACAGCACTCCTGAACATATACAGAAAAGATGCACTACTATAACACAGGGACACTTCCTCAACTGTGTCCATTACAGCTTTATTTGTAATACCTGGAAACTGGAAAAACCTGGATGGTCCTCAGTTGAAGAATGGATATAGAAAATGAGGTTTATTTACACAATGAACTACTATTCAGCTATTGAAAACAAAGACATCATGAAATTTGTAGACAAATAAATGGAACTTGAGACTATCATCCTGAGTGAGTTAATACAGACCCAGAAAGCCATGTGTAGTATGTACTCACTTACAATTGGACATTATCCTTAAAGTGCAGGATAACCATTCTACAATTCATAGGCTCAAAGAAACTGAGTAATAAGAATAGCACAAAAGAAGATGGTGATTTTACTCAAAGGGGGAAACAAAATGGACAGTGGATTTCTTAAACATTAGAGTTATTTAAAGAGGGGTCCTGAGATCAAGAGGAGATTGTTGACCTTTCTTTGTTTTTTGGTAATTGAAAGTGTGTGTGTGTGTGTGTGCGTGTGCGTGTGCGTGTGCGTGTGCGTGTGCGTGTGCGTGTGTGTGTGTGTGTGTGTGTGTGTGTGATACTACGTGAAATATTTTTGTGTTAAGAAAGATTAGAAATAATGAAGAATAGATAATGGTCTGTTTTATTAAAGAAATGTAAATTTTTTGCCTCTAATTGGTCTAGTACAATTCTGCTTCCAGTTAAGCCCCTTTCTGTTTCTTTCTTTCTTCCTTCCTTCTAGTTCTCATCTATTTTTACTCTTGTTTCTCATTCCTGTAATTTCATTGAAATATACTTATGCTTCTATAAAATTGGTTCATTTTGTATATCCAATTATTGACTCCTGATGTCATCAGTTGTAAGATAAACCAAAGATTTTGACCATATCTGTAACCTCAGGGTTAACTGAAATAGACCTAGCATTGAGACAAAAGAACTAAATAAACAGAGACTCTAAATATAAAGGCATTTTTACTTTGACACATTTCCTGTCAAGAAGGTTTTGTCATAGACAGTTATTGGGACTCTCCTGTGAATGAAAACTAAAGCACACCATTTGATAGTCCACACAGCCTCATAGCTACAAATATTTTGTTCCTACGCTATAAATGTATATTTTCTTCTTGAAAGTTACTGAGGTATTTGACTTACTAAAACTCTGAAGGAATGAGTGCTATAGATTTATTAGGCACTCTACAGAAACGTATTTCCTTTGTGTTTTAAATTAGTTGCATTTTAATATCACTGGACATGCCCTTTTTCTTGTTTCCATTTGTGGTCTTGTTTCCAGTGGGATTTATAGAGCTCAGATTTATTTAAATTATGATGATATATTTGATCTTCAAACATATGCATGGAAAAATGGGTGGCTGTCCATACCCATAAATGAAATATGAAAAAAAGGCACACTGATAAATTATCCACTAAATCAGGTTTAATTAGATATCAAAAGGATAAAGCCTGGCAAAGTTTTTACTCTAAGCATTACAGATTGAAGAGGAGAAAAAAGGGCAGTAATATCCAAATGTATTTTATAAATCAATCTCTGAATATAGAGGGGACAGGACAAGAAAATAATTTTAATGTAGTCAAGAAACTTATTGTATAGTTTTTCACTGAAACAATTCTACCCCAAAAGATACATAATTAGGCTTGTAAAGCTACCACCATCCTTGCCTATGCTAGGCCTTTAGGGCAGCAGATGTGCCAGCTGGCCTGGATTTGCATAGTGTTGTTTCTCATTTGGGGAAATTTCTTAGAATTTGATACATTTAAATGCATGTAGATACAAGCCATGTTGAATATTCTAAGATTTTTAGCAGTCGAGAAACATCAGTAAATGTTCTGTTTAATACATACTAAACACCAGTTTAGTTTATTGAGTTTATGTAATGAGATCTGGGATCTACACACATGGATAGAATCTGTTTTCTTGCTAAACATATTCGAGTATGTTTGGTAATGTGTCTTTCCATTCTTTATGTATCTTCTTTTCAAATATTTGAGGAACAGTGAATCCTCTAGCCCCTCTAGGGCAGTTGTAGGCTTAGCAAACACATGTTAGGATATGTGAGAAGGTAATGTCACCTACATTTCCCATTCTATATACTACCCAGCTCACTCTTTATACCTCACCCTTCTTCTATATCATCACTACTAAGGGGTTTAGAACACCAGAGATCAGAGTACTATTGGCTTTGCTTAAATGCTACTTGAGGACTTCTCTCCCCGCCTGTTGTCTGACTTTGAGATGAAAATAGAATCAACATTCAAGAATCAACAGAGTCACATTTACTTCAAAAGCACAGAAGTAAACACAATAGGTTAGGATTTAATATATTTGAATTTAAGTTAAATACTTGGTATTTAAAATACTACCAACATTTTAATAGAAGTGATAGCACTTAAAAAGTAATGGATGTCTACAATTCTAAGTTTTATATAAATGATATATTTTGTTAATTCTATTGTGTCCTATACTGGATACCTCAGGAAAATGTTAGTTACTTGTAACTGATTAATTTAGCATACTTTTCTTTAAGCATTCACATCTGGGTTTAACTTCTGTCCATATCCTCACAAGTCTCTTAACCTTTCCTCAACAGTTCCAAGCCCCTGAACTTTCTTACTGTCCCTTAATAACTCGATTTATCATTCAGTGTGATAAGCATAGTTTAATCTGAAGTTTCAACAGTCAGTTGTTTGGATTTCTGCCTTTTCTATTCACTCAACCTTTTTCATCCATTACTAATTTGAGAATAGCAAGTATTTTTCTGAAAATGGTCCTCTTTTGACTTTAATGTGACAAGATAAACTATTTTTCTATGTGTTTCTGGGTGCTTTAAATATGCTAGTTATTGACTGATCTAAAGAAATTTTATGTATTTAAACTCACACTATGCTTAAAAGAATCCTGTAAGATGACATAATAATTATATTCATTTCATAGAGAAGTTCTGAACTCACACAGGCAGGAGTTGAGCTCAGGCAGTTTGCTTCTAGAAATGGTTGTAGCCCTGTCCTGTATTGACATTGACTTTAGGATGATATGTTTTTGCGTGGTCCTTTAAATAGCCTGTAGTATTATTTGTTTCTTTTTGCATTGCCTCTCTTCTTTACCATTCTCCACCTCATCCTACTACTCCAGTCTCATGCTTGTTTTTCTATAAATATATATTTCATTTCTTCTTCACTGAGTGATCTTCATTTCCCTTCTGGTCCCTTTTACAATACCTAATTTCTGTGGTTATATGGATTGTAGTACCCAGATATAAAAGGTTTATGAGGTAGCATTCCTAGTGATGTCAAAAAGTACTTGCAAAAAGACTCTCCAACATGACTGCCCAAGTGAGAGCTGAGCAAAGATGACACCAATGAACATGACAAACTGGAAAGGTGTCTTAGCTAATGTTTCATTGCTGGGAAGAGACACCAAGACCAAGGCAATTCATATAAAGGAAAACATTTAATTTGGGCTGGCTTAGTTTCAGGAGTTTAATACATTACAATCATGGCAGGAAGCATGGCAGCATCCAGGCAGACATGATGCTGATAAAAGGAGCTGAGAGTTCTACATCTTAATCCTCAGGCAGCAAGGAGGAGACTAGCCTCCACACTAGTCAAACCTCAAGCATGGGAGAACACAAAGTTCTCCCCAACAGTGACACTCTCTTCAACAAGGCCACACCTCCCATTAAAGCCATTCCCTATGGGCCAAGCATTTAAATATATGAGTATAAGAGGGCCAATCGTATTCAAACCACTACAGAAGAACAAACAAATTGCTTGCCTAGTGCCAGTCAGTTCTGAAAACTTTACATGTTGCAGAATATGGATTTAATGGGTTTTATTTAGGAATATGTGTGCATATACACATGCAAGATAGGCCATGAATTTTAAGGAGAGTAGGGCATGATACATGAGAGGGCTTGGAGGGAGAAAAGAGAAGTTATAAATGGAATTCAATTATAATCTTAAAGATAAAAATTAGTGCTGGGTAATGGTGGCATGTGCCATTAATCCCAGCACTTGGGAAGCAGAGGCAAGCAGATCTCTGTGAGTTCAAGACCAACCTGCAACATGGTCTACAGAGTGAGTTCAAGGATACCAAAGGCTATACTGTGAAACCCTGTCTCAAAACAAAAACCAAAACCAAAACCAACACCCCCCACCCCCGCCACAAATATGTGCTATAGTGATATACCTGGATCTTGTGGTAGGCTTATTCCAAGTTTCCTGAGAAACTGCCACACTGCTTTTCCTAGTGGCTGTATTGGCAGCCAAAGTACATGGCTTTAAACTGAAAATGGACTCCCAGACAAAGTTATTAAATTAACAGGCTGGCAAACTAAGGACAGGTAAGATTCTGCACAGAGCCTTACCAACCTAAGGCAGAAGTGCATTGCTTTTGATAATGCATATTTCACAATGGGTAAGGAAGGCATTCTTGGAAGCATGACCTAAGTCTTGTTTATGAAACAAAAAAGGGGGAGAGGCAGAAAGCTTTTGGGGCTGCTTGGCAGGAATATGACAATGACCAAGAACAAGGAAGTGGGCTTCAGGCAGGAATTTGATATTAGGCTAGAACAAAGAAGTAATTTCAGGCGGGAATCTAAATTTTAGGCTAGAACAAGGAAGTAGGCTTTAGACATGAAAATTACTTTGGGCTAAGACAGAGAAGTAGGTTCAGATACTTTGGTCATCCTGATAAGCCCTTAGAATCAGTGATCATGGGAGTGTTCACAAAACTTTTGTTGCCTTGCTTGTTCTTTGACTATCTGGGTTTAATGTCTTGATTGTTCCTTGACTATTTACATCTATTGTATTGCTAGTTACTCAATCTAGAACTGACCTTAATGCTTGCATGTAATTGAAATGGTATAAAAGCAAAAAGGAGGAGGGGGGATGAGACAGGAGGTTTGTAGGGAGGGGAAATGGGGAAGGGGGATGACATGTGAAATGTAAATAAATAAAATATCCAATAAAAAAAGAAAAAAATATTGCCTTGCAGTCTCATTGAGTAAGTGTTACCCTTCTCCTACATTATTGCCAGAATGACCTCTCATTTACTTTTATTGATCTTGGCCATTTTGACTGTTATACAATGACATTTCAAACAGCTTTGATTTTTATTTTCAAGAGGAACATTTTTTAAGTGTTTCTCAGCAAATCTGTTTCATCTCTTAAGAATTCTCTGCTACATCATCTACCCTATTTTTAGTTAGACATTTTTCTTTCCTTTTGTAAATGTAATTTAATTATCTTTAATCATTTTTAATGCCCAGTCATTATCCCTCTTCCTGTCTGCCCTCCAACAGTTCCTCATCCTATTCCTCCTCTCATCTCCAAGAGGATGTTCTTCCCCAACCCCACCAGGCCTCCCCACTCCCTGGGGCCTCAAGTCTCTTGAGAGTTAGGTGCATCTTCTCTCACTGAGGACACTCGACAGTCTTCTGCTGGATATGTGTCAGGGCCCTCGTAGCAGCTAATGTATGCTGCCTGGTTGGTGGTTCAGTGTCTGAGACACTGCAGGGATCCAGGTTAGTTCAGACTACTGGTCTTCCTATGGGGTTGCTCTCCTTCTTAGCTTCTTCCAACTTTTCCCTAATTTAAACACAGGGGTCCCCAGCTTATGTCCATTAGTTGAGTGTAAGTATCTGACTCTTTCAGCTGCTCACTGGGCCCCTTGGAGGGCAGCCATGTTAGGTAGGCTTCTGTCTGTAATCACACCACAGTATCATTAATAGTATCAGGCCTTGAAGCATCCACTTTAGCTGAATTTCAATTTGGGCATGTTACTAGACCTTTTCTCAGTCTCTTCTTCATTTTTGTCCCTGGAGATCTTTTAGACAGGAAAATTTCTGGGTCAAAGTTTTTGACTGTGGGATGGCAATCCTATCCTTCCACTTGATGCCCAGTCTTTCTACTGGAAGTGGACTCTACAAGTTCCCTCTCCCCACTGTAGAGCATTTCATCTAAGGTCCCTCCCTTTGAGTCCTGAGTGTCTCTCACCTCTCAGGTCTCTGGTATATTCTAGTGGGTCCCCCACCTACCTCCTTAGGTTACCTGTTTCTATTCTTTCTTCTGGCACTCAGGGCTTTACTCCTGTTCCCCCAATACCTGATCATGTTTCCCTTTGCCTTTTCCGGTCCCTTTTCCCACTCAGGTCCCTCTCTCTCTCTCTGCTTCCCATGATTGCTTTCTTTTCCCTCCTAAGTGGAATTGAGGCATTCTCTCTTGGGCCTTTCTGCTGGTTAACCTTGTTGAGTTCTATGGATTGTATCCTGGGTATTCTGTACTTTTTTGGCTAATATCCACTTGTTAGTGAGTACAGATCATGCATGTCCTGTTGGGTCTGAGTTACTTCACTCAGGAAGATATTTCTAGTTCCATCCATTTTCCTGCAATACTTAGGATGTTCTTGTTCTTAAGAGCTGAATAGTATTCCATTGTGAAAATTAACCACATATTTTTTTTGTGTCTATCTTCCATTTGGGGACACCTGGCTTGTTTCTAGCTTCTGGATATCACAGATAAGGCTTCTTTGAACACAGTGGAGCATGTACCCCTGTGACATGGGGGACATCTTTTGTGTATATACCCAAGTGTTGTATAGCTGGTTCTTCAGGTATATCCAATTTTCTGAGGAACCTTCAGATTTATTTCCAGAGTGATGATACCAATTTGCAATCCTACCAGCAATGGAGGAATGTTCCTCATTCCCCACATTCTCATCAACATGTGCTATTACCTGAGGTTGTTTTTTTTTTTTTTTCCTTAGCCATTCTGACTGATGTGAGGTGGAATCTCAGGGTTGTTTTGATTTGCATTTCCCTAATGATTTAAGACTTTGAACATTTCTTTAAGTGCTTTTCAGTCATTCAAGATTATTCTGTTGTGAATTCTCTTTTTAGTTTAATACTCCATTTTTTGATTGTTGTTGTTGTTGTTGTTTTGGAGGTTAGCTTCTTGAGTTCTTTATATATTTTGGATATTAGACCTGTATCAGATATGGGGTTAGTGAAGATCTTTTCCCCAATTTGTATGTTGCCGATTTGTCCTATTGATTATATGCTTTGCTTTATAGAATCTTTTCAGTTTCATGAGGTCCCATTTATCAAGTCTTGGTCTTAGAGCCTGAGCCATTGAAGTTCTGTTTAGTAAATTCTCCTGCCCTATGCTGATGAGTTTGAGGATCTTTCGTAGTTTCTCTTCTATTAGATTCTGTGTATCTGATTTTATGTTGAGGTCCTTGATCCACTTGGAATTGAGCTTTGTGCAAGGTAACAAATATGGATCTATTTTCCTTTTTCTACATACTGACTGTCAGTCAGACCAGCACCTTCCATTAAAGATTCTTTCTTTTTTTCATTGTATATTTTTGGCTTCTTTGTCAAACATCAAGTGTCTGTAAGTATGTGGTTTTATTTCTGGATTTTCAATTCTATTACATTGATCAACCTGTTTGTCTCTGTACCAATACAGTGCAGTTTTTAATCACTATTCCTCTGTATTATAACTTGAGGTCAGGGGATGGTGATTTCCCCAGAAGGTCTTTTATTGTTAAGAATTGTTTTTGATATCCTGAGTTTTTTGGTTTTCCATATGAGATTGAGAATTGGGGTTGCATTGAATTTATAGCTTGCTTTTGGTTGGATGGCCATTTTTACTCTAATACTACCAATCCATAAGCATAGGAGATCTCTTCATTTTCTGAGGTCTTCTTTGTTATTTCTTTCTTTAGTGATTTGAAATTCTTGTCATAAAGATCTGTCATTTGTTTGATTAGAGTTATTCCAAGGTATTTGATACTATTTTTTACTATTGTGAAAGGTGTTGTTTCACTATTTTCCTTCTCATCCCATGTATCTTTTGTATAAAAGAAGGCTACTGATTTGTTTGAGTTAATTTTATATCTGGCCACTTTGCTGAAGTAATTTATCAGCTGTAGAAGTTCTCTGGTAGAATTTTTGGGGTTGCTTATGTATACTATCATATCATCTACAAGTAGTGATACCTTGACTTCTTCTTTGCCAATTTGTCCTCTTGATCTCCTTTTGTTGTCATATTGCTTGAGCTAGAACTTTGATTACTGTACTGAACAGATGTGGGGAAAATGGACATCTTTGTCTTGTCCCTGATTTTAGTGGGATTAAGTATCTCTCAACTTAATTTGATATTGGTTGTTAGTTTGCACTATATTGCTTTTAGGAATTCCTGATCTTGTCAATACTATCAACATGAAGGGGTGTAGTATTTTCTCAAATGCTTTTTCAGAATCTAATAGAATCATCATGTGATTGATTTTTTTCTTTGAGTTTGTTTATATAGTGGATTACATTAATGGATTTTCAAATATTGAACCATCTTGCATTCCTGGGATGAAGCCTACTTGATTTTGGTGAATGATGGTTTTGATATGTTCTTGGATTTGATTTGTCAGAATTTTATGAGTATTTTTGCATCAATATTCATTCATAAGCAAAATTGGTCTGATGTTCTCTCTCCTCTCTCTCTCTCTCTCTCTCTCTCTCTCTCTCTCTCTCTCTCTCTATCTCTTTTAATTTTAGTTGGGTCCTTGTATGGTTTAGGTATCAGAGTAATTGTGCCTTCACAGAATGAGTTAGATAGTGTTCCTTCTGTTTCTATTTTGTAGAATAGTTTAAGGAGTATTGGTATTAGCTCTTCTTTGAAGGTCTGGTAGAATTCTGTACTAATATCATTTGGCTCTTGGCTTCTTTTGGTTAAGAGGTTCTTAATGACTTCTATTTCATTAGGGGATATGGGCCTGAATTAGATAGTTTACCTGCTCTCAATTTAACTTTGGTATTTGGTATCTATCTAGAAAAATCATCCATTTCACCTAAATATTCCAGTGTTGTTGAGTAGATCTGATGGTATTTTGCATTTCCTCCATTTCTGTTGTTATATATCCCTTTCCATTTCTAATTTTGTTAATTTGGATATCTCTAGGTCCTTTAGTTAATTTGGCTAGGGATTTATTTATCTTTTGATTTTCTCAAAAAACCAATTTCTGGTTTTGTTGATTCTTTGTATTGTTCTCTTTGTTTCTACTTGGTTGATTTCAGCCCCGAGTTTAACAGTTTCATGCAGTCTACTCCTCTTGAGTGTGTTTACTTCTTTTTGTTCTATGGCTTTCAGGTGTACTGCTAAGTTGCTAATGTAAGATTTCTCCAATTTCTTTACCAGGGCACTTAGTGCTATGATTTCCTCTTAGCACTGCTTTCACTGTGTACTATAAGTTTGAGTATGCTGTGTCATCATTATTATTGAATTCCAGGAAGTCAATAATTTCTTTCTTTATTTCATCCCTGACCAATTTGTTCAGTTTCCATGGGTATGTGGTTTTCTGTTGTTTTTGTTGTTATTAAAGTCTAGCGTTAGTCTATGGTGATCAGATAGGATACTTGGATTATTTCAACCTTCTTGTATTGGTTGAGACTTGTTTTGAGACCAATTATATGGTCAATAATGGAGAAGGTACCATTAGGTGCTGACAAGAAGGCATATTTTTTTTTTATTTTAGGGTAAAATGTTTTGTATATATTCTTTAAATTCATTTCGTTCATAACCCCTATTAGTTTCACTGTGTCTCTATATAGTTTCTGATTTAATGACTTGTACACTAGTGAGAGTAAGCATTGAAGTCTCCCACTATTATTGTGGAGGTTTCGGTGTGTGTTTTGAGCTTTAGTAAAGTTTCTTTTATGAATGAGGATGCCCTTGCGTTTGGGGCATAGATGTTCAGATTTAAGACTTTCTCTTGGTAGATTTTTTTCTTTGATAAGTATGGTCTGGCATTTGATGATATGTCCTTCCTTGTCTCACTTGTTAATTTTTGATTGAAAATCTATTTTATTGGATATTAAGATTGCAATTTCTACTTTTTTCTTGGCACCATTTTCTTAGAACATATTTTTGTTACCCCTTTACTCTGATGTAGTGTCTGTTTTTGTTATTGAAATGTGTTTCTTGTATGCAGCAAAGTGCTGGATCATGTTTGCATATCCAGTCTGTTCACTTTTTTTTTTTAATTGGGGAATTGAATTAGTTGATGTTGAGAGATATTAAGGACAGATGATCGTTAGTTCATGTTATGTTTGTTATTGTAGTTAGCATGTGTGTATTTGATTTTCTTCTTTTGGTTTTGTTGTGAGATGATTAATATCTTGTTTTTTCTTTGGCGTAGGTATCCTTGCATTGGTATTTTCCTTCTATTATCCTCTGTAGGAATGGATTAGTAGACAGATATTGTTTAAATTTAGTTTTGTCCTGGAATACTTTATTTTTTTTTCATTTATTCTGATTGAGAGTTTTTCTGGGTATATTAGCCTGGGCTGGCATTTATGTTCTCTTAAGGTCTTCATGACCTCTGTCCAGACTCCTCTGGCATTTACAGTTTCTGTTGAGAAGTCTGGTGTAATTCTGATAGGTCTGTCATTATATGTTACTTGGCCTTTTCCTCTTACACCTTTTTAATATTCTGTCTTTGTTCTGTGCATTTAGTATTTTAATTATTATGTAATAAGAAGATTTGACTTTCTGGCCCTATTTATTTGGTGTTCTATTACATTCTTTTACATGTATGGTCATCTCTTTCTTTAGGATGGACTTTTCTTCTATGATTTTGTTGAAGAGGTTTTCAGATTCCCTGAGCTGGGAGTAGTAGCTCTCTTCTATTCCCATTATTCTTGAATTTGGACTTTTCATTGTGTCCTGGGTTTCCTGGATGTTTTGGGTTAGGAATTTTTTATTTTTGAATTTTCTTTGACAGTTGTATTAATATCTTCTAAGGCATCTTCTACACCTGAGATTCTCTCTTCTATTTCTTGCCTTCTGTTGGTGATACTTGCATCTTTAAGTTCCTGACCTCTTTCCTAGGTTTTCTATTTCCAAGATTGCCTCCATTTGTGTTTTCTTTAGTGTTTCTACTTCCACTTTTATATCTTGGACTACTTTCTTCAATTCTTTCACCTCTTTGTATTTTTCTGTATTCCTTTAAGAAATTTTATTCATTTCCTCTTTAAGGGCTTCTCCCTGTTTACCTGAGATATTCTATATTTCTTTCAGTGAGTTATTTATATCCTTCTTAAATGACTCTATTATCTTCATGAGATAGGATTTTAGGTCAGTATCCTGATTTTTAGGTGTGTTGGTGTATCCAGGGCTTGTTGTTGTGGGAGAGCTGGGTTCTGATGATGCCAAATTATATTGGTTTCTGTTGCTTATGGAGTTGTGCTTGCCTCTTGCCATCTGGTTATCTCTGGTGTTAGCTGGCCTGGGTGTCTTTGTCTGGAGCCTGCCTCCTGTGTCCCTAGGTTTTTGCAGGTCTCCTGATATGTCTCTTGCCCTGGCTGCAGCAGCTCTTCTAGGAGGTCTTCAGACTGTGGGATCTTCAGAGGAGCATACAAACTGGTGATCTGCCCCGGTGGAATGCCCAGACTGGAAGGGGGATAGAATTCAGGGAAGTTTTTAGAGGGCTGATGGATCCGGAGTCTGCTGGGCTTCTCAGGGTTCCAAGCTGCTGTGGTCCTTTGGGAGGGTCCCTTAACCTGTTGCACTGAGTGCTGCAGAATTCCTTTATTTTTTGTTTGCTTGATGTTTCAGTTCTTTCATTCTTTATAAAGTCTATGATAACTAACCCTTTATCAGATGAAAGTGTGGTAAAATATTTTTCATTCTGCTGCCTGATACTTTGCTTTAATGATGCCTTCTTTTGGGATACAGAAGTTTTGTAGTCTCCTGACATCACATTTATTAATTGTTTTTAGTTCCTGTGCCATCCCAGTCCTTTTCTGTTCCAGTGAGTTAAAAAAAACTTTACATTTCTCTTTTAACAGATCCAGGGCATCTAGTCTGATATTCAAACACTTGATCCAATTAGAGTAGAATTTTGTTAGGGTGATAACTATGTATCTATTTACATTGTTATACATGCAGCCATACAGTTTGACCTGCACCATGTACTGAATAGGCTGTCTTTTTTTTTTTTTTCCAGTATTTACTTTTGTTTTTTTTTTTTTTTTTTTTTTTTTTTTTTTTTTTTTTTTTTTTTTTTGTAAAAACTTAGGTGTTCATAGGTGTGTGGACTTGGGTTTGTTTCTTCAATGCAATTGCAGCAATATGTTTTTTTTTTTGTTTTTATGCCATCATCATGCTGTTCATATTACTATATTTCTATAGGACACCTTGAAATTGTGGATGATGGTACCTCTAGCAATTCATCATTATTCAGGATTGTTTTTTAGCTATGCTGGAATTGTTGTGCTTCCACATGAAACTGATACTTAATTATTTTTTCTATTTATGTGAAGAATTTTGTTGGAATTTTGATGAGGATTGCATTAAAATATGTGGACTGCCTTTAGTAGAACTGATATTTTTCATATTGGTCCATAATCATCGGAGGTGTTTCTTCTTCAATCTTATCCCCTTAGTATCTTAAAGTTTTATTATACAAGTCTTTTACTTGCTTGGTTAGAGTTACTCCAAAGTTGAAGCCATTGTGAAAGGTACTATGTGTCTGCTTTCTTTCTCAGTTTGCTTGTCATTTTTATATATGGATGCTACTGATTTTTTGTGTTAATTTTGTACAATGCTATTTTACAGAAAGTGCTTATCAACTATAGAAGTTTATTGTTGGGATTTTTAGAACCTTTCTATTGGTAAATTATTTTATCTGAAAATAAAGATACACTGACTTTTCTTTCTCGTATTGTAATCCATTGATCTCCTTCAGTTTTCTTATTGTTTTATCTAAGACTTCAAGTGTTGTGAATAGGTATACACACACACACACACACACACACACACACACACACACACACACACAAAGAGAGAGAGAGAGGGAGAGAGGGAGAGAAGCGAGAGAGAGAGGTAGAGAGAAAGAGAGAGAGAGAGAGAGAGAGAGAGAGAGAGAGAGAAGAGAGAGAGAAGAGAGAGAGAGAGAAAACAGAGGACATCCCTGTCTTGTTCTTGATTGTAGTAAAAATGCTTTGAGTTTCTCTTTGTTTAGAGTGATGTTGGCTGTTGGCTTTCAGTACATTGCTTCTATTTTACTGATGTATGTCCCTGTATTCCTAATCTTTTCCAGACTTTTATCAAGAATAGATATTGAATTTTGTCAAAAGCCTTTTTTTTCATCAAATGAGATAATTATGTACTTATTATAATTCAGTCTGTTTATGTAGAGAACTATATTTATTAATTTATATATGTTGAACCATCCCCGCAATTTTGGAATGAAGCCTACTTGGTTCTAGTGGATAATCATTTTGATGTGTTCTTGGATTTGGTTTGCAAAGATTTTATTGTGAAGTTTTAGATCTTAGTTAAAAAGAGATGTTTAAAAAGAGATCTCTTTTAGTTTAAAAGAGATGTTGGTGCATAATTTTCTTTCTTTGTTGGGTCTTTGTATCATTTAGATAATAGGGTGATATTGGCTTTATAAAAAGAATTAGGCAATGTTTTTCTGATTTCTATTTTGTGGAATAATTTGAGGAGTATTGGCATAAATTTTTTTTGCATTGAATTTTTTACTGAGTACATCTGGCCTTGGGATTTTATTGGTTGAAAGACATTTAATTACTGCTTCTATATCACTAGGGATTATGAGTCTATTTATGTTTCTTCTTTGATTTTAATTTAACCTTGGTAGAGTACATTTATCAATAATTTTTTTCACTTCTTTAGGTTTTCCAGTTGGTTGGAAGGATGTGGGAGGAGTTAGGGGAGAGAAAATTATCAAAATAGATTGTGTGGATACTTTTCAATAAAAATAAATTAGAGATTGCTACTTAAGAGATTTACTGGGAAATGTACTAGAGAAAATGAGGAAAACGAAAGGAGGATAAAGGAGGAAATAGGCAACCTGATCTGGACAATTGTCTGGCTTAAGTCTGATCCATAGAATCTGTAGAGCACAGAATGCATGGGTTTTGTCCTCTTGAGGCAATAAGACATCCTTTGTGGTTTTTTATCTTAGTTATTTTCCCATTGCTGCAATAAATACCCTGACAAAGGCAACTTAAGACATTAGTTGTTGCTCACAGCACTGGGGATATGGAACCTGAAGAGGCCACCTCCTGTAGCCAGGCAGGAACCCCAGTGGAGTGATAGGGACACCAAGCCACCCACAAAACCTTTAACCCAAAATTTATTCTGTCTACAAGAAATGCAGGCACATGGGATGGAGCAGAGACTGAGAGAATGGCCAACCAATAACTAGCCCAACTTGAGACCCATCCCATCTGCAAGCACCAATCCCTGACACAATTAATATGCTTGCAGACAGGAACCTAGCGTGGATGTCCTCTGAGAAGTTCCACTCAGCAATTGACTCAGATAGATTCAAAGACCCATATAAGAAACAGTGGATGGAGCTTGGGGACTCCTATAGAAGAATAAAAGGAAAGATTACAGGCCCCAAAGGGGTAGGAACTCCATAGGAAGATCAGTAGAGTCAACTAACCTGAATACTGGCATTTCTCAGAAACTGAACCACCAACCAAAGAACATACATGGGCTGGACCTAGGCCTCCACCACATGTATATAGCAGATGTGCATCTTGGTCTTCATGTGAGTCCTAAACAACTGGAGCAGGGGCTATCCCAAAAGTTGTTGCCCGTATGTGGGATATGTTCTTCTAGCTAGGCTGCCTTGATTGACCTCAGTGGGAGAAGAAGCCTAGTCTTGCAGAGACTTGAAGTGCCAGGGTGGAGGGATACCCAGGGGCTACCCATCTGCTCAGAGGATAAGAGCCAGGGGAAACGGTGGAAAGATTGTGGGAGGGGTTGACAAGAGGGGGCAATGAGTGTGATGGAAAGTGAATAAATAAAAAAAAATTAAAGAGACATTTTATTTTATTTTTTATTTTAGCTCTCTGTTAAAGGATACAGTCTGTCATAAGAGGGGAGTAATAAATGCAAGAAGTTGAGGTAGCTAGTCACATCATGTCCACAGCAGGACAGCAGAGAATGATGAATGTCTGTGCTCCGCTCAGTTTCCTTTTTTATTTCTTCTGGGGCCTCAACCCAGGGGATGATGCCACCAATACTAAGTGGGTCTTCCAATTTCAATTAACCTATTTATTAAGAACATAACTAAATATAGATAATTTACTTCAGGTATGTTCAGAGGCTTGCCCCTTAGATGATCCAGATCTTGTTGGTTGACAAGCAAACTAGCTATTATACCCTGTGAGCTTTTCATCTTATAGAACTCCTCAACCTTGAAATCCATCAAAGGGAGAATAGGTTTTATTGCATATTAGTAGGTGTCTTCTTTTTAGTTTTTTATTTACATACATATCTGTCATTAAATCTGTAGAATAAATTTATCTAGTTAGATTTTTTTTCCAATAGGATTGTGATATATTTATAAATTAAGTTAGTAGGCACTGGAAACATTACGATCCTGATCCTTCCTATCTGGATCATGTAATGCTACTTCTTTTTTACATGTTGATCTGAAATAGCCTGTGTGAGTGTGTGTGTGTGTGTGTGTGTGTGTGTGTGTGTGTGTGTGATGTTTTGCGTGTATATATTCTTATGTGTACAGATGCATATGCATATATATGTGCATATCTGTGGATGTCAGAAGTTGATGTTGTTATTTCTTCTTTGATACCTTATAGTCTTAATATTTATCTTTTCTGTATTTCTGTTTTCATGTGTATGTGTTTGTATACAGTTTATGCACATTTTGCATGTATATTGATACATATATAGATGTAGCTAGCAAATCTATATTACACTTCTTTACCTTAAGGTTTAGTGATCATGGTAGAGAGGGGTGAAGGATAGTCTAGTCAGAGGTCTGGGAAGAGTGGATTTAAACCATCTCTTTTGAACAAAGCAGGCTGTCGGCACTCTTGAACTCATAGCAGCCATGACCTCTTAGATAAGATCTGGACATGGTCAAGCTGCTATAATCCTATTCTCACTATTCACAGTTTATGGCTTCTTGGGGAGAGAGACTCGGTTTTATTTAAGGGTATGCCTTCTGGTAGTGGGCCATATGCAATTTAATGTCCTCACATCTATGTATATTTGGACAGCAAAAGCTGAACTTTGAAGTTTATTAGAAAAAAAAGAGGACATGAAGTTGGGTGAGGGTTAGAAAATGGAGCTTATATCCGGGAGGACTTAAGAAAAAAGAAATGAGTATAGTCAAGACATGATATATATATATATGTGTATATATATATATATATATATATATATATATATATGTATATGTATGTATATATATGTATATATATACGTATATATACATACATATATATATCTCAAAAATTAATAAGGTTATCACTGTTTTTAAGTTCTACAGTTTTTCTCATCATCTCTGGTTGCACTTTCCCCCTTCATCTTTGGACTCTAGGACTAACATAAATCAATCAATATTAACTAAACAAATAAGTAACAAAATCAAACCATTTCCTTTTGTACTTAGGCTGCTTTCTCAGAATTCAGTGATACAATAATTCAAGTATAACTATCCTGGAAGTGTTAAAATATTCTAAGGAGAGACATTGTGCCACTGTGTTGGGCTATCGGACAGTAAACCTCAAGGAATTATAATGTTCTTAGAGCTATCATAATGAAAAAAGGAAAAGGTTCAAGTGTGGTGCCAGCCAGAGAAAGGATTGTCTCGCAGGACAAGATTTCACACAGTTCTAATCACTTATCAGAACAGCTTGTAGGAGAGAGTAGACAATGACAGGTCAATGATGGGCTGGATCACACTTGATCAGGGATAAATAGTTATGCATAGTAGTTGTCATCCATATAAAACTTACCTTCACATCAGGGACATGAGGATGAAATTAGAGGGGTCATTGAACCTCTTTATTTGTTCTTCTACTAACTCTGATATACTAGTATGCATATATGTGCATATATATTAGGATACATACATGAGTACATACATATGTACGCACATTCCTATTATACTCTCCAATTCTCTTTCCCTAGGTATAGGACCATGAAAAGACAGCATGGTTTCTGCTGGAGCACTGGCTAGAGATGACCAGAGACCCAGGAGACTGGAGACCTCACAGGTTTCCCTACAAAGGATGGAATGCATTTTGCCACGCTTCCAGACTCCAGGCTCCTGACATGAGGCCGAAGACTTCCATTGATCCGCGCCTTTCAGGCACGTAGGACAGCTCTCTACATCCCCTCCCAAAGAGAGATTTGTGGCCATCGGCTGCAGGTTGATCTAGCCCATACTCCCCTGTCTCAACCCTTCTGGGCCTCTCAACAGTGCCTGAGAGCCCAAGGGCTTGAGACTAGTTAGTTCTCAGCCAGCCACCTTGGCCCAGGAATCCCTAACCAAAGAGCTCTGGCTCCCTGAGGGGACTCAGACTGTTCTCTCCACTCCTGAGCAGAGTCAAATGGCTTCCTACAGCCCGGAGCCCGCCCAGCATCCCTTGGAGTGAACTCAGTCAACTTCCAATGCTTCTGTCTTCTGAGCCACAGGGCTGGAGCCACCTGGGGCGGCAGACAAGTGGAATCCACAAGTAAGCCCAACAAAACCCACACCCAGGTATGTGGCACAGCTGAACACCTAGGGAGATAAAATGTAGTGACTTAAAAGATTATTTTTTCACTTTCAAATCATGAGTGGCAAATTTTTCTTCTTTATTAGTCAAGAGTTTTATTAGAGAGGCCAAACAATTGAGAATATATACAGAGGAAATTATTGTAGTGCTTAGGTTATAAATAATTATACAAACTATAATAAGGGTCTTATTTAGATACTTCTTTTCTACTCTGCACAAAGCATGAGGACATACAGTTAGACTTTGCCCCCCCCCCCAAAAAAAAAATGATTGGGAAAAATGAGACTGATGGAAAACCTGTAGCTTACATGTTTCTTTCTCACTGCATCATCCCCCTTAAACCTTTGACTTTCCGTGTATATGTGACCTACTAGAGAAGATGATGCTTTTACTAAAAACCCGCCTTTCTTTCCATTCTGGAACTCTGAGAAGCAGAGATACAAGATTTGGTAAGGGCTGGAAAATCTGTGAGTTTAAAGTGGAGTGAGGGATTGTTAAAAATTCACCCGAACTTGAAGTAGTACACCTACCTTTGGACTAGGAACAACTAGATTGCTTCTTCATTCTGTCTTCTCAGTCTCCTGTACATAATCGTCTGGCTGCTATAACTGGAAACACTCACGATGTCAAATCCTGGGAAATGTTCTTTGAGCCCAGCCAAATGTCAAACATATACATCACAAATGAGCTCAACAAAGCAACTCTACCACATTGCACTCATTTTAAATTCCATGTCCCTTTTTATCTTAGCTGGCTTGAGCTTCTGACCTGGTAGTGGTCCCAAAAATCTTTCTTCTTGAATGGCTTGGGCAGTTAGTGCCAATTCCTCTGTTGATTCCTTTAGCAATCTGTTGACTTTAACATGAAGTATTAAACCCAACAATATGATGAAATATCAGCAGGGACATCTACTGCAATCTGGACAATCCCTTCTTACTTCTATTACATTAGTAAGCCAGGTTCCCCACATCCTCTATAAGTAAACCACCTAACTAATATTGTAATCCTTTTCTTTGCCTGTTAATCCAATAGGATAGCAGCTAAAAATAGGCATGTGACAGTTTCCACGATCAGGTTGAGTAAACTATTACTATGTCCCTTGACATTTATTTTGAGATAAGCAAAGCCCAATTGTGAAGACAAGACTGTGGGAAAAAACTCGTGGGGGTGGGGGAATCCTGCCTAGGGGACAAAGTCTCGAGGGAGCTGGCGACAAGGTCTCGGGTGAGCTTTCCACACCGGCTGCTGCGGGCAGGCCAGCGGCTGCATCAGGAAGGTTCAAGGTTCCAAAGGCTGGGAACCTGGTGGCAGGCTCAGGAGACAAGTGGAGTCCAGTTTTCCAAAGCTTTTATTGTTCATGGCGTGGTGAATGGGTGTAGATGGTTTGTGCTCCTCCCCAAAAGCCAGGGGAGAGGGGAGGGAATAACTTAATTAGCTACGCCCCCAGCCTTTAGATAACTCATTAATATTTTAATCTCTGGAGGTGGAGACCTGTTAATCACGCCCTCTACCTGTTGCCTACATGACTGAAGGGCGCAGGTTGAATGGAGATCAGACCTCCTGTCAGGAGCCTGAGTTCTGGGTGCGTGGCCAGACCACAACCCAAGAACCAGGATACCCTTCCACAGCCTGACACAAGATAAAGAATATTTACTAATTTATTAGTAAAATAAAAGTAACAGAATTTATTCCCATTTCTTGCCTTTGAACTTGAACCCATATATTTTAACTGTTAGCATCATGCACTGTTGGTAGACTCAGAATGTGTACTGCATCCTTGAGGACATTGCCCTAGGAGTGTAAGAACTTGCCACTTAGCAAGTTTTTTTTTTTGGGGGGGGGTTATTTATTTACATTTCAAATGTTATCCCTTTTCCAGGTTTCCCTTCTGCAAACCCCTTATCCCATCCACCCTCCCCCTGCTTCTATGAGGGTGCTTCCCCACTCACCCACCCACTCCCACCTCACTGCCCTGGCATCCCCTACACTAGGGCATGAGGCCTTCAGGGGACCAAGGGCCTCTCCTCCCACTGATGCCAGATAAGGCCATCCTCTGCTACATATGCAGGTGGAGCCATGGGTCCCTCCATGTGTACTCTTTGGCTGGTGGTTTAGTCCCTGGGAGCTCTGGGGGGATGTGGGGGGGGGGGGCAGATCAGGTTGGTTGAAGGACTTTAAAGAATAGGCATTGCAGTGATTTAACAGGGCAGGTTCTTTTGAGTGATGGTAAAAAGCATGTGTACTATGAGCACTGACACACTGTACCATAACAGTTTATTCAAAATAGAGGCCATATATTTGAAGAAAGCAAGTATGGGGACATTCCCTTAAACCATCTGAGAATTATTTCCCACTTAACTTATCTATAAATCAAAATCTCTTTGTGTATATTTCAAACTTACTTATTTTTTGGTATGATAGTGCCATCTTAAAAAATAAAATATTGACATTGCTACTTTATGCATGATCTTCTGAAGCCAATAAAGATTCAACAGTTACCATCAGATGATGGCCTTCAGTGTAAAAGCTACAGTTCAGAATCATATGTGGCATTTGGTTGTGGGATATCATTCTTCTGGCTTACTTAGGGATCTTTTTACGGCTTTCATGACCTTACACCTGTAAAGATTACAGGAGAATGCAGTTTTTAATGTGATGTTTTCTCAGAAGCAGAATTCACTCTGAACTTCTTTGACAAAAGTATCACACGGTGCATCAGTGTTCTTGCCACTGTATTAACCAAAGTGATGAACAAGTCTTGATTTGTCCTGACATTGTGGATATTTCTTTTGATCCTTTAATAAAGGGATATTTCCCAAGATATTAAATACATACTTGCTGTAGGGTCTAAAGTAGTTCAAGTCAGCATGGGACTCACTATGTAGCCAAAAATGATATCTAGTTTCTGATGTTCTTGCCTTCTCCTCCCAAATGCTAGTATTGCAGACAGGTGCTACTGTGTTCAATTTTATGAAGTTCTGGGGATTAAACTCAGGGCTGTAAGTATGCTAGGCAAGTCCTGTATCAATTGAGCTACATGTTACACCAAAGATATACCTATTAAAGTTAACCTTTTAACTGGGTATCTAGTAAGTATTTGGGGTATGATTTGGGGGGATATAATGCTGGATAAATATTTTTCTAAAACCTTTAATTTATTCATTCATCAGCCTAACCTATAGTTCCCCATCTTACACAGTAGGCTATAATATATTCCCAGCATTATTATTTCAAGGTCACACTTTCCTGGATTTGATCATTTGATATTCTTTTCATTGGATTCCTGGCTTTTTATGGTATTTTTGGCATGAACTCATTGTTCTTGAAGCTTATAAGCCTAACAAAATATTCCAGACAAATCTGGTAGATATGAGGATATGAGCTTTGGTAGATTTGAGGATATGAATATATAGGTAAACATACATAAATACATACATACATAAACCATGAACATTTTTATTATTCTTAATATATTTAAAGATTGCAGATCACTGATAACCTCGATTTAAGACCAGTAATTTTAAGATTTTGTGTAATCTATCTTTAGCGTACATGCTGCTTTATGTTTACTTTTGGTATCATTCAGTTCTCTTCAGCGCTATCTTTCCTTCAACCACTATGCATGACTCTGTAGCAAGTCTTCCACTTAGCCTAAGTCCTGAAACTTACTTGGAGCCATTTTTCTTCCACATCAATTTTGGAATTTTGTTCTCTGCCTTAGTCCCCTTTACTCCACTCCTATATTTAGCTACACTAAGCTCACTCTAACTAGCATAATGGATTAGATGCTGGCTATTCACAGAGGTAAAGTATAAAAAGTGGAAGAGCTCTTACTGAGGATTTGGTTATAGAAATAGATGTGAGAATTGTCAGCAGATACAAGGTAATGGTTGAAGTCTTTAATGTCCTAAAGCTTATGTTAACATTCTTCCTCATATAATCATTAACTCTCCTGTCTTCATAACCCTGGGGCCTATAGTTAGTTAGATATATCTATTTACCTGAAAACTTTCAATTATTCTTTTATTTCTTTCTTATGTCTGATGGCTAGTAGATGTCTCTGTGTCTCTCTCATATTTTGAATTTATCGATGCATTTGAAAGTAATTTGTCAAATAACATCCAGCTTATGTGTTTGTAATGAGAGAATATTTATTTAAATCAGTTTAGCCTGTCATGTTGGCAGACATCCATTTGATATACTTTTAAAACATTTTTTTCTGTCAGCTTTATGCGATCCTTTTTGAACTATATCAATCAAATGACAGAAATAGAAGATGACAGATGTTCTACTTAGTATTTATTTATCAAAAATGTTTCTAGCAAGTAGTGCACTCAGTGTAGTTATAACAGTGCTTTAGTTGAAGAATTTTCCCTTAAAATGTAACCATTCATTGTGTTATATTAATGCCATGTCTCTTACTACAGTTTATAAACCAGATAGGATAATATTCTACTGTATTGAACTAACAGAAGTTCCTTGTCTCTATTCTCAGACTCCCTAAGCACAATTGCCATAGACAAAAAGGTACCAGACAGTTGAAAAAGAGGCATTAAATTTTTGACAATTAAGTTTCAAAGTCTCTAGTATAAATTATGGGTGAAAAATAGTTATATTCTGTGATAGCTGCTTACTTCTTTTAGTAAGAAGGAGATGAAAAATAATGTTGGGACTGGATATTTGAATGGAATTGTTATTTATTCAGTAGATATTGTGATGGTTTGAGTATGTATGGCTCCCCTTGACCCATGCAAATGAATAGCTGACCCATAGGAAGTGGCATTAGGAGGTGTGGTCTTGTTGGAGGAAGTGGATTACTATGGTGCCAGGTTTTGAGGTCTCTTATGCTCAAGCTACACTCAGTCCCTTTCTGCTGCCATTGGGTCAAGATGTAGAACTTTCAGCTCCTTCTCCAGAACCATAACTGTCTGCCTGCAGCCATGCTACTCAACATGATGAAAATAAACTAACCCTCTGAAACTGTAACCAGCACCACTTAATTTTTTTTTTAAATAAGAGTTGCCATGGTCATGATATCTCTTCATAGCAATAAAACCCTAACTAAGATAGAAGTTGGTACCAGGGACTGGGGTATTGCTGTGATAGGCCTGACCATGCTTTTATTTGCAGTAATGTAGATTTGAAACATTGGATTAGAAAAACCAATGAAATACTTTAGGTGAGGAATAATGGGCCATAGAAGTAGAAGCATGGAAGACAGTGGTGCTGAGAGCAATTTCAACTATGGGGGCCTGGCTCAAGAGGTGTCAGAGGAAAATTTTAGTATGAAGCCTTGAGATAATTCTTGTGATATTTTGGTGAAGAATGTAGCTGCTTTCTGCCATTTTTTAAAGAGTCTACTTGAGGCTGAGGTGAAGATATTTAGATTAATTACACTGGCAAAGAAAATCTCAAAATAGCCTAGTATAGACACTGTCCTGTGGTTACTCTTATGAAGAGAATTTGATAAAAATGAACAAGCTGAGCAAGAAAAACAAACAGAAAAATTAAACAAAATATCTGGCTCAGGGATTAAAGGAATACCAGGAAGTGGAATAAAGCAATATTAAATGGAATAAGGGGAGTGGTGACCTCAGGGCAAGATAATACAGGCTAAGCTTACATGTTGAGAACAATTTAGTTTCAGACACATTATTATAGGCCTTTAATCTCAACAAAAGAATCCTTTAACCTCAGCACTCAGGAGATAGAGGTGTGATGATCTCTGAGTTCTAGGTTACCCTGGTCTGCAGAGCAAGTTCCAGGATAGCCAAACTTAGGAAAAGAAGGAAACCACTGATAACAGAAAGTTGATGAATATATAATTGAAAGAGGGCAGGTTCCAGCTTTAGCAAGCAGAAGAACTTGGCAGCTTTGGCCATGTGATTCTGGCTTTAGAGTCAACTATAGGAGGAAAACATAATAGGATTCACCTCTTCAACTATGAAAAGTCACTGAAGCCAGGTAGAGGGCACAAGTGTTCCTGCATATAGGCTCAGAAATACCATTGTGTGAAGTGAAGCCTGGATTGCCTTGGAGACCCCAAGAGGTTTGAGATACTAGGGTCATGAGATACCTGCCAAGGAAAGCTACTAACAGGGAGTGGAACCAGCCCAAGAGAAAAAAGTGTGTTGGAGTCAACAAAGCTAAAAAGAGTTGGAAATCTGAAGAGCCCTTTGACATTAGAAATGGAAACGAAGAGTTTGAAGTTTGCTCAGCTTGATTTTGGTCTTGTTTTGGTTCAGTATTTCCTCACTGTGCTCCCTTCCCTACATTTTGGAATGGTAATGTATGTCCTGTGCCACTGTATGTTGAAAGTTTGTGAGCTGTTTTTTTATTTTCATTTTATAGGGGATTATACTTAAGCAATTGCATGAATCTCAGAAGAGACTTTGCACTTTGGACTTTTATAGACTATGGGGATTTTTGAAGTTGAACTAAATGAATATTCCTTTATAATTATGGCTAAATGTTTTTGGAGGCCAGGGAGTGGAATGTGGTGGTTTGAATAGGTATGCTCCATAGACTCATGTGTTTGAATACATGACCTATAGGGAGTGGCACTATTAGGAGGTGTGACCTTATTAGAGTAGGTGTGACCTTGATAGAGGAAGTGTATCACTGTGACAGTAGTCAGTGAGGTCTCTCTCTATAGCTCAAGCTACAAAATGTCCTCTGCTGCCTTCCAATCAAGTTGTAGAACTGTCTTTGTAGATGCTGTATCTCTAGGACACTACCAGTTCAATGATCCAGGATAACTCTTGGACAGGTTTTTTCTCTTTGACCAGAGACACAGATTATTGATCACAGAGGAGACCCATGCTTAATGGTGTACATAGCAAACATTTTATTTGTTGCACTTTTGTTATAATTTTATTTCTTTATAATTAATTATTTGTATATGTTGTGATGCAGATCTAGTAGAGTGTATTTGTCTAATAAATTCAGTAGAACAGAATAGTATTTCTGAGAAATTGAAGTAGTGCCTGTCGTGACAGGTTCACATGTTGTGCTCTCGAGCACTTAGTAACTGCATCTCTTCTTGATAGTGATCTGAATGAGATTTGATGCATTTATCTGCTGACATTTTAATTGGTAAACATTAAAATAAATCTAAAAATATATAAAACAATCTTGTATTACAATAGCAATTAAGTTAATATGTTGTTTTTTGGTTTATATTATTGCCACTTGTTTGTTTATTTGTTGTAAACTTCTCAACTTAAATTAGCATATGTCTCCTTTATAACAACTATGTATAATCTATGTATCTATGATTTTATGTACCTATGCATATATGCATCTATCTATCTATCTATCTATCTATCTATCTATCTATCTATCTATCTAATCTAATTCATTGTCATCTTTCTATCTCAGCCCAGGAAATCTACCATACACAATCACAGATATTCTTACCATAATTAGTCCAATGAAGATAATTTCCACAGGCAAAATAGAAAGCTGTCTCGAGTGATACTACATGTTATCAAGTTGATAATGGAAATCAACTGTCACAATATATTTAATATTTGAAATGTGAAATCTATAATTGAAACAAGTGTTGAGTTTCTGCGATCCCGAAACAAAAGCTGCATTTTAAGGAAGTCCTGTGTGATTTGTTAATACATTAATTTCTGTAATGAAAAATGTCCTCAAAAATTAGTTTTCTAAAATAAAACTAAAATAGAAAGCTCTCTCTCTCTCTCTCTCTCTCTCTCTCTCTCTCTTTCACTCTTAGAACATTAAAACAAATTTTAAATTGGGGAAATATTACTAGCAATAAAAAAGCTAAGTATTAGATATAAATAATAATAAAGTAACAGTTACTGTCTTAATAAGGGTTTCTATTATGTGAAGAAACAGCATGACTACTACAACTCTTGTAAAAGAAAACATTTAATTGGAATTGGCTTATAGTTTAGTACATTATTATCATGGTAGGAAGGATAGCCTCATGCGGGCAGACATGGTACCATCTGGAAAACTGTGAGTCCCTAGGCCTGGTTTTGAGCTTCTGAGATCTCAAAGCCCATCTTCTAATGATAACAATTCCTTCAAAAAAGTCATACCTACTCCAACATGGCCAAACCTCCTTTCTAATAGTGTGACTCCCTGTGGACCTATGAGAGGCATTTTTTTTTTATTAAATTATTATATTCACTTACATTCCAAATGTTGTCTCCCTTTCTGATTCATTCTTTCAGAGTTCTTCATCCCATCTGCCATCCTCTTTGCCTTTGAGAGGGTACTCTCTCACCCTTAACCTCCCACCCTCACTTTATTCTCCCAAGATCCCCCCTCCTTGGGGCATCGAGTTTCTACAAGATTAGGTGCATTCATTCTCACTAAAGACAAACAAGGCAGTCCTCTGCTACATATGTACCAGGGCCATGGACCAGCCCATTTATGCTCTTTGATTGGTGGCCCACACTCTGGGAGCTTTGAGGAGTCCAGGTTGCCATACCCTTCAGCTCCTTAAATCCTTTTCCTAACTCTTTCATAGGAGTCTCTGACCTTACTTGAAGGGTTGGCTATAAGTATCTTCATCTATCTCAGTCAGCTGTTGGTACTTTCTCAGAGAACAGCCATGCTAGGCTCCTGTCTGCAAGTACAACTTGGCATCAGTAATAATATCAGGGTTTATTCAAATCAGCATACATAGTTATGAAAACTATTTGTTGTTCTAGATGACATTCATAGTTTGAAGAATTATATAAAATGATACATACAACTATACAAATATTTACATTTTATATTTAGCAATGAATTTTATAAAGGAATGTAATAACTGAGGAATATTGTTCTATGAAGAATTTAAAAACCTGCAGTTATTTTCTAAACTGTAATATAATTCCTATTGAAATGTTACACTGTATCCACAGTAAGAACTTACCTGTTGTCTTTATGAATACTTTTGTAGTTGTCATGTAATTGGCCTCTCATTAATTAGTTCTCATTGGATCTTAAGACTATGAATTACTAAAAGCTTAGTCAATGTCTAAGGAAAAGCTTTTCCCCCCATCACCTTGTCAATCAGAACAGAGACACAGGAACAGGTCAGAATCAAAACTACTTCAACCCTTTTTAGTTTCATACAATTAATGAAGGTAATTCTTGTATATGAACTATGATTTTAGGAGTTGGCTCTTCCAAATTTTTGCTTTAAATTCAGTTATTTCAATCGAGTATTTGCCTGAGATATATTTGTTATCTGTACTGGAAAATCAAGAACAGCTTCAGAGTTAGGTCATTCTGTAAGCTGCACCCCAACGTGATGGCTTCCATTTCAATACATTTCAAAAGGCCAAATATGAAGCCTGACTGCTGGCAAATCTTAGTACTTCTGTTAGTAAATGATATTGAATCTTTCAAGCAACAATGTATTATTTTAATCTTTTTTTACAGCTACTAGGCTCTTTCCTGTCCTTGGGCACAAAAAGATAGTCACATCTGGGAGCAATTAATTCATCTAGAGTTTTCTTTTAATACTCATTGCACTGCAGTTGCTGTATGAAGAGGTATAGCTCAAAGTAACAAGAATTCCTCAAAATACTCTTGATTCATAAGTCAGATAAGTCAGAGCACAGATTTATAGACATATTGCTTTTTCTGACCTGAGACATACAACCTTTGCCTCAGTAACTGGTTGTATGTCTTAACCTGGGTCTTTCTGGGTAGCACAGCTGTCTAAACCATATCTTTTTAATCCATAGTTACTTTCTAAAAAATGTCATGGTGTCTTTGTTCTGTTGTCAGCTCCCCGCTTTTGTTTCTTGAATGAGGCTCATTGCAATGGATCTTTCATCTTTTTGTCATGATACAAGAAAGAAAGAACATGTACTTGATAGAATTTTCTTTAGTAATAGCCAAGTGGTGTTTTGTGATGCAAACCACTCCAAAGCTGAAATCCATCTTTTGCCATTTTTATGACATGTGTACATATTCATTGTTCATAGTACTGACACATTGTGTAATTTCTTCATATTTATTTTCATCTCCTTTTCCTCATCTCTCTCCTCTCTCTCTCTCTCTCTCTCTCTCTCTCTCTCTCTCTCTCTCTCTCTGTCTCATCCTCTCTGTCTTCCTAGGTAAAAATCTAGGAAATGTGATGTTTGTTTTTATAATTATGTCTTATTTTGCTTAACATAATGACCACCAGTAACATCAATTCCCTTGCAAAGAACAGGATTTCTTCTTATGGCAGAAAAAATATGAATATATCACATCTTCTTTATTCATTCATCTACTAATAGACAACACTGATTCCATTGTTTGTCTACTTAATCTACTGCTAAAATAAATGAGATGTACAAAACCATCTGTTTTTGAGTCTTGATTCTTTCCTTGAGGAAAGTGTGCTTATTTTCATTTGCATAGTGACAATGAACACATTCTCAGTAACTTTGAAAGCCAGTTGGTGCTAGTTAACAAATGAGTGTCATAAGCACATCCAACTGCCACTCCTAGTCAGGCCCTACACATTCTTTTTATGTGCAGGTCTGTGCTCATCAATGACTCTGTCTGACCCCTCCCTTTACATACACTCCTCAAACCCTACCATCTACCCTGGGTCTCACAGTGCTCAAATACTCCAAAATGAGTACTCATCACTTCAGTCATTTAATATTTGACCAAGTTTTCAAAAACAGAAGCTGGAGAAAAGAAAGAATCTTCAACAAATTGTTCCAGGAAAACTGGATGATGCCCACATGCAGAAAAAAAATGAAATTAGAGCCATTTCTATTACCTTGTGTGAAAACTAATTCAAAATGTGTCAAAGACCAAATACAATACCTGAAATCACAAAAACTGGTAGAAGAAAACATTGGCAGTACCTATATGGTATAGATGTAGAAAAGGACTTTCTAAACAGGATATCATTTATTCAAGAATTAAGATTAACAATTGATATATTTAGCTATACATCTTGCAGAGGTTTACTATCTAGAATGTACAAAGAAAAACAAACAAAAGGTTCAAAACAAGTTAAATTATTCACTCAACATAGAAAAAAATAGCCCTGACACCTCAATAGAGAGTTTTCAAAATCCAGAAACTGTAAATTACTGTACAGAATTCTCAAAAAGCTAAAACTAAATCTACCATATGCCCCAGTATACCACTTCTTGGCATATGCTCAAAGGTCTTGATATCCTATTCTATCCTAATCAAAGATTTTTTAAAATTTTTATTTATTTTTTATTGTATATTTTACTTACATTTCAGATGCCATCCCCTTTCCCCATTTCCCCTCCCTAAAAAATCCCTACCCCATGCCTCCTTCTCCTTTTTGCTTTTATACATTTTTTAAAAATGTTAATCAAAAGCTTTATAAGTTTGGAAATGCTCAATATCAAGATGCCCATACTATCAGAAGTGTAACCCAGTATCCAACCTAGATATATCAATTATCTTTGACTGGCAAAGACAAACGAATATCCACCTCCATGTCCCTCCTCTCTCTCTCTCTCTCTCTCTCTCTCTCTCTCTCTCTCTCTCTTTCTCTCTCTCTCTCTCTGTGTTTCTCTCTCTCCCTTGTCACCTTGCTCCTCCTCTCCTTCTCCTCCTCTCCTTACTGTCTTCCTTTCCTTACTTCTCCCACCTTAGCTCCTCCTACATATCATTTTTCCTGTTAAAATAAAATTTTCTCTCAAAATACAATTACAGCATAACTATACCAATTTGAGTCAGTAAGGTACAAGATAGACCTACCCAGTTCATCATTTTGTTGAATAACCAGAACCTCTGTCATCTCTCCTAACTAAAAGACTTAGTTCTGAATCTGGCTTTTTTCTTGGCTTTAGAATGAATATCAGCTGAAAACCATCCTCTCAAATCTTTTTTTAAAATTACATAGCCAGGATTGGCTATGAGACTATAAGTCTTCAAATCTGTCAGAAATCCAAAATGACTGGGTTAATTGAAATTATGGGACACACAAAGCATAGCTTCTAAAACTTAGCCAATTTATAGAGACCACTGAACACTGGGACAGTTCCTGTACTACAAAACGTTGAAGCAACTGATCTTCAGCCTTCTGGCCCAGGATCTAGTGATCCTGACAGACCTAGTGCTGCAGAATTATTAAGGGCTAATTACTCTGTTTTGGCAGATATAATCAGTCAACTATTCTGCAAGTGTGTCCTTTTCCGGAAAGTAGTTTGTCTGTAGATGAAAAGAGGCAACTCTTGCCTAGTGGCAGTCTCACCACAACTGGAGTAACTCCAAAGATGCTTAACTTCTTCTCAGAATCCAAGACAGAGAGCTGTCAGGAGCAGAGAGTCTTTAATCAAAATGAACGTAAATACGAAAATGTTTGTAATGTCAATTCTGTGGACTTCTGATGTTTTGAAAACCAACTATCCATGTAAGGCAATCTGGACTGTTGTCTGTTAACTCGTCAGTGATATTTATAAATAAAGTAGAGAAAACACCCTAACAATAAACTCAAAGACATGAATTTTCCATAGGCCCTTAATTCACAGGCTAACCATTTCAGATCAGTTAAGACAGTTAAAGAATGACTGGGTCTAAGCCTTGTATTCTTAAATGTCTTATATAGGCACAATGCCTATGAGAGTAACAATATTAATCTCACTTTTATATCAATAAGAAGCTCATACCAATGAAAACCTTAAATTTGAAATCAAAGTAAATTTTGTACCATTTAAGAAATTATAACTTCATCTTAATAACAATTATACAGATTTCTACCAATAGGTTATGGCTATGCAATAAATCCTAGCTAATCCTCCCTGTTCCAACAAAACCACTACTTTTCCATAGAAAGACAGCCCAATATTAACCACCTCAGTCCCCAAGCCCAGAGAATAGGGGCACCGACTCTTCATTAACTTCTTCAAGCTGATTATGGACATTGAGATATTAGAAGAAGGGCAGGGGGAAGAGTAAATTGATAAGCCTCTGAAGCTATGTCTTCACTGCATCCAGCTGGAATTCCAGGATATCAGAGAATCGAGCAGGTCTGCTCAACTTGCTTGATGAGTAGATACATTAAGGCTGTGTATTCTGCAATACACAATTCTCAAAACAAATTTTAGTATCAAGATAATATTTTATTTTAATTTTGGAAGCTAGTCTTCTGGCGGCTTGCCTCTGTCATGTCTAATGCATATAATTCTGAGATTTCTATGAGAGTGTGCTCCCACCATCCTTCCATTTCCACACCCCTCCTTTCAAATTCCCTAACACTAGGTAATCCAAACTTTCAGGCACCAAGGCCCTCCACTTCTACTGATGCTTAACCGCTTACCCCATCCACTCTCCTCCAATTACTGTGAATGTTTACTCCCACAATCTTCCCATTCCCTCCTCCCTGCTCTTGAAATTTCCCAACACTAGGGCATCCAAACTTTCAGGCACCAAGGCAATTCACTTCCACTGATGCCTGGCAAGGCCACCCTCAATTACCTATACAGGTGGAGCCATGTGTCCCTCCCTTTGTGTTCTCAGGCTGAAGATTTTAGAATGGCTACTCCAGCTTGTTTCTTAGGACCATTTGCTTGAAAAATTGTTTTCCAGCCTTTTACTCTAAGGTACAGTCTGTCTTTGTCACTCAGGTGGGTTTCCTGTATGCAGCAAAATGCTACATTCTGTTTACATATCCAATCAATTAGTTTATGTCTTTTAATTGGGGAATTGAGTCCATTGATGTTAAGAGATATTAAGAAGCAGTGATTGTTGCTTCCTGTTATTTTTGTTATTAGAGGCTGAATTATCTTTGTGTGGCTATCTTCTTTTGGATTTGTTGAAAGAGGATTACTTTCTTGCTCTTTCTGGGGTATAATTTCCCTCCTTGTATTGGAGCTTTCCCGCTCTTATCCTTTGGAGTGCTAGGTTTGTGGAAAGATATTGTGTAAATTTGGTTTCGTCATAGAATATCTTCATTTCTCCACCTATAGCAATTGAGAGTTTTGCTGGGTATAGTAGCCTGGGCTGGCATATGTGTTCTCTTAGGGTCTGTATGACATCTATCTCTTGTATTCTGTTGGTGATGTTTGCATCTATGACTCCTGATTTCTTTCCTAGGTTTTCTATCTCCAAGGTAGTCTCCCTTTGTGATTTCTTTATTGTATTTATTTCCATTTTTATGTCCTGGATGGTTTTGTTCAATTCCTTCATCTGTTTGGTTGTGTTCTCCTGTAATTCTTTAAGAGATTTTTGTTTCCTTTTTAAGAGCTTCTACCTGTTTACCTGTGCTCTTCTCAAACTCTTTGAGAGTGTTATTTATGTCCTTCTCAAAGTCCTCTATTATCATCAGTAGAAGTGATTTTAAATCTGAATCTTGCTTTCCTAGTGATATGGGGAATTCAGGACTTTCTAGTGTGGGAGAACTAGGTTCTGTTAATGTCATGTATCCTGGGTTGCTGATGCTTATGTTCTTATGCTTGCCTTTTGCCATCTGGATCTCCTTAGTGCTACCTGTCCTGTCTCTGACTGGAACCTGTCTTTCCTGTTATCTTGGTTGTATCAGACCTGTATGGTGTGGGTGTTACTACTGGGGTTGGAGCTGGGGCCCACGATCTGCTCAGTGCTAGAGCCCAGACCAAAAGGGCCCAATCAAGAATTCTTGATATCTTTGCTCAGACATGTTCATTGCTTCTCTATTCACAATAGCTAAGAAATGGAAACTTAAATGTTCTTCATCCATAGAAAGGTTAATGAAAGCATAGTTCCTATGCACTATACATACTATTTATCTGTAAAGAAAAATAAAATCATCAATTTTGCAGTTAAACTGATAAAACCAGAAAAGCTAATATTTAATGAAATAACTCAGATAGCAAAAGCCACATCCTCTCTCTTACTGAAAGATTCTCAATCAAAATATTTAGAAGTGTGCATGTATCCTTGAGTAATTACAGAAACCATAAAAGTAAAGGGAAGCATTGATAAAGTGTGTGGGAGACCAATAAAGAGAAACATAGCAGGGTACAGGCGATCTGATGAAAGAAATGTGAGAGGGGCTGCTAATGAGGGAAGAGAGCGAGTCCAGAAGGAGAGAGGAGAATTAAATAACAGTAAGGATTTTTGAAAACATCATAAGGAATCATAGTATTATAATTCATCTAACAATAACCTATAATGCATGTAAGTTTGCGCATGAATATTCATATATAGTTGAAATGCAAATTTCCCATCCAAGTGACAGTGCTTTCAAAGAGCTAAAGACTAACAAAAACCCCAATGTCAAACATGAGGAGTCTTTTTTTGAGTTCTTAGTTAGGGTTATCCACGAGATTCTCAAAGCATTTTAGGTTATTGCTAGTTATCACTACTTGGGTCCACAGGTAGAAGTAAGTCCCTATTTACTAAAGATACCATGACCATGGACTTCAGAAACAGGCTCCAAAGTCCATAAAAGCCTTCTCCCTGGAGATTTTTTTTTCATGGTACCATAATGTGTCATCCACGAATTCAAAGGAGAGAAGAACACAATAGTTCTACATGGCTACCATAGCTAATGAGCCACATCAATGAGCAGCATTGAATGATAATTGCAAAGATGTAGTAGTGACATGCATACCTTGGGAGTAACCAGCATCTCTCTAATTAAACATAAGGCCTGCTCAACAAGGTGGAAATCATGACTGTTGTTCGAAACCTAGGCTAGTACATTCATGGATCTTCAAAGAGAACCTATAACTAACACTTTACTAAACCAGCATAATCCCTAACTACATTGTAAATATTTGTTCTTATACTCACAGATAAATGCAATTCTTAACCCTCCTCAAGGAAACTTGTCTTTGTAGCAGAGGTGGTCCTCACTCCGTGGTCCTCATTCCTCTTTAAACAAAAAAGCTTGTTTTTTGCAGTAGATAGAAACCACTATAAAGAACTACAGTCAACCAAAATGCAGTTATATGGCCCCACTACAAACAGATATATCCACAAAACTACTCCTCACCAAAACTCAGGGATCATTTTCAAAGAGGAGTAGAAAAATTTATTATGCTGTTGGTGTGTGTGTGTGTGTGTGTGTGTGTGTGTGTGTGTGTGTATGTGTGTGTGCTTTCTTTAGAAAGTTAATTTTATTTGGCTTTCAGTTATTTTTATCCCCAAATGCTTTCAGATCATGAAGGGAATTTTAATGTTAATGCACACTTTTTTTTAAGTTTATAGATTTCTTTCATACTAAGCTCACTAAGAAAGCAAGCAAAATGATAAAAGGTCCCTCTACCCACCAACTTTAATAAGTAGAATGCAATTTTATCACAGGAGGATCTCACCTCACTGGAATGCAGGAGTACACGTTCAGTGGTCAATCTCATTCACATGTGAGCACTTACTGTGAGCAAGAAAAGGTTACCTGGCACAAGTGGAGAATATTGGCTTTTTTGGTCAGATACAAAAAAAAGAAATGCTTTGCCACTGAGGTCAGCAGCATGATGTAGATCTTAATGAAAGCTTTGGGATGTGAGAATGAAATCAAGCTGTTGGCCACCTTGATGCTCTCTTAACTTGCTGCTTCTTTGCTTTATTTCCTCTAGTATGTATGAGTTAGAGAACACAGAACTTTGTGTAGGGCAATCAGCACTCAAGCCATGATTTTGGCCTTTTTGACATTCCAGGCTGTGAATGTTTTAGATCCATGGAGTTAATCCATTTTCTTCGTATAATAAAAGCAGAACAGAAAAAATTAAAGTTAATATTAATATTTAATAGTTTATGACCATAGACAAGCAATAACTAGGAATTGGGCATAAGATGTGCCTAGTCTGCCACCTTGTGTGTCTCCTGCTAGGTTCAGGTAAGCACTGATGGTAGGATAGACATCAGATCATGATTTTTAAGAAGTTGAAAGAAAAAAAATCACACTCATAGAACTACCAGAAAACCCTTCTTCTCTAGATAAAGACTCAGGAATGAATGTCTCAGTTTACGGGAAATGTCAGCACTATCTTAGTTAATGAGTTCCTGATTTGTTTGGCATTTTGCACTTTCTTAAGAAATTGCTGCAGTATTTAGACTTTTGCTTCTGCTGAAATTGTTGATTATGATGGCCTTATACAACATCACCCAGGCAGAACGCTAAAAGATTTCACATTAAACAGAAATAGGTCTGTTGATTACCAGACATTGTGCATCTTCATATGCACACCTCTGTTCCTCAGTCTTTGCCTGGTTACGCTGTGGAGATGCTTTGTCAAAAATCCTTCCATGGCAGGCCTTCTCTCATGAGAATGTCCTTTTCTCTGCCTGCTGACAATAAGAAGTCTTTCTCGCCTATTAAAAGCTCTTCAATTTTGTTTAGATATTATCGTCTAACTCTTGGAAAAACAGTTAACGGAGGACCATTTAAAAGTATGAGTGCTGAATGTAGAATTGATGTTGGTGTTTAAAGCCAGTTTTCAAAGAAGCTTGCTGCTGTCCTGCCAAATAAAACCTGAAGTATTTATGGATATAATTCAAACAGAACACACAATCTAGGCAGTCTGGTTTGCACATATTTTGCCTTAACTACATTTGACTGAATGTGTACTTTAGGAGACATTTTACTGTAAGAAAGTGTCCAACCCACTTTCATTTAGTTTGTACAAGGATCAGCATGGTAAGAAGTTGTGTCTAATAAAACTCCTTAGTTAATCATATCCAATTTGACTTTAGGTTGGTCTTATTGTCTCCCCTATATCCCATTGCCTCAGTAAGACAAAACACTGCATAACATGTCTATACTACAGTTGTTTGACGGGTAAATCAGTAATTGTCATGCATTGAATTCACAGCCCACATAAAGGAACAAAATTTCTCGATTAGACAGAGTTTTGCTGTTTTTGTTGTATTTCCACTTGCTTGCATCTTCTACCTGTGTTTCACACTGCATTTGGAAATACATCTTTAAATGGTGACCTTCTTTTGTTATTGTCTCTGACAGTTGTTTTTCTTGAACATGATTTTAGCTTTAAACTTCTTTGTATCTCTTGGTAAACTTTTATCACTTAACTAGTACCTACTAATTTTCAGTGATGATTCTTTATTATTCAGAGGGCAATTTCTGACCTGTGAGTTCTCAAGTAACTGAATAAACTCTGGCTGGTCCTTTCTGCTAATGTTTTGAAAATTCTTCCTGCTTTTTCCAAAACATATTCTTCAGAGACTCTTCATTTGTAGCACAAAAGCTTGTGCAAGGACTTCGAAATTTCTTCACAACTACCATTTGGTTGTTGGGGAGTGTTCTGTACATTGAAAGATGCTTAACTGTATTACTGCCTTCCACTTACTGAAAGCCTAAATTACCCTTATTACCAATGGTTATAAGAACCAAAAATGTGTTTTCAGACATTAGCCAATGTCTCCTGGTGGGCAAAATGACATCTCTCTATCTCCCAAATAAGAACCATTGGCTGATACTAACAGCTGCTCTAAAAAATTTTCTAGAATTTAGCACACAATTGAAATGAAGATTGGGACCTCTGTTGCTTAAGCAGACCCACTTCTAGGATGCCAAAATACACTGAAATTCCCATTATTCCGACTTCTTTGGTCTCACAGAAGTAGAATAGTTTAGTAAGTCTTTTTGATAGTTGTCGAATTCAGGCAGTGATTCACAACCAATGTAGACAAAATGGACAAATTTATTGATTGTATAGCTTTCCTGAAACAAAACAAAAACAAACAAACAAACAAACCCAAACCAAATCAAAACCCTCCAAGACTCTCACCTTAAGAGAAATAAGAGATAAAGAAAAATATGAGTGACCATGGCCTGGAAATACAGATTTACGTTACCTCATATTTCATGATGCAACATAGAAACAGTTTCGTAAAGTTTTATAAAACAAACAACTCATTAACCAGGAGAGTTTTAAAATATGTTGATGGAAACATTGGAAGGATATTTACAGAAAGAGGAAAGGAGCTCTCCTCTATGCTTCAGATACTATCTAATGACAGTCTTAGCTTTTGGCTAGGTGGACGTAGGGTTCAACTAAGTTAATAGATTCCAAAATAAACATTTTTTTTTTTTTTTAGTTACAGGATGTTAGATCTTACATAGATGTGGACAACTTAAAGGTGCTGAAACTAGCCAGAGGAAAGGAAATTTTCTTTTAAACTTGCAACATTCCAATATCTACACGTCACTGCAGTTTTAATCAGTTGGAGTTTGCAGAAAATTTTTCTTTCCAGAAAGTCTCCTTGGCAATTAAACCCTTGGTTCATATCAGATTTGTATAATTTTGCTAAGTACATCTCAAGCCTTCCTACCGAAAGACAAAGTATCATAGAGTCCATGACTGATTAACTAGAGCAGTAAGACAACTAAAGGAGATCAAGGAGATACAAATTGGAAAGAAGTCAAATTATTGCTGTCCACAGATGATATGATAGTACCTATAAGTAACCCAAAAATTCTACTAAAGAACTCCCACAGCTGATAAACATATTAACAGAATTAGCGGAATACAAAATTAACTTAAAAAAAAACAACAGTAGCTCTTCAATATACAAATAATAAATGGACTAAGAAAGAAATCATGAAAACAACACCTGTAACAACAGTCACAAATAATATAGAATATTTTGGTATAACTCTAACCAAGCAAGTGAAAGACCTATGTGATAAGAGCATCAAGCCTTTGAGGGAGGAAACTGAAGAAGATATTAGAAGACAGAAAGATGTCCACAATCATGATCACTAGGATTAACACAGTAAAAACAGTGATTTTACCAGAAGGGATTTTCAACACAATCCCCATCAAAATTCCAATACAATTCTACAGAGACCTTGAAAGAACAATACTTTACTTCATATGGAAAACTACAGGATAGCTAAAAACAATTCTGAATAATAAAAGATCTTCTAGAGATATTACTGTTCCTGATTTCAAGGTATATTATAGAACAATAGTAATAAAAATGGTATTTGTTTCAACCAGACAGGTTGATTAAAAAAGCAAAATGGCAGTCTATAGAATGGGAAACCATCTTTGCCAATACCACACCTGACAGAGGGCTGACATCCAAAATATATAAAGAACTCAAGAAAATAGACATCAAGAAGCCAAATAGTTCAATTAAAATGAATTGATCATTTTTTACAGATATAAATAGAATTCTTGACATAAGAATCTTTAATGGCCAAGAAGCAATTAAAGAAATGTTCAACATCCTTAGCCATCAGAGAATTACAAAGGAAACAACTCTGAGATTCTATCTTGCATGTGTCAGAATGGCAAAAGCCAAATTTCCAAGCTCATGCTGGTGAAAATGTGGACCAAGGAGAACACTTGTCCATTGTGAGTGGGAGTGCAAACTTGTACAGCCACTTTGAAAATAAATTTGATGGTTTCTCAAATAATTTGGAATAGCTGGACCCCAAGACCCAGTGCTAGAACTCCTGAGCATAAAAAGGATAGTCCATCATACCACAAAGACACTTGCTCAACTATGTTTATAGAAACTTTATTCATAATTGCCAGAAACTGCAAACAACCTAGAATTCCTTAACCGAAGAATGTTCAAAAAATGTGGCACATGTACACAATGCAGTATAATTCAGCTGTTAAAAACTATGACATCATAAAATTTATAGAGAAATAGATGGAGCTAGAAAAGATCATATGAATGAAGTAACCCAGATCCAGAAATACAAAATATTATATGTACTAACTTATAAATGATTTTTAGGCATAAAGTAAAGAATAAGCATTCTAAAACCCACAGACCCAAAGGAGCTGTGTATCAAGGAAGGCTCATGGGAGGAGGGAAGTCATGAACCTCACTGAAACGGGGATAGAGCAGACATAGTGGGTGGACAGTGGGAGGGGACTGGACAGGGATGGGAACAAGAGGGATCATGTTCAGGAAGGGACAGAGGAAGAGAGTACTGGGGAAGACAAGTGGAATGAGAGGGTCTTTCTGGGGTGAGCTAGAAACCTAGGGAAATGGAAACACCTAGGAATCTGTAAGAGTGACCCCAGCTGAGACTCCTAGCAATGAAGGATACATAGTTTGAAATTACCATTTCCTGTAAGCAGGCAAGACTTTCAATGGAGGGATTGGAACACTAACCCAGCCACATAACGTACCTATAATTCACCCTGCCTACAAAATGTGCAGGAGTAAATATGAAGCAGAAATTGAGGGAATGGCCAACATATGCCTGGTCCAGCTTGAGTCTCATGCTGTGAGAGGAAGCCCACTCCTTATATTGCTAAGGATATCTTGCTATACTTATAGACTGAGCTTCCACAATCATCATCAGTGAAGCTTCACCCAGAAATTGATAGAAACAGATGCAGAGACCCAAAGGCAAACATTAAACAGAGCTTGGGGAATCATTAGGCAGAAGAGGGGGAGGAAGGATTGTACAAGCCTGAGGTCATGGACACCACAGGAAAACTCACAAATCAACTAACCTGTGTCCATAGGGGCTCATAGAGACTGAATCACCAGCCAGAAAGCATGCATGGGACTGACTTAGGCTTTGTGTGTATATGTTAGTTAAAGTTATGTAGCTTGATCTTCATCTGAGACTCCTAACAGTGGGAGCAGGGACTGTTTCTGACTCTGTTGCCTGTCTTTACGATCCTTTCCTCCTCATCTAGCCTCAACAGGAGAGGATGCATCTAGTCTTACTGCAACCTGATATGTCAGGGCTGGTTCCTATCCATAGAAGGCCTCCACTTTTCTGAGGAGAAGCAGAGGAGAAGTGAATGGGTGTAGAGGTGGGCAGAGGAATGACTTGGAGGAGAGGAGGAAGGTAAAACTCCAAAATAAAATAAATAAATAAATAAATAAATAAATAAATAAATAAATAAGAAACATAAATGGAAAATAATGATCATTAGATCTAACATCATTATGTAGGTATGGGCTTGGGAGAAGTGACATTCAAGCAGTTGACACAAAAGAGACTATATAGGCTGAAAGACACTAAAGTGATAAGAAAAATTAGTTGAAGAACTTTCTTTTAACATGCCTTTAAGTATGTGTCAACTTATAATCATAAGAGCCACATAGTACATAAATAAAATTCTGTCAGTGTGAATATTGATCAATAAGTTGCTAAGGAGAAGGGAAAAAAGAATATACAACTGTCTTGTAACATGGACTCTGGGTCACCTAGATATTTGAGTATGTAGCCAATAATTGTCTCTAGTGAAACTGTAGAAACTTGACATATAACAACAAAAATAGAATGTCTTATATTATGTTGATATTGGGACAGTAGTTTTCATTATAAATGCATAGCCAGCTTGTGCTTTCCTTTTCTGCATAACAAAAATGTTTCATGATGTATATTATATATACTACATATATTATCAAATATATGTCCATATATCAAATGTATATAATATATATCAACATATATATCAACAATTATTCTCCCAAAGTTTACAGTATCATCCTCTTACATCTACTGCAATTACATACTCATGATGCCAAAGCTTCCAACTTAGAGGCCTTCAGTTTTCTCTGTACTCTTATGGAAAAGTCTTAAAAACACACATTTTAGGCACACGTTTTACCACTCAAGGTCAAAGGCAGCATAGACTACAGAATGAATTCTAAGGCTAGCAGGGATTCATCAAAAAATTCTGTCTTACACACAAAATAAGTTGCCAAAGCACTTGTGGGCCAAGCTGATAACCTGAGTTTGTTTCGGTCTGATGCTGGATACTGTATTGTTCACTGAAATTTCAGCATTCCCATGAGAGGATGGTACTTAGAGACAGTAGAATTGCATGAAAACTTGAAGGGTATCTTGCTTGGAGGAAAAAGGATACAAGAAACTACAAGAAGCACTTGTCTTAACAAGGTTTGGAGGTAGAGAACTAATTCCTGAAAGTTGTTTTCTCAACTTTGCTGTGCTTCATGGTTATGTGTCCTCCTCAACAACAGAAAGTAAAATATTTTTTAAAACCTGGCAAAATTGAAAGCAAAGCAAAAATCTTATTATTTTATACACGAACTATAGCTGTATGAAATGTGATTACTTTTTTGCTCAACACCTACAAAACTGCATGTTTTGTAGAATTTATTCTCTTCAGTATTATCTGTATATTGACAATGTTAGCCTATGAGACCTACAAAGACCCTAAAGGTAAAGCCCAGTTTTACTAGAGCCAAATGCTTTATATAGGTCATGAGATCACAAAATGAGATATTTCCTTGTCTTCTATGACAAAAAACATCATTTGTGAGTTTTCTCTAGCCAGTTACCAGTGTAGAGGATCTGTGGGTTCCACATGATTAAGTGGGCACCAAGCCCACGATTTTGATGAACTGGATGACCGACTGAAAGTTGTCATGAATGAGCCCCTGACCTGAGCAGACACCTGAGAGTATTTTCTGTTACCTTAAAGTTGTTCATAAACATTGGTTTTGTTGGCACATTACATGGTGGGATGGGCTTTGGGGATTTAACTCAATAGAAAAATAGATTATATTATGATATCACTCTTATGTAGTTACAAATATATTTTACAGGTATTTGATAGTTCTTTATACATTCAAAGAGTAACAAAGGAAATATCCATGTGATTAAATTGATAGAAATCAGTTTTAATTCATTTTACTATGATAAGCAATTCTTAAGACTTTGCATGTCTCACAACAATAAAAGCCTATAAAAGCCAAAAGTTGCAGAAACGCCCAAGAAACTTCAATTGTCATGTCTAAAATTCAGCAGGAAACATAGGATCTCTTCATATATTTTGATTAAGACTCATTTTACTAAAGATACTAGCACCATTAAAATATTCTTGAGATAAAAGTTTTTGAAATTCCTTAAGAGGAAGGTTTTCAGGTTCTGTCAACCATGGAATTAACCTTTGAATCATATTTCTCGTTGAAAAGATAGCTTAGGGCATTTTACAAACTTCCAAGGCAATAAAAGACTCAAATGGAGAGTCCCTGAAATTTCTCTGGAGGCAGCTAGCATTGTAAAAGAAATCAGACATCAGAGGATAGATGCTGGAGGCTTCAGTACAACATCCTTTGTCAAACACTCAAATGCTAACTAGCATATCTTTGTTTCGTTCTCTTTACTTGTTATGTGATGTCAGTGTAGTGGCAGTGTGTGTGTGTGTGTGTGTGTGTGTGTGTGTGTGTGTGTGTGTGTTAACTCAACCTTTTTTTGATTATTTGCTAATTTTTTATTGGATATTATATTTACATTTCAGATTTTATCCCCTTACCTCATTCCCCCCAACTCAGTGTTCAGCCTTCATGTGACCAAAGATCCCCTCTCCCAACTATGACCCACAAGGACATCCTCCCCTACATATACAGCTGAAGTCATGGGTACCTCCCTATATGCTCCCAAGCCTGGGGGTTAAAAACTGGGGAGCTCTGGTTGGTTGGTATTGTTTCTCTCCTCATGGGGCCACCAACCCTTTCAGCTCCTTCAGTTTTCTCTCTAACTTCTCCATTGGGAACCCTTGATCTGATCAATGGTTAGCTGTGAGCATCTGCCTCTGGGTATGTCAGACTCAGGCAGACTTCTAAGGAGACAGCCATATCAGGCTCCTGTCAGAATGCACTTCCTGACATCCATATCAGTGTCTATCTTTGGTGACTGCACATGGGATGGATACCCAGGTGGAATCTTCTCCAGATGGCCCTTCCTTCAGTTTCTGTCTCACACTTTGCCTCCATATTTGCTCCCTTGGGTATTTTGTTACTCCTTCTAAGTAGGACCTAGGCATCCACACTTGTTCTTCCTTCTTCATGAGCTTCATGTGGTCTGTTAGTTGAATCTTGGCTATTTCAAACTTTTGGGCTAATATCTGCTTATGAGTGAGTAAATACCATGTGTGTTCTTTTGTGATTGGGATAACTCATTCAGGATGATATTTTCTAGTTCTAACCATTTGCCTAAGAATTTCTCGAATTCATTATTTTTAATAGCTGAGTAATACTCCATTATGTAAATATACCACATTTTTTTGTATCAATTCTTCTGTTGAAGGACATTTGGGTTCTTTCTAACTTCTGGCTATTATAAATAAGGCTGCTATGAACATAGTGGAGCATATTTCCTTGTTATGTGTTGGAGCATCTTCTGGGTATATGCCCAGGAGTGGTATAGCTGTGTCCTCAGGTAGTGCTATGTCCAATTTTCTGAGGAACCGCCATACTGATTTCCAGAGTGGTTGTACCAGCTTGCAATCCCACCAACAATGGAGGAGTGTTCCTCTTTCTCCACATCCTCGACAGCATGTACCATCACTTGAGTTTTTGATCTTAGCCATTCTGACTGGTGTGATGTGGTATCTCAGGGTTGTTTTGATTTGTATTTCCCTGATGACTAAGGATGTTGAGCATTTCTTAAGGTGCTTCTTGGCCATTTGAGTTTCCTCAGTTGAGAATTCTTTGTTTAGCTCTGTAACCCATTTTTAATAGGGTTATTTGGTTGTTTGGAGTCTAATTTCTTGAGTACTTTGTATATATTGGATATTAGCCCTCTATAGAATGTAGGATTGGTAACGATCTTTTCCCAATCTGTTGGTTGCCATTTTGTCTTATTGACAGTGTCCTTTGCCTTACAGAAGCTTTGCAATTTTATAAATTCTCATTTGTCAATACTTGATCTTAGAGCATAAGCCATTGGTGTTCTGTTCAGGAACTTTTCCACTGTGCCTAGGTATTCCAGGGTCTTCCCTACATTCTCCTCTATTAGTTTCAGTGTATCTGGTTTTATGTGAAGGTCCTTTATCCATTTGGACTTGAGCTTTGTACAAGGGGATAAGAATGGATTAATTTGCATTCTTCTACATGCTGACCTCCAGTTGAGCCAGCACCATTTATTGAAAATGCTGCCCTTTTCCCACTGGATGGTTTTAGCTCCTTTGTCAAAGATCAAGTGACCATAGGTGTGTGGGTTCATTTCTGGATCTTCAATTCTATTCCATTGATCTTCCTGGCTGTCTCTGTACCAATACCATGCAGTTTTTATCACTACTGCTCTGTAGTACAGTTTGAGGTCACGGATGGTGATTCCCCCAGAATTTCTTTTATTGTTGAAAATAGTTCTCGCTATCCTAAGTTTTTTGTTATTCCAAATGAATTTGCAAATTGCTCTTTCTATCTTCATGAAGAATTGATTTGAAATTTTGATGGGGATTGTGTTGAATTGGTAGATTGCTTTTGGCAAATGACCATTTTTACTAAGTTAATCCTGCCAATCCACAAGCATGGGAGATATTTCCATCTTCTGAGATCTTCTTCAATTTTTTTCTTCAGAGACTTGAAGTTCTTGTCATACAGATCTTTCACTTGCTTGGTTAGATTCACTCCAAGATATTTTATATTATTTGTGGCTATTGTGAAGGGTGTCATTCCCCTAATTTCTTTCTCAGCCTGTTTATCCTTTGAGTAGAGGAAGGCTACTGATTTGTTTAAGTTGATTTTATATTCAGTCACTTTACTGAAGTTGGTTATCAGGTTTAGGAGTTCTCTGGTGGAAGTTTTGGGGTCGCTTAAGTATACTATCACATCATCTGCTAATAGTGAAATTTTGACTTTTTCCTTTCCTATTTGTATCCCTTTGACTTCCTTTTGTAGTCTAATTGCTCTATCTAGGACTTCCAGTACTATATTGAATAGATAGGGAGAGAGTGAGCAGCCTTGTCTAGTCCCTGATCTTAGTGGGATTGCTTCAAGTTTCTCTCCATTTAGTTTGATGTTGGCTACTGGCTTGCTGTATATTGCTTTAACTATGTTTAGGTATGGACCTTGAATTCCTGATCTTTCCAGTACTTTTACTATGAAAGGATGTTGAATTTTGTCAAATGCTTTCTCAGCATCTGATGAGATGATCATGTGATTTTTTTTCTTTGAGTTTGTTTATGTAGTGGATTACATTGATGGATTTCTGAATATTGAACCATCTCTGCATTCCTGGGATAAAGCCTACTTGATCATGATGCATAATTGTTTTGATTGTTGTTGGATTCGGTTTGCGAGAATTTTATTGAGTACTTTTACATCAATATTCATAAGAGAGAATGGTCTGTAGTTCTCTTTCTTTGTTGGGTCTTTGTGCGGTTTAGGTATGAGCGAAATTGTAGCTTCATAGAACAAATTGGGTAGTGTTCCTTCTGTATCTACTCTATAGAATAGTTTGAAGAGAATTGGTATTAGGTCTTCCTTGAAGGTCTTATAGAATTCTGCACTAAAACCATCTGGTCCTGGACTTTTTTTGTGGGGAGACTTTTAATGACTGCTTCTATTTCTTTACGGGTTATGGGATTGTTTAGATGGTTTATTTGCTCCTCATTTAACTTTGGTTCCTAGTATCTGTCTAGAAAATTGTCCATTTCATCCAGGTTTTCCAATTTTGTTGAGTATAGGCCTTTGTAGTAGGATCTGATGATTTTTTTTAATTTCCTCAATTTCTGTTGTTATATCTCCCTTTTTGTTTCTGATTTTATTAGTTTGGATACTGTCTCTGTGCCCCTTGTTTAGTCTAGCTAAGGTTTATCTATGTTGTTGATTTTCTCAAAGAACCAGCTTCTGGTTTTGTTGATAATTTGTATAATTCTTTCTGTTTATACTTGGTGGATTTCAGCTCTGAGTTTGATTATTTTCTGTCATCTATTCCTCTTGGGTATAATTCCTTCTTTTTGTTCTAAGGCTTTAAAAAGGTGTGCTGTCAGGTTGTTAGTGTATGCTCTCTACAGTTTCTTTTTGTAGGTACTTAGAACTATGAGTTTTCCTCTTAGTACTGCTTTCATGAAGTCCCACACATTTTGATATGATGTATCCTCATTTTCATTATATTCTAAAAAGTCTTTAATTTCTTTCTTTATTTCTTTCTTGACCAAGTCATCCTTGAGTAGAGCATTGTTCAGTTTCCATGTGTATGTGGGCTTTCCATTGTTTTTGTCATTATTAAAGACCAGCCTTAGTCCATGGTGGTCTGATAGGGTAAAAGGGATTATGTCAATCTTTATTTTTTATCTGTTGAGGCCTGTTTTGTTACCAAGTATATGGTCTATTTTGGTGAGGGTACCATGAGGTGCTGAGAAAAATGTATATTCTTTTGTGTTAGGGTGAAATGTTTTATATATATATCAGTTAAATCTATTTGGTTCCTAACTTCTGTTAGTTTCATTGTGTCTCTGTTTAGCTTCTGTTTCCATGATTTGTCCATTGCTGAGAGTAGGGTGTTGAAATCCTCCACTATTATTGTGTGAGGTGTAATGGATGCTTGGACCTTTAATAAAGTTTCTTTTATGTATGTGAGTGCCCTTGCATTTGGGGCATAGATGTTCAGGATTAAGAGTTCATCTTTGTACATTTTTCCTTTGATGTAACTCAAGCTTTTGATTGTTAAACTGAAATTCTCCTTTGTTGCTTATCATCTTATTCTTAAGAGTACAAACACTGTTCAGCAACATTAAAGAAATCAAACTTGCACACAGACTGAAGGTAGAGATAGATCTTGTTCTTCTAAATGACTTCAGCCTAGTGCAATAACCCAAGGTCCTCTAGAAATTACTAGGTTAATTGTCTCTATAGTGTTTGCATTGTTATGTCCTATGAAGCTATTTACCCAAGAGTGATTAAGGAAAATTTAATCATCACTCCAGAGTCTGAAACAACATTTGAAATGAATGTAGTAACATGGAGATCTTAAACTAAGATACAGTAAAAATAGGACTGTTTCATGATGCCTATTGATAGATTCTATAGCTGGCTTCAGGTGTGTTTTTTCTATTGCGTCATTCAGCTCTCCAGCATCTCCCTTCTTTGGGACATCAAGTCTCTGTAGGATTGGACACATCCTTTCTCACTGAAGCCATACAAGGCAGTCCTCTGCTACATATGGTTGGTGGCTTAGTTTCTGGTAACTCTGAGGGGTCCGAGATAGTTAACACTATTGTTGTTCCTGTGGGGGATGTCATCCCCTTCAGCTCCTTCGATCCTGTCTCTAACTCTTCCATTGAGGTCCCTGACCTCAGTCCAATGGTTGGCTGTAAGTATCTATGTCTGTCTCAGGCAGCTGCTGGTAGATCCTCTCAGAGGATGATCATGCTAGGCTCCTGTCTGCAAGCACAACATAGCATTAGAAATAGTGTCAAGGTTTGATGCCTGTGCATGGGATGGATCTCAAGTTGGGCCTATCATATAATGGTCTTTCCTTCAGTCTCTGCTCCATTTTTGTACCTGCAGAAACAATTCTTGGTCAAAAATTTTCAAGATGGGTGGGTGGCCCCATCTTTCCACTTGTGGTCCTGGCTATCTACTGTAGGTGATAATATCATCTCCAATGAGTCCTGAAAACCTCTCACATCCTAGATCTCTGGGAATTTCTACAGGTTCCCCTGGCCCCCACCCCCAGAAGCTGCTTATTTTCATTCATTCTCCCATCCCTCTGGGCTTCTCTCCTGTCTTCCTCCATATCTAATCCTGCCCCACTTTTCCATTCCCCTGTCCCTCTCCCACTCAGGTCCCTCCCTCCTTCCCTTCCTCCCTACCTCCTTCCCTCCCTCTGCCTCCCTGATTATTTTCTTTTCCCTTCTAAGTGGGATTCAAGCATCCTACTTGGGTTTTCCTTCTTGTTTAACTTCCTACAATCTGTGAGTTGTATCATAGATATTCTGTACTTTTTGGTTAATATCCACTTATCAGTTAGTACACACTATGCATGTCCTTTTGAGTCTGTGTTACCTCACTCAGTATAATATTTTCTAGTTCTATTTACTTGCAAAATTAATAATATCCTCATTCTTAATAGCTGAATATTATTCTATTGTGTAAATGAACCACATTTTCTGTATCCATTCTTCCACTGAGGGACATGGAAATTGTTGCCAGTTTCTAGCTATTACAAATAAGGCTTTTATGAACATAGTGAAGCATGCGTCCTTCAGATATATTGGAGCATCTTTTGGGTATATGCCCAGGAGTGATAGAGTTGGATCTTTAGGTAGAACTATTTCTAGTTTTCTGAGGAAACACCAGATTGGTTTCCAGAGTGATTGTACCAGTTTCCTTCTTGTTTTGACTTACTATAGCAAAAGCTTGTGTTAACTCAGTGGATGATAAGGATCTGTGCTGCAAATTGAAGCAGTTCTATGCACAAAAGCATTTCTCTTTGATATAAGTTCTCTCTACTACAGCCTCATTTAATCTCTTTGCCCCATCTAATTTCAAATCAACTCTGCTCATTCTTTACATGTCTTGTTGTCATAATACTCCTTAGTTTGTTTGGTCTTCCATTATTTAATCTGCCATCTAGATATTCATTTAATAAATAAATATGTATATCTTAATAAATAAATATCTATTAATAGATTAAATATATAGAGTGATAGTTATTTATAATGTTGGTTACAAATTTATGTAACTTGAACCTCTTTGAAACAAAAACAGTATGTTAGTTTTTATTTAAAATAGTATTTGAGGGTGTATAAGAAGGCCTAGTGGATAAAAATACTTAACACCAAGATTGATAGCCTTAGTATGATCTCAGGACACATATGGTAGAAGGAAAAAGCATACTATTGCAAGTTTCCCCCTGATTTCCATGTTCATTTCATGGCATACATGCCTTGCACACATACATAGTACATACATTAAATGAAGTTAAAATATAATAAAAAAATAAAAACCACAATATTTGAGGGGCAATTCAGCACTGAGCATTGTAAGTTCTGACAACCTTATTCGTTTGTTTTATTTGTTCTAGATTACCAAACAGAATAAATGAAATAGTAAGGAAGATGTAAGAAAATGTAGGATCAAATGAAAAAAATTTGTCAAAAATATAAGTATATTTTCTAGAACCATAAATTAACATGTTGCATTGAACTAGTGTTTATTGACAGCTCCTACCACAACTCACAATAATAACTAAATTATAAAAGAGGTGTTATGATAGGCTTATTTAATAAGCTAGGATTTGAGGACATATAAGAAAACCCATACTTCATTATTTTCTGTCTTCTATTATCAAGTATATAAAAATGTAATATTCCTTTACAGACCCAGAAATCTCTAAGGCATATATAATAGTTATTTTCCTATATTAATTTCTCAGTTTTCTACTGTAAGTCAAAATTTCTTTTTTTAAGGTAATGAGATGTGAAAATCTTTATTGGATGTTTTATTTACATTTCAGATGCCATCCCCTTTTCCCATTTCCTCTCCCTAGAAAACTCCTATAATACCCCCCTTCTCCTTTTTGCTTTTATACTATTTTTTAAATGTTAATCAAAGGCTTTATAAGTTTGGTAATGCTCAATAACAAGATGCCCATATAATCAGAAGTGCAACCCAATACCCAACCTAGATATACCAACTACCTTTGACTGGTAGAGACACAAACATCTGCCTCCATGTCTCCGCCCCCCCACCCCCAGTTTCTTGTCACCTAGTTCCTTCTCTCTTCCTCTCCTTACTCCTCTTCTTTCTCTCCTTGCTCCTCACATCTTAGCTCCTCCTACATATCACCCTTCCTGTTAAAATAAAACTTTTCTCTTAAAATACAATTAGAGCGTAGCTATACCAATTTGTGTCAGTAAGGTACAAGATAGACAGTCCATCATTTTGTTGACTAACGAGAACCTCTGTCATCCCTCCTAACTAAAAGACTTAGTTCTGAACATGGCTTTTTTTCTTGGTTTTAGAATGAGTGTCAGCTGAAAATTATCCTCTCAAATCTTTTCTCTCAAAGTAAATAGCTGGGATTGGCTATGAGACTATAAGTTGAAACTATAAGTCTTCAACCCTGTCAGAAATCCAGAATGATTGAGTTAACTGAAATTATGGGAAGCACAAAGCATAACTTCTAAAACTTAACCAAATTGTAGAGATCTCTGAAAATCTGGACAGTTCCTGTACTATAAAACATTGGAACATTTGATTTTCAGTCTCCTGGCCCAGGATCATCTGACAGATCTAGTGATGCAGAATTATTAAGGGCTGATTACTCTGTCTTGGCAGATATAATCAGTTAACTATTCCGCAAGTGTGTCCTTTTCTGGAAAGTAGTTTGTCTGTAGATGAAACGAGGCAATTCTTGCCTAGTGGCTGTCTCACCACAACTGGAGTAACTCCTAAGATGCTCAATTTCTTCTTAGAATCCAAGACAGGAAGCTGTCAGGAGCAGACAGGTCTTTAATCAAAATGAACATTAATACAGAAACGTTTGTAACATCAATTCTGTGGACTTCTGAAAACCAACAGTCCATGTAAGGCAATCCTGACTGTTGTCTGTTAACTCCTCACAGCTATTTCTAAATAAAGTAGAGAAAACACCCTAACAATAAACTCAAAGACATGGATTTGCTATAGGCCCTTAACTCACAGGCTAACCATCTCAAATCAGTTAGAAAAGTTAAAGAAGGACTGAGTCTAAGCCTTATATTCATAAATGGGTTATACAGGCACAATGCCTATGAGAGTAACAATATTCATCTCACTTTTATATCAATAAGAAGCTCATACCAATGACAGCCTTAAATTTGAAATCAAAGTAAATTTGTACCATTTAAGAAATTATAACTTCATCTTAATAACAATTATACAGATTTTTACCAATAGGTTATGGTTATGCAATAAATCCTAGCTAATCCTCCCTGTTCCAACAAAACCACTACTTTTCCCTAGAGAGACAGCCCAATATTAACCACCTCAGTCCCCAAGCCCAGGGAATAGGGGCATCAACTCTTCATTAACTTCTTCAAGCTGATCATGGGCATTGAGATATTAGAAGAGGGGCGGGGGAAGAGTAAATTAATAAGCCTCTGACGTCTGTGTCTTCACTTCATCCAACTGGAGTTCCAGGACATCAGTGGTTCGAGCAGTTCTGCTCAGCCTACTTGATGAGTAGATACACTGAGGCAGTGTATTCTGCAATATCCAATTCTCAAAACAAATTTTAGTATCAAGATAATTTTTAGTTTTAATTCTGGAATCTAGTCTTCTGGCACCCTGCCTCTGTCATGTCTAATCCATATAGTTGTCGGAGTTTCTATGAGGGTGTGCTCCCACCATCCTCCCATTCAAGTCTCCCTGCTCTCAAATTTCCCAACACTAGGAAATCCGAACTTTCAGGCACCAATGACATCCACTTCCATTGATGCCTAACCACTTACCCCATCCCCCCTCCTCCAATTACTGAGAGTGTGCTCCTGCCATCCTCCCATTCCTGCCTCCCTGCTCTTGAAATTTCCCAACACAAGGGAATCCAAATTTTTAGGCACCAAGGCAGTCCACTTCCACTGATGCCTGGCAAGGCCACCCTCAATTACCTATACAGGTGGAGGCATGAGTCCCTCTCTCTGTGTTCTTGGGCTGGAGACTTTAGAATGGCTACTCCAGCTTGTTTCTTAGCACCATTTGCTCAAAAAAATTGTTTTCCAGCCTTTTACTCTAAGGTAGAGTCTGTCTTTTTCACTGAGGTGGGTTTCCTGTATGCAGCAAAATGCTGGGTCCTGTTTATGTATCCAGTCAATTAGCTTATGTCTTTTAATTGGGGAATTGAGTCCATTGATCTTAAGAGATATTAAGAAGCAGTGATTGTTGCTTCCTGTTATTTTTGTTCTTAGAGTTGTAATTTATCTTTGTGTGGCTATCTTCTTTTGGATTTGTTGAAAGAGGATTACTTTCTTGCTTTTTCTAGGGTATAATTTTCCTGTTTGTATTGGAACTTTCCTGCTATTATCCTTTGTAATACTGAGTTTGTGGAAAGATATTGTGTAAATTTGGTTTTGTCATGAAATATCTTGGTTTCTCCATCTTTGGTAATTGAGGGTTTTGCTGGTTGTATTAGCCTGGGCTGGCATCTGTGATCTCTTATGGTCTGTATGACATCTGTCTAGCATCTTTTAGTTTTTATAGTATCTGGTGAGAAGTGTGGTGTAATTCTGATAGGTCCGCCTTGTCCTTGGTCAATGTCATATTCCTGCCAAGCAGTCCATCACCTTGTCCTTGACCCATGTCAGATTCTTGCAAAGCAGCCCAAAGGCTCTCTGCCCTCCCCCTTTTTTATTTTATAAACAAGACTGAGCCTGTATTAGGTCATTCTGCCAAGAATGCCTTCCTTACCTGTCATGGAATATGCATTATCCAAAGCAATGCATTTTTATCTTAGGTTGGTAAGGCTCTGTGCAGAATCTTACCCCTCCTTGGCTTGCCAGTCTGTTAATTTAATAACTCTGCCTGGGAGTCCATTTTCAGGTTCAAGCCATGTGCTTGGCTGATAACATGTTGATGTTGTTGAAGAAAAGTTTTAACACAATGGGCAGGAATAAAAGTATTCTCGGGACAAAGAGGTCTGGTATGATCATGCTATATATGCCATTTTTAAGCTTGACCAAAATAGAAATATTGACCTCAGGCCATGGGTAAGTTTATCTGCAGTATCTACTACATAAATGGTCAGCAGAGCAGCACTCTTTAAATTCATAAGGTCACTATGAAAAGTTAAAACATCAAAAGAGGTATTAGAATTATTTCAAATACACTGCAATTATCTTTAAACTTTTTTCTAATTATAATGACTACCACTGCAAATTTTAAAACTAACATGAATTCAATGATATCTGCCATGACACTCAAGATGGCTCCTTATCCTCAAATTCTGAACCTCCTTTCAGTAATTTGAATAGGATAAAGAGCATCAATCCATTCTTCCAACTGCCTATTTAAATCCTCTGGTATGTTCAACACATTAGTAATATTTTTTCTTCTTTCTTTCTTTCTCTCTCTCTCTCTCTCTCTCTCTCTCTCTCTCTTTCTTTCTTTCTTTCTTTCTTTTTTAATGTGTAGGCCAGGCTGGCCTCTAACTCGTGATCCTCCTGCCTCTGCCTTCTTCAGCAAATCCTACCGGTGTGCACCACCACAACTGGCAACATTTTTTGCTAAATGATTAAACAAAAGTAGTTGTCTTAACTTCTTGTGTCACAGCAATTGCAGAAGCAGTGGTGCTAACAATTTATATAATTAAAGCTGTTCTACCAGCAATAATCAAGCCCACTACACTCTTGCTTCTGCTTAAAGCCTGATTCATTTCTTCCAGTACTTGCAAGCTATTTTTAGAATATCAAGGTTCTGTGCTACTCAAGGCAAGAAAACAAAAGCTGGTTAATGGACCTTCATAACTGACATGCCAGAACACAATTAGAAAGTGTATAATCAATGCAACTTACATTAATACTGTCAAAGAAACAAAAAGTATTTTTAACTTCACAATTAAAATAGCCTTAACACATGTACTAATATTTGTTTGAAATCCAGATCCTGTCCCAACTTTATCTCTTGCTAAAATAACATCATAGAGAGCTGCAGTTAACTTCAAAATATGTCTCTGAATATGTCCAGAGCCAGTCCTCCAAATAAAGACTGTTATTTCCAATATTGGATTGATTTCTAGACCAGTACATGATTGAGTCCGAAAAACTGGTCACATTTAAGAAAAATACAACAGTCATTATAACTTTTTTTTGATTCTATGTTCCACAATGTCTAAAAACTTGAGGCAAGGCAGCTTGTTGCATCAGGAGTATAGGTAAGCAATGGTGGGTCAGGAACATATGTCTAATACAACTTCCAAGTCACCATTGTCAGGACACTTAGCAAGCTCACAGGTCAGCATCATTCTTTGTCCTGGCATCAGCATGTTTCACCTGTCACTCTGGCAGCCACCACGCTCCTTCAGCATACTGCAGAAAAAAACAAAAACATGCTCTTTTTCCCATATTAAATACCTGATTCAGATCATGCCTTATGCCAGTAAGTGTATCTTTCCCTTTCACCTATGCATAAGTATGCCTAGTTGTAGAGGGTCATAGACACTCAGCAGAAAGTTCCTTGGCATTCAAATTAAAAAAATAAAACTTTAAAATAAAAAATAAAAATAATACAATTTAAATAAATTTGTGATGTACAGGGTATATATCTCCTCCTTTTTTTATTTTATGAAGATATTGTTTTAAAGTTCCATGGGCCCCTTTCAAGGTCTCTTGTCCTTAACAATTGTAAGGACATCCGTGAAATATGAGTAATATTAAATTGCTGCTAAAGAGTCTCAAATGTTCTATTGCAATAGCTAGTTCCATATTTGTTTGTTTGTTTGGTTGGTTTTCTTTTTGTTTTCGTTTTTAATTATTGGGTACTTTATTTATCTACATTTCAAATGTTATCCCATTTCCCCATTTCCCACCCTTCAGAAAATCCTTAACCCATCCTACCTCCTCCTACTTCTATGAGAGTGTTCCCCCACGCACCCACTCACTCTTACCTCCCCTCTCAAATTTTTCCTCACTGGGGCATCCAGCCTTCAAGGGACCAAGGCCCTCCTCTCCCACTGATGACTGACAAAGTCCATCCCCCTCTACAAATACAGCTAGAGACATGGGTCCCTCCATGTGTGTTCCCAGGCTACCTGTTTAGACCCTGAGAGCTCTGGTTGTTTGGTATTATCACTCTCCCCAGGGGGCCACAAGCCCTTTCAATTCCTTAAGTCTTCTCTCTAACTCATCCACTAGCAACCCTGTGGTCAGTTAGCTGTGAGCATCTGCCTCTGTATATGTCAGGTTTTGGCAGTGCCTTTCAGGAGACAGCTATATCAGGCTTCTGTCAGCATGCACTTCCAAACATCCACAACCATGTTTGCATATGGTGATTGCACCTGGGATGGATCCCCAGGTGGAGCAGTCTCAGAATGGACCCTCCTTCAGTCTTTGCTCCACACATTGTCTCATATTTCCTCCTGTGAGTATTTTGTTACTCCTTCTAAGAAGGACCAAAGAGCTCACACTTTGGTATTTCTTCTTGGGCTTCATGTGGTCTGTGAGTTGTATCTTAGGTATTGTGAGATTTGTGGCTAATATCTTTTTATCAATGAGTGCATACCATGTGTGTTCTTTTATGATTGGGTTACCTCACTCAGGATGATATTTTCTAGTTCTAACCGTTTGCCTAAGAATTTCACAAATTCATTGTTTTTAATATCTGAGTGGTACTCCATTGTGTAAATGTACATTTTCTGTATCCATTTATCTGTTGAAGGTAATCTGGGTTCTTTCCAGCTTCTGGCTATTATAAATAAGACTGCTGGGAACATAATGGAGGGTGTGTCCTTGTTATACATTGGAGCATCTTTTGGGTATATGACCAGGAGTGGTATCACTAGACTCTCAGGTTTCAGGTCTGAGAAACCACCAGACTGATTTCCACAGTGGTTGTACCTGCCTACAATCCCAATAATAATGGAGGAGTGTTCCTCTTTCTCCACATACTTGCCAGCATCTGCTGTCACCCAAGTTTATACACTTAGCCATTCTGACTGGTGTGAGGTAGAATCTCAGGGTTGTTTTGATTTATAATTCCCTGATGACTAAAGATGTTGAACATTTTTTTAGGTGCTTCTCAGCCATTCGATATTCCTCAGATGAACACTCTTTGTTAAACTCTTTACCATATTTTTTTAAAAAATAGAGTTATTTGATTGTCTAGAGTCTAATGTCTTTAGTTCTTTGAATATTTGAATATTAGCCCCCTATCAGGCTTGGTAAAGATCTTTTTCCAATCTACTGGTTGCCATTTTATTCTATTGACAGTGTCCTTTGCCTTACAGAAACTTTGCAATTTTATGAAGTCCCATTTGTCAATTCTTGATCTTATTGCATTAGCCATTGGTATCCTGTTCAGAAATTTTTCCCCTGTGCCCATGCGTTCGAGGGTCTTCCACACTTTCTCTTCTATTAATTTCAGTGTGTCTGATTTTATATGGAGGTCCTTGATCCACTTGGAATTGAGTTTTGTACAAGGAGATAAGAATGGGTTGACTTGCAATTTTCTACATGCTGACCACCAGTTCAAACAGCACCATTTGTTGAAAATGCTGTCTTTTTTCTACCTAATGGTTTTAGCTCCTTTGTCAAAGATCAAGTGACCATAGGTTTGTGGGTTCATTTCTGGGTCTTCGATTCTATTTCATCAATATTCTTGCCTATCTTTGTACTAATACCACACAGTTTTTATCACTATTGCTCTGTAGTACAGCTTGATGTCAGGGATGTTGATACCTCCAGAAGTTCTTTTATTGTTGAGAATAGTTTTTGCCATCCTGAGTTTTTGTTATTCCAAATGTATTTGAAAATTTATCTTTCAATCTCTGTAAAGAATTGAGTTGGAATTTTGATGGGGATTGCACTAAGTCTGTAGATTGCTCTTGACAAGATGGCCATTTTTACTATATTAATCCTGCTTATCCATGTGCATTCTTTCTTCAGGGAAAGCTACCGGAGCTTCTATTGATTGGGGAGGAAAATGGAATAAATCAAGACCAAACATGCCTCTCAGAGTTTATCTTTATGCTGCAGTTCTGAATCCTCTCCACGAACGGAGGCCCTCCTCGGTGCTGGCGTAGGTGGGTTCCCGGGTTTCGGCACCAGCTGTGACCCGCGTAATCGTCTCACTGGCAAGGACGCACTCGGGCACACAGGATCCTTCTGCAGCACGTGTTTATTCCCATGTGTGGAGGAGGAGAAACCAGATCTAACATGGTGCTGCTTTATATACACCCTAGGGTGGGGTGGACATATCTGATTGACTGCTTGCTCAAATTCCCATGTGACGTCCCAGGTTGGGCGGTGATAGGCGGTCCTTTGCCATTGCACATGCGCTATTTTACTTGTTTACCCACGAGTGTCAGGTGCCAGCGTCATCGGCTCCCCACACTTTTGTACTTCCATATGAATTTTGAGTTTAAAAGGTTTATAATTATTAACGATAATTTTTAATTTATTTTATGTAAGAGAGAGAGAGAGAGAGAGAGAGAGAGAGAGAGAGAGAGAGAGAGAGGAGTGAATATCACAATTCTTCAATGCTTGTGTAGAGTTAAAAGGACAATGTTCAGTAGATGGTTTTCTTCTTCCACTGTGAGTTTTGCAGCCAAGAGTCAGTGGTCAGGTTTGAATGACAAATACTTTCACCAACTGAGTCATTTTGTTGGCTCTAAGTTTCATAGTTTTGTGATTAGTGTCATTACAATTAAATTACACCATAATTTGTAGGCCACTTTAACAACATAGCTATTTTCACATCTTTAATATTAATGAAAGATGAAAATGTTTTCCATCTTTTGGTGTCTCTGGCTTCTTTTGTTTAAAACTGTTTATTATAGAAGTGTTTAGCCTCTTGGGTCAGATTTATTTCTAAATGTTTTATTACTTGTTTGGAAACTATTATAAGTATGACATTTTTCTGGTTTTACTTTCAGTAAGTTATTTGTTATTTGTAAAACAGTTGCTGGGTTTGAATACTGCTTTTGTGACCTATTACTTTACTGTAAGTGTTTATCTGATTGGAATGTTCTGGTGATGGTAAGATGCCAACACAGATTAGACAGTCTACCCCATTTATCCTAACTGTTTGGTTTCATATCTACCTATATCTGGTTAAAGTCATGCTTAACATCCACTTTCATTTTCGCTTCCCCTCTCTCCCTCACCCTGAGTCTTTCCCACTCTTCATTCCATCTTTTTTCCTTGTCCAATCACAGACCTCCTGCTGCACTAATATTTAAAATAGACTGGGCAGGGAAATTTCTGCCACATTTGTTCATCTTATATTTTTTCGAAGAAAAGTTTATGTCCAGATAACTCCATGTACTGTTCTTTGTTAATATCTGTCATGGTTTTTTTTTTTTTTTTTTTTTTTTTTTATTTTATCTGTTGCTTTTGTGTTTGTCTTGGTCTCATTTTATATGACTTGAGGTTATTCATTTGGCGTTTTTTGGGGGATTGCTAGTTTTTTAAAATGTAACCTTTCATAGCTATAAACTATACCTTTAGAACTGCCTTAGATTTACTCTAAAGGCTCTGATAAGTTGTGCTTTTATTTTCATTTGAGTCTAGCAGAGACTTTTGTTGACAGACATTTTTGCGTTCTCCCTAATTTCCTTATTCTTTTATATTTTATAGTTGTGTTAGATGTGTACTCACTCACAAAACTTATTTAGCCATGTGTATCTGTGCATAAGTTTAAAATATTAATGATATCATGGAGATGGCTATTTAAAGTGATTAATTTTGTTACATTCTTTCTGTGTGTGCTTGCACACATGTGTGTGAGAGTGAGGGAGAAGGAGGAGGAGGGGGAAGGGGAGAGGAAGAGAGAAGGAGAAGAAGAGAGTGCACATTTGGGAGTTAGAGGAAAATTTATGGGAGTTCATCCTCTTCTTCTACTATGTGGGGCATAGAGATGGAGTTTGGGTCCTCATTAGCATCTTTACCTGCTGAGTGATTTCATCAGCCAAAGCGACAGGAAATTCTAGGGAATAAATAAAATTCAGATTCCATAAAATGCTATTCTTACATGGAAGATGGAGTCTACAAATTTGAGTTATTAGCATTCACTCCAGGTGTTCCTGCTGCAAGTGACTTCACTTTGCAGCCACAATATTAGAGACTGCACTATGGGCCTTATTCATGAGGGAATTCAGAATTAACTCTGGAATTGGTACTATTTTTACTTTCTACTACAACTTTTCTACGATAACTACACTTCCCCCTTAAGTTTATCACCTAATTTCTAACGAACAACTTATGCAAATAACAAAAGTGGATTTGTTATTAACAATAAATATTTTGTCTTTTAAAAAGCAAGCAACATTTTCCCACAGGAAGAGATAAAGTTATATTCTTTTTCATTTATTTGTTCTGCTTCCATTATGCACTATGGTAGAAAAATAGAATCTACATTTATAGTTTTCTTTGAAAATTGATACTTTTGAGCTGTCTGAACTCATAACTTCCTGAGAAGAAGTCTGAGTCTGAAGAAATAAAAAATAATTTAGACTGTTGCACTAAAATGCCCATATAGAGCTAAAGGTGCATTGTGTAAATATCATTTTAAAAACCTGTTAAATTTTTTTTACCACTTTTAAAATTCTTTTGTGACTGTTTCTAAGTTTACCTAGCTGAATATTTCCACAGAGTATCATATTATTCAGTACATATATCTTTGTTCATTTGTTTCTATATGTTTTCTGAGGAAGTGTATTCCTACTGATCTCTCTATTGCTTCAGATAGAAGCCATGAGTTATTTTCCATTCCAAGAAGGACTAAATTGATGCACACAGTGATCATTTACCAGAAGCAGGAACAGCAGCAGAGGGCTACACTTGCCTTATTAAGATGAAATTTCTGGTTTTATTTATTCTGAAAAAAATCTCTGTCTCCAAATAAAGGATTAGTCTAGGGACTCGGCACATCAGCCTTGCTACTTCAAGTACAAAAGTGAACGGTATAAGCATTACAGTGCACTCTTTATAGCAGCTTATTTGTAGGTAGGAAAATGAAAAATTCTAGAAAATATTAGTTTCTATTAAAAGGTAAAATGCAAAGAGGCTACTGTCAATTCAGGCTGTGCTTGTTGATTTCCAAATAACAATCCTGTCTCCAGAGTCATTAAAAGCATTGCTCTCCTGAGAGGAGACAGAGACTCTTTTGCCTTCAGAGCTGAATAAACCTGGTACATCACTTTGTCATATTTTATGAGAACAGTGGCCCTGAGGATCTTAGTTTTCTCAAAAAAAAAAAAAAAAGAAAGAAAATGAAGACAAAACTATCAAAGATTTTCTATGTTACCTTCTTTACAAAAGTACACAGGCACACACACACTTAGGAAAAATTCATAAGCTATATACTTGGCAAACATTTCCAATTTTTAAGGGTAACTGCCCGCCAGAAGATGTCTTCAAAAGTAGTATATATGATTCATTAATACATTTTTGCATTTTAAAAGATCTTTATGTTACTTGAAGATAGAGTATTTCAAAAATTCAATTAGAATGCATATTCTTATCTTAATGTGAAAAACTTGTGAACATTAATCTGCTTCAGGTGATAATAGATTAAAAGTGATGTAGAAATTTAAAGTAATATATGTATATATTGTGATTATGATATAATTACATCATCACCTCTTTCTCCAACCCTTCTCATATTCTCTTCTTGTTCTCTTTCAAAGTACATTTGAAAATAAAGGAACAAATAGTTACTGTACCATTAATATGTGAAAAAGTTAATTTATATGTAGGACTGTGGATAGAATCTGCCCCACACATACTCTTCCTGTAGAGGTTCAAAAATCCCCTTTCTGTTGAAGTGCTTTGGGCCATATTTGATACAGGCCTGGGCTAAGACATGGCAATCTACAAGTTTACACTGTGTACTCTGTGCTGTCAACTTGGAGGGACAGTAGACTGCATGATGCGATTCAGATACACTTAGAGAACAATTATTCTATAGTTATGGAATACTAAGTGTTCTTACTAACTGTGATGTTCCTTATGGTGGGTGGGGTTGCTAAGTGATTCAAACTGTGAATATGACTGTTTATTGGTTTAATTTTGTTTTCAAGATTATAATGTAATTTTAACATTTCTTCCATACTTTTACTCCCTCTACATACTCCCATATACTTACCCCTCTCTTTCTCAAATTCATGGCTTCTTTTTTCAATAATGGTTGTTGCATGCATATATGTATATCAAAACACATTCTTAAATACAACCTTCTCTGTCCTTTGATACAGCGTGGTTTTAAGGCTGACCATTTGACACAGGACAACCATCTGTTATGTGCTCGCCTGAGGAATAATACTTCTCCCACTTTCAGTTTTCTTCAGATTCCTGTAATCCCTTTTGTAGGGTTGAGACCTTCTGGGATTTTCTCCACTCAGTTGGCATGACCATTGCTGTCATCCTTGTTAGCTCTCCCTTTGGCATTTGGTGAGATTTTATGGGTGAAGCTTCTGTTATTACTAAGAGACACAATGCCATAGTAACCCTCTCCACCAGTCCTCTGGTTTTTACAATCTTTCCATCCTCTTCTGCAAAGTTCCCTAGCTGTAGGTGTGTGCTTTATAGATGTATCCATTGGGACTGGGTTGCACAACTCTGCATTTTTATTGGTTGTGGTTTTCTGTAGTGGTCTTTACCTATTGGAAAGAGAAATTTTCTTGATCATGAGTAAAGACTACACTTATTTGTCAACATAAGGTCAAATGTTTACAGATTGTTATTACAGATTATGCTGGTTTTGTAAATTAATGATTCTAGATTCTCCTCCAGGAACCTTGACTTCACTTGTACTCAGTAGTTAGCTAGGTTTCCAGTACTAGCTCTGTTTTTCCTAGTTTAGTAGATTTTTAATCAAGTCTGATTAGAGAGATATAGACTACCACCAAGGTATGCAAGCCACTACAGAACCCTTAAAGTTATCATGCCATGCTGGTCATGATAACTGCATTGGCCATCACATGCATTGGTGTGATAGTTGGGTTGAACTGTTAGTTGCATCACCCCTTTGAAAGCATTTGTTGTGCTTTCAGGTAAAATAAAAGCTACTATTCATGTGTAGGTAGTGGCTGCTGGGAACGCAGGGCTCCTCATGCCAGGCTGTGGGTAGTTGGCTGGGAATGCTGAGAGTTCCTCCAGGGGGAAGTTAGGCATGGCTGCTGTGGCTCCATGGTTCCTCACAGGCTTTGTTCCAATGACACGAGAAAGTCCATGGGTTTTTACAGGCTTTAATGTCATGGCAGATGGTGGATGGATCTGGATGCACTCCTCCAAAAAAAAAAAAAAAAAAAAAAAAAAACCAAGGCAGACCTGAGTTAAATAGGGAGGGAGAGAGGGGGGGAAGTACTGGGGAAGAATGCTTAATTGTCTCCACCTTCTGGCCTTCAGGTACCTCATTAGTATGTAAATATCTCTAGGGCCTGAGGCCTGTTCCTCTTGACTGTTGGCAATAGACCTCTCTGTGGAAGGGGTTGTTGGAGGACTGAAGCTAAATGAAAAGAACCAGGGCCTGGGAGCAGAGCTGAACTCCTGCTGTCCAATAAGGTTCTGGGGTTCCAAGCTTGTGCTCGACCAATCACCCAGCTGCTTCTCACAGCCCACCATCCCACATTCATGGAGAGAGCAATTCAGATCAGTTTCACCTAGAGAGTCTTTGTCTAAGCCTGAATGCTGATGCCTTTGGTCAACATCAAAAGTTGAAAGGTGAGTCTTTATTGCTGACATTATTGTTTAAGGATGAACTTTGACAAGCTCTCTAAAAGTGCCCTTTCTGATATCCTCATCTTGGAATTCCTTTCTCAAGAGCCTTTAAATCAATATTTCTCAGTTTTCCAAATGCTGTGACTCTTAAATTCTTCATGTAATGGTGACCCACAACCATATAATTATTATCATTGGTACTTCATACCTGTAATTTTGCTACTGTTATAACTCATAGTGTAAATATTTTTGGAGTTAGAGGTTTGACAAAGGAGTTGGGACCCACAGGTTTAGAACCACTGTTCTAAACTGGTAAAGCACTTGGCTCCTCTTTCACTCTTCAGAAGCTTGTTTCATAGTCACTTAAGTTATTAACGTCAGCAGTGTTTTATGGAAATTATTATTTATTGATCAATATTGCTTAGTAGATAATAAGATAATTTGTATGATTCAAAGGTTTTTATTATTTTCCATCATTTTAATTCTGAGATCCCTTGCCTTATTTCTTCTTAATTTAAAGAAAAAAAGGCCTCAAAGTTTGTTTAGTTCAATTGATGATCCTAAGAAATAATTAGTGAGTTTTTAACAGTATCCAAAATTTAGAAAACAACTGAGCTAACTTACAGAGTGAATAAACAACTATAACTTAGAAATAATAAGATCTAAAACCTTGGCAAGGACTTTCTGGTCATTCTGTCTCTATTAACATTAAATAATTTTATCTGCAGAAAATAACTTATTTTTATCTATATACATGCTTTGTAAAGAATGAAACGTTTATAAGCCTTTTCTTTAAGTCACGTCTTAACCCTTCATATTCAATGATATCTACATTTTTAATATAGTTTTGCTGTTTTTTGAGTCCTGTTTATGATTAAAACACATTGAAATAAAAATTTATATAATTACACATTGAGAATTCTTCAGTTCATTTCTTGCCATTAGGGATTATATTTTGTTAGAGTTGTGAGGTGGCTCAGCAGATAAAGGATCTTGATGTCAAGCCTGGTGATCTGAGATCAATCTCTGGGACATACACGGTAAAAAGAGAGGTCCAGTTTCCACAAGTTGTCCTCTCATCTAAACACACACATTGTGGCATGAGTGCACACATATATACATAAAGTAAAAACACTTAAAATCGCATTTGATATTGCATTATATTTCATTGAATATTTTCCCAACATCTTTTTAAAAAAATTCTTCCATTATACAATACATTCTGACTGAAGTTTCCCCTCTCTCTACTCCTCCAGTTCCCCCTTCCTTAACTCCTCCATATCTACTTCTCCTCTGTTTCTTTGGAAAAGAGCAACTAACTCTCCCAGGAATATCAACACAGCATAACAAGATGCAATAGGCCTAGGCACAAACTTTCATGTCATGTCTGAGTGAGGCAAACTAGTAGGAAGAAAATGATCCCAAGAGAAGGTCAAAGAGTCAGAGATACCCTCTCTCCCATTGTTGGGAGTCCCACAAAACACAACCATAACATGTATGCAGAGGACCTAGCATAGATTCCTTAATTGCAGCTTAAGTTTTTGAGCCACTGTGAGCCCTGTTTAGTTGATTCTGTGGACCATGATCTCCTGGTGTCCTCAACCCCTTAGCTCCTACAGTGTCTCCTCCCTCTTTTCTTTTGTGATGTTATCCAAGCTCCAAGATGAAAGACTTGATGGAGATCTTCAATTAGGGCTTTCTCTCTGCCTAACGTTTGGCTATGGATCTCTTCATGCAACTATCAGCTGCCCAAGGAGCCCACCGATGATAGTTGGGCTCGGCACTGATCATGAGTATAGCAGACTACAATTATGAATCATTTTATTGATTTTTTTTTAATCTTAGATCTGTAGGCTCCCTAGACTCTGGGTCCTGGCCATCCAGGAAGTGTCAGGTATGAAATCCCTTTTCTTGCATGAGCCTCACATTAGACCAGTCATTGGTTGATCCCTCCCACAAGTTCTGTGCCTCTATTGACCCAGTACAACTTGCAGGCAGGATATTTTATAGGCTGGAGGTTTTGTGGTTGGGTTGGTGTCCCAGTAACACCACTAGAAGTTGCCTAGTTACAGAAGATGACCAGTTCAGGTTCCAATCTTTCATTCCTAGGGGTCCTTTCTCAAACCCTATTGCACTATGTTTCCCCATCAACCTCCAAATGCTCTCCAATTTCAGTTGTCTCTTCTAATACTCTCTCCTCTCAACCTCCATGCCTAATTTCTCCTACACCCAATCCCATTTGTCCTAACTTAATATGAAAAATCTATTTCCCCTTTCCAGGGAGATCCATGTTTTCCCCTACAGTTCTCATCTCTACCTAACTTCTCTCGGGTTGTGGATTGTAGCGTGATCATTACTTATCACCTAATATTCACTAATAAGGGAGTAAATACAATGTATGTCTTTCTGGGTCTAGGTTATCTCACTCAGGATGCATAAAAATTTCATGATATCATTTTTTTAAACATCTGAGTAATAGTACATTATGTAAATGTACCAATAGAGAGACATTCCAGTTTCTTGCCATTATGAGTAAAGTCTGTCTGAACATAGTTCATCAAATGTCTTTATTTTGGGTATATGGCCAAGAATGATATAGCTGAGTCTTGAAGTAGATTGATGGACAGTTTTCTAAGGAGGAACCACCGTATTGACTTTTATAATGGTTGTACACATTTGCACTCCCACCAGCAATGCAGGGGTGTTTCCCTTATTCTATCATATTGTTTTGGCTTATTTTGATTCACATTCATATACATTTGCTTTCCATATTTATTCAATTTCTGTTGTTGTATAGAAATCTAAGTCCAGTAAAAGAAATTGAAACAATTATAGGACGTTAAATTTAAAATCATGTAATGTACATTTTGAGGTAACTAAAAGTAGGAAAATTACTGTACCAGATGTTTATTGAATAAAATTTAAACATAGTAGCTTAGTAATATTTTCAAGATACTCATAGCCACATTTATATACAGAAATAGCTGTAGATGAAAAATATTCTATTTCCTATGTGGTCATTGTTTATATTCAAGCAAGTTTCTAATGAATGTTGCATGTTGTTGATAATACAGTGGCATTATTACTTTTACATAATTCCATCTGATGCAACTCAAAGTTTGTTAAATTTCTTACTCAAATGATCAAAGGTAGAAACAATACATAAAATTGACAAATTTTAATACTGTCACTCTTGAGCACATATGCAACAACTATGTTTGAGGTTAAGGCTTAATATACTTAGGGCTCCAATTATTACTCTCTTTTGATAATGATTTTTATCATGTTTCATGTTTGTAATATTGATAACAAATGCTGTTATATTGTTATAAATAAAAATTTTGTGGTAAATCTAATTTGTGATTAATGTAACTTCTAGCAAAGCTGAATTATATGTTGAAGATAGGCCTATAATTCTTTATAAAATGTAGACAATTACATAGCATTTGAGTTCCTCAAGAAGTTGGTAAACATAAATGTTTATGTTTTAAACCTTTTAATTCCTCCAGAGAACCATTATCATTTTATCCAAGTCTGTTTTAACCCAGTGATGTCATGTATTCTTCTATTGATTTGCCTCATCTTTTCTCATCTCCCATACAATTCACATCCTATCTGATGTTTATGATAGTAATGAATAGATAAACTGTCAGGAAACATGAAAGTATTTAGCACATCCACATGGATATTCATGTAAAAGTTGACATTGTATGATTGTCAAACACAAAATATTGTGTTACTTGTTAAGAAGTATTTATTAAAAATATATTGATCATTTCATTAATCAAAGTATTTGTTTCTTCATGTAAAACTTGAGCTTTTTAACAGAAAAGACAAGGATGAAGATGGGCAAGTGTATAGACAAGTGTTAACATCAAATGCTCAAGTAAATTGAGTTTTTAACTAACAAGTAAGTGAAAAGATCCATAGATAATCTTCTATATTCTATTAAAAATACATTTCTGTCAAACATTGTTGGGCCATGGAACTCTATCCTGGTCCTTGGGTTATGAGTGTTCAGCCACGCCCCCAGAACCCAGGGACCTGTCACAAGGTTTAATCTCCATTGAACCTGCACCTTCAGTCACATAGAGGGAGTGATCTAAAGGTGTGTGTGTGTGGGGGGCGTAGCTAATTAAGTTATTCCCTCCCCTTAAAAGCCAAGCTCCCCTGGCTTATCGGGGTGTGTGCACCATTTACACCCATTCACCACACCATGAACAATAAAAACTTTAGGAAACCGGACTCCACATGTCTCCTGGGCCTGCCACCGCCAGGTTCTCAGCCTTTGGAACCTTGAACTACAGCTGCCGGCCTGCTGCAGTGGCTGTGTGAATGTAGGACCCTCCGCCAGTGGTGTGGGAAGCCTGTCCAGGCCCGGGACCCAGTCGCTGACCCTTTCGACTTTGTCCTCCACCGCTGGCCTCTCTCCCCCCCCCCATGAGTTTTTCCCTACAACTGGCGCCCAAAGTGGGGCACAAACAGCCACGTGTCTACAAGAACCATCCTGGCTGAGTCTGCTAAGCAAGTATACTTCCTGCAAGACGTGGTGCCAGAGCTCTCCTGGTCCTCTATCAGCAGGCGCCCACGTTCCCTGCCTCTATTCTGCTGGGCTTCCAGAGACCCTGCAGATGGTGGCCAATCTCGGCACATGGACCTGTCGCCATGCGTCCCCACAGTCTCTGTCCTGCTGCTCACTCACCCCCCCCCCCCCCCGTGGCGGCTGGGGCCCAGAATGAAGATTCTCACCAAGAGCCCTGCACCCACTCTTGCTGAAATCAAGTTGAGTTTGCTCCCTGCCCAAGTGCAAGTCTGCTTGGTGTGGTGTGAGTGTGAGCACACCTGCTTAGCCTCTGCTCCTCTGTGCTAAACTCAGTCTTCCTGAGACACCCACCCACACAGGACAGCATAGACCAACAACACAATAGAGATCCACACTCATGCAGCCACGCACGGGCCTACATTGTTTCCCACAGGTGGTGGACAACACTCGCAGAGCCAGCTCCACAAGCGCCCCCTAATGGTTCCTGCAAAAACCATGAGTAACATTTTTCTCTGTCCACCCTACTCCCTCTTTCTCTCTCTCTCTGATTCTTAGCTACAGTCACACTTCTGCCTAGTTCAAAAAGACTAGGTCTCTTTCTCTCCCCACGTGTTCTCCAACTAAAGGACAAGATGGCGATGGCTTCCTAGCCCCCCATTCTTCCCATCCCCCCAGCTCCACAGAGGGCTCCTTCACAGCTAACAGCTGTCCTTCAAGCCACAGTTCCTGCTGTAACCCTCTTTCTAAGACTGTTTCCCTTGGTTGAGAGACTCCTTCTCGAAGCTGAGACTGTCCTTTCTCTCTCTCTCTCTCTCTCTCAAGATTTCCAGCTCCAAACTCTAGTCCCTAGCACCCTACCAGGTAGCTTCTTCCCCTGATCCCTCATCATATGCAGCAGGCTACAGCTATTTGGCTTCACCTGCTTGCCTGAAGCAATAGGACAGGGCCCTCCTTGTTACCCAGCCCTGTGTTCCTTAGCCAGCCTATGCTTCCCCTCCCCCTCAGTCATTTACAGCTGACTAAAGCTACTTAGCTCAGCCAGCTTGCCTGGAGCAGCGGATCTAAAATCCTGCCTGTACCCTTTGCCCTCATGCCACCTACCAATTTCTCTCAAAAGCTGCCTGGCTATACAATCCAACTTCCATGTGTCTTTCCCATAGACACAGACTCTCACTCTTTCTCTTAGCTCTCCTATCAAGCCCCAATGCTTCTTGTTTTAAACTTTTCTTCAAAGTTGGCCTTTCCTCTTATTCTCTACATTTAACATTTACTGGCTAAGAAAAAAAGAACAGGGAATACAGGGGGCTTCTCTGCTGAAACATCCAGCCATCACATGACAGAACAGCAACCACATGGCAGAACAAGCCCCTCCCCACTGCTTCTTCTTCCCAACAGGAAGACCTGCAACCTATTATTCAACCAAAAATTTTAAACGTTTCCTTTTCTTCCTAACAGGAACAGCTAAAGCAACAATGCTTGCTGTTTTCAACCACAAATTTTGTTATTTTTTTGTTTTAATGCTTCCTTTTCTCTCTAACACTCATGATATATGTCCAACATTTTTTTTTCAACCTTTATGATTTCTTCAAGGTTCAAAAGTCATCTAATTTACTTCCACAGGTTAAATCAACATGCTGATCACCATTTCTTGAGTCTTAATTAACAACTAATTTCTTTTACAGACAAATGGTTGCTGCCAATCCCAGATACATAATTAACATTGTTTTTCTCCCTCAGCCATCCAAAAACAGACTCAAAGATACTTTCCAGGGCTAAAATTTCTTCAAACACCTTTGCCTTTCTCAGATCTTAACGACAGACCATAATGTGCTTGTTCCCAAGCAATTTAATGCTCAATATCCAGCCATTACAGATATCTCTCTGCCAGAGATGCTGCTTCCCTGCTGGGATTATCTTACAGGTATACCCACAGATCCAACAGAATCCACGCCATCTTCCAGAACCTGCCTGAGATGCCAAGCTGCTTTCTCCCAGCCACCTCATCTGACTGCAGACTCCAGAGACATATCGAGGCCCAGAGACAGTAACACCTCCTGGAATCTGCAAAGCTACCTTCTTCCAGCCACCTCCTCTGACTGAAGACCCCAGAGACATGCTGAGATCCAGAGATGCACGCCAAAACCCAGAGACACTCACTACAGAAGACAGATCCAGACCTTCCAGCTACAGATGAACTCTTTTGCCAAAGTCACATAGCTAAAGTTACATGTTAGTGAGGAAAACATAATGTCTATTTAGATTAATCAGATGTCATTACCCTCAAACTGTACAACCTGTGTTTAATTGTTTCAATGATCCCCTGCCTTCCAAACCCTACCCTCCATTCCCATTACCCTTGACTTAGTTATGCTGCACCCTCCAGCCTGCATAGTGTTTCTTTTGACCCCTTCATCCAAAATTTTCACTAATAGAGTGTGAGGTGTTGGGCCGTGAAGAGATGGTTTGATCTCTCTGGTAGAGTGCTGGGTTTGAGGTAGCTGGGGACCCAACAGGACATTGCCTGTTAGGGACAGCATATATCTCCCCATGCTCCCAGATTCCAGACTACTCCATGTGGTCCACATCTCTCATTCACCTGCACTTGCAGACTGCAGATGACACAGAGTTGCCCCTCCTTTTATGAAAGAAAAGAGAGTGGGATGTCGGGCCATGGAACTCTATCCTGGTCCTTGAGTAATGAGTGTTCGACCACGCCCCCAGAACCCAGGGTCCTGACACAAGATTTAATCTCCATTGAACCTGCACCTTCAGTCACATAGAGGGCATGATCTAAAGGCGGCGGGGGGGGGGGGGGG
>JANHMN010000014.1:9023770-9042143 GCA_030674055.1 Rhabdomys pumilio | reverse complement strand
TTTTTTATTTTGGGGGAATGGTATGGAGGTCATAAGGTTGGGAGGGGTGACATGGAAGGATTAGAAAATGAGTGCAATCAGGGGATATGATGTGAAATTCCCAAAGAATCAATGAAAACATTACTTTGAAAAATAAAGAAATTCAAGAATAAAACACTTAAAAAACACTTCTCTAATTATTATAAATCCATATTTAACAAGCACATAGATTCTCACTTGTGCTTATTCAAGAAAGATACGTCTAACACACTATGAGCATTATCTCATATCCACTGAAGATCATAAGAGCAGAAAGTAGGTTTTGTTTCTTATGAATCAATCAGAATCACCATAATACTGTAAATGGTAGGATTTATCCTAGATTTTTAAAAGGTAAATGGTAGTATTTCCATTATCTCTTGCTCAGCATGTTTGTTATTGATACAGAAAAAGTCCACTGAGTTTTGTGAGATGATTTTGTATTTTGCCACTTTACTGTAAGTGTGAATATTTCTAGAAGTTTACTGGTGGAGAATTTTGGATTTCATGCATAGTACCATCTCATCTTTTAACATGAATAATGTATATAAATAAATGTGTGTTTGTTGTAACAATAACATTTAAAGAAGAAGTCACAAATCTGAGGAGGCTCGGGGACACATAGGAGTATTTGGATGGAGATTGAGATGCGAAGTATGTAAATACAGCATTCATGTATGAAATTCTCAAATATTTTAAAGCTAAAGTGCAAAACAATAGTTGTTAGTAATTGCCATAATATGCAATGAGAGAATAAACAATATGGTCCTTTTCTTCCTATTCGTGATATCTCTGAACTGATAAGTGACACTAATATAAACATAAATGTTGCTTTTATTTCCTCAGAGGAAGGTAAGAGATGAGAGCCATGTCCAATCAGTCTGAATATTTGGCTTGGGTTGAGCCCAGAGTGTTTCTTTCCCTGTACTAACAATCCTTAAGCTTAGGCCTGGAAGCTTCTAGCCTCCATACAATGTAATCTTCTATAAACCTGGACCTTAATGACTTTAGCTTCCAGTTTCCATCTGTTAGGTCTAAAATGTTTCAGACATCAAGATTTACTGCTGAATAAACTCACCTTTCTAGCTCTTTCTGAACTCTGGATGTCTGGCTCAACTGAGCTGTTCTGGCTCTAACTCCTCTTCAAGCTGACTGACTCAATCCAGCATCTCTTGGCTTCTGACTGAATTGCTCTGCTTGAAAAGGCTGCCTCTGAGGCTCCATGAAGTGAGGATGCTCTGCTCTGAACTGGCCTCAACTGCATTAAACTGAACTGTTCTGCACTGCACTGCACTACACTGCACTGCACTGAACTGCACTGCACTGAACTCTTTTGAAGTAGCCTCATTTTCTCGTCTGTTTTTATGAAAGATGTCCTATCTCTGACTTATTTTGCCAAATCTTTCTCTGACTCCTTACTCTGTCTGCCTAAATTAGATATCATTGTTTGGGATTAAAGGTGTACAGTAAGAGCCTGCCTGTATTCTAGCCAGAGAAATTAAAGGTGTGTAGAGTGTTTGTATTCCAGCCATATCTTATCTTTGGATGTAATCCCTTGCCAGAGCAGCCAAATTGATAGAATAAAATTTTATCATGCTCAACAGTATTTTACACTTTGCTTAAATTTAAAACAAATTACTCCAAAGGCCACAGGAACAGGCTTCAGAGTGGATGAGTTTCTGCAGTGACAGTTTCATCTCTATGTCATACTTCTGCTCTCACTGAATAAAGGTCCTCATCCCCAGATCAGCTTTGGTTTACTAGAAAGTTAGTGGTTTAAGAGCTAAAGCCTTCCAAATTCTTTCTTTCCATCACAACCCATAAAATGACAATTACTGTTAAGTAAAACTTTTCACTCACATTATATTTTGAACTCCCCTGATCACATACATATTTTCTGTGATCTTAAGAACATATTAGATAAAATGGACTGAAATGCTTTGACGTTCTCATGTTGCTCTAGACACATGGTACAATCAACACTGCCCGTTTATTGAAGTTGAACTGTTCTGACATAATGCCAATATTTTAGATGAATAATTTCATTTAATTCTCATAATCTCATGTAGGTGTGTGTGTGTGTGTGTGTGTGTGTGTGTGTGTGTAGGTGCACATGCCCACACACACTTGTGTGCATGCATACAAGCAAGTACATACATAAAATATTTTCAGTTTATTCAAGGCCACACAGCTAGCAAGTTTGGATTTGTCTAATCTCAAATTTCATATATGCCATGTGGACATCTCATGCTAATATTGATCATGCTCTTGTAATGTTAAGGCAATTATGTTATGTAGCCCAGGCTGTCCTGAAATTTCCTATGATTCTTTTTTCTTGGCCTCCTAAGTAAGAAGATTTCAGACCTAAACCACCAGGCCTATATGAGTGCCATTATCTTAAAACTAGAATTATACGGGGACTATTCAATTTGCATTTTTAAAAGAAAATGAAACATGTGAATAGACTATTGGGTCCTTGTTGTACAGTAAATACTAAACAATTGTTTCATGTTTCTCATTTGTTTTCTGCTCAAAACTTGAAATAGAATCATGTGATTCCTGTGATAACCGTGATGTACAGGATTCTGAACTATAAACTTGAATTCACTTCTAGTTAAAATAGCCCCTGTGCATTCATCAAAGTTAGGCAATCTGTTGTTTTAACTTGCTATAAACATGTACCATTTTTCTTTTAAATGGACTTGTCACCTCTTCTTGCCATATTTATCCATTCACTCACTGCATACTGAGTGAGGTTATGGCAGGTTCCTGGCACCACTTCAGATGTCAGGGCAGAGCTGTGGATTGAGTTACAATCAACTCATACATTTCACAGAACATATATTAAATTTGTAAACAATGCTTGTACAATAACTTCTACCTGCTAAATAAACATACTCAAAATTTCAGAATCAATAATGCATAAGACTTAAAATATATTTTAATCTACCAATGAATAGACTTTTCTGATTTCACAAATATTTTTTTTCAACTTAAGGTTTTTGAGTAAGAAAAATGCTGAGACTTTAAATAAAGCAGAGAAGTTGGTCCTTCCACAAACTAGTACCTCGCACACAGAAAATTCATGACATAAATAACTATGTCACATTTCTTCTTTAAATTTGCTTTTGGTGGTCATTTCTCAGGTTACTTTAAGCCATGTAACATCTCCGTACTTGATGTCTATGCCCCATGTTTATACATGTGTTATACATATCTTTTTAATTTAAGTTCCCTCTTTTGCATATGTTTCCACTTACTAGCATTTTGCTTAGTTTCTTCATTATTTTCTTGCTTCTGAATTTATAAAATGAGAAGTTTAAAATTTATTGTGTATACATATACACATATACATAAATATATATAGTTTTTATGAAAACCATATTATAACTTTGAACCATTGAAAACTTAATTTTTCAGGTCTTAGAATCCATCATTACACATGTACTAGCTGTATAATATTTGATTACTTGAACTTAAAAAACAACTTAAAATTCATAAATTCTAAAGAGTACATAGAAACACACCTCAAATTGGAAGTATTATACATATTACAACTATAAATACACAGTTTAGGAATGAAGTTGGGGAGAAGATGGTTGTTTTCAAGGTATCTGTTTACTCACCTTTTCTTTAAGTTTTGGTCATGAAAGTAACAAAAACAACATTATTTAACAATTATTTTTTTAAAGCTTAGCTCCTGATGAGTATTAGTCAGTTTCCCATTATTTTTAAAATATTCTTGGGTTGGTCTGATCTGACTCTTTCCTCTCTCTACTGCCCAGAACATGTGCCTGATGAGGAAAGCTGAAGCAGCCATTCAGAGATCAGGAGATCCCTTGAAGTTCAACACTACATTCTGAAATTTTGATGCAGAAACATGAAAGGAGTTTGATTTTCTGGTAACGTTTCAAAGTAACTTTATAAACTTAAGAAAGTTTGTCTCTCACTCAATCTTTTCTGCATGATAATTAAAAACACTTGCTCATGTTATTGCATTTCTTATTATTTGTAATTAATTAATTAGTGTTTTCATAATCTTAACAGGTTTTTATGTATGTAAAGAAAATATGTAACTTCTAAAACAAACAAACATACACACACACACACACACACACACGTGTGTGTGTGTGTGTATATATATAGAGAGACATATTATATTTAAATCTATACTTGCTTCTTTTCAGGTAAATTATCCACAAGTTTCTACTATATCAGTTTTACAAAGGCCTCTATTGGAGAAATATTTTCAGATTTTTTTTTTAAAAAGTCATACCTAAAAACCCTATTGCTGAAGAGAATACTTGAATATCTCACAGAATGTGGAGAAATCAAGCTGGTGCCTACCTAGTGCTTCACCAATAGTGATCAACAATCATCACACTCCGCACAGCACTAGAGGAGAAGGGTAGTCATCAACCCCCTACAAACCTAGTGATCTACCTGCTAGATTTTCTGGAGCAATAGTGACACGAATGATGTGGGAATAACTGATCTTCCATCACACTTATTCTCACTGCTTGAAGTAAAATCCATACTTGATATTGTTAGGGTGACTAAGAACCCGAGGCTGGATAGGCCATGTTCTTACGAGGAAATCAAATTCTATTGCACTCCTAAATGTAACACAGCAATACCATGATTCTTAATAATACTCTGCTATACCAATCAATCAGTGTTTTGCTCAGCTATCATCAAAGGAGCTTCTTGCAGTACTTTGGATCTAACACTGAGACTTACAACTGAACGGTATGCAGAGAATGAGAGACTTGTAGAACTCAGTCCTAAATGAGATGTCTTCACCAAAGCTCTTCCCTCGGGGCTTAGGAAGCTATGCTGAGGAAAAGACAGAAATACTATGAGAGCTAGAGAGGATGGATGACACTAAGAAGCAGTGCCTTCCAGACACCACAGGACTGATGCAAACATGAACTCACAAAGAATGTGGCAGCATGCATGGGAACTGTACAGATTCCCGTCAGATGGGACTCTAGTTAAGGGAAGGAGAAGTGGACACAGGCTGCTACCCCTAATCAAGAAACTACTTGAAAATTGTAATCTGCTTGGGAAGAATGGGAAGAAAGACAATAGTTTACATATTTCATTGGGCTATTAACCACACATATGGTAGGTTATATGCTTAGGAGTTTGTAGATAACCCAAAAGAGTCACTGGTATATTTTTTTAGACTTTTTGTTTCACTTTGTCTTCCACATATTTTGTCTAATTGGTCTTTTGTTTGCATATTATGGTTTCTGATTTAATGCTTTAGTGGAAGCTTACATGTGTTTCTTGATTTTGTTTGTTTTAAGAGAAAGAGTGGCATTGGATGAGTGGGAAGGTAGGGATGACCTAGGGCAATGGAGAAAGCATGAAAGGCACGTTTTATATGAAAAGTATTTTTTAATAAAACTGTGATAAAGAAAATGCCTGGTTGAAAGTTTTATGTGGCTTTTTTAACTCAGTGATTAGCCCCGATTCCCTCTACGTGGACTATTATATATAGTGCAGTTTCTTCTATGTCTGCCTGTGTTCTGCTTCACTACCTTGTATTCTTTGTCTACTTCCTCCATATCACAAAATCTACTGTTTAATTAAGTGACTTTAATAAGTTCCATTGTTCATGAGTATTTCCTGTCTCCAGTACAATTACCCTGCAGGTAAAAACAGTATCTTTTCATGTTTTCTAAATCTCCACTTCCTGACTAAGCTAAGATACTCATTAAACCATTCATTAACTAAGTGATTAAATGATCCGGGCATCCCTGTTCAGAAAACTGTTTAAATGGTATTGCAATTTATATAAGAATGTTTATATATTTTTTTTATAATTTTGAAAGTGTTCTTCTTGTGTGCTAAATATATTCCTTTAACAACATGTAAGTGTTTGATTATTTATTGAGATTTACATGAGCATTTTTAACATGTGATTAGGAGAGAACTCAATTATTTCTTTTGTGGCATATACTTTTATCTAACAAATCCGTGTACTCACTATGTACTTGATTCTAATCTAATCTGGAAGTGATAGCAGGTAGCTGACAGGAACATATAAGCAAAGGACTACATTGCAATGAGCTCACAAAGTCACTTGGAAAATGGGTGCACATAATTGTGAAAGTGTCCGATAAAATTCTGGAAAAGAAGAATGAAATGTTCTCAAAAATTAAGATGAGAGGAGAGAGGGTGACTGAGATAAGGAATATTTATAAGCCACTCTTATTGTTTCAAATGCCTTGCAAATCTGAACATTTAGTCCCTGGCTGATAGAAATGTTGTAGAACAGGAAGTATATCACTTGGGAAAGAACTTGAAGCGTAATAGCCCATCCTTGCTTGTTGTTCTTTCTGTGTGTTCTGAGTGTGCATGAATGGTGACCAGCCAGTCTCCTGCTCCTGCCAAGTCTTATCTGCCTTCTTCCTTTTTTGCCATGATGTACTATAATCCTCAGGTACTGCTAGTCAAAATAAGTCCTTCCTCTGTTAAGTTGCCTTTGATAGTTTTTTTTTAATTAGAGCAATATAAGAGTAATTCATGGACATAATAAAAGGTGAAAGTCAGAATTTTATTTTACTTTAAGAAAACTGTAAGTTGCTGTAAAGTTTAATCAGGACAATGCATTATCATATTGTCAAATTATGTTATTCTTTCAGCTACTGGATACAGGTCAGGGGATTTAAAAGCTTACATAGAAAAAAATGAGACAGATAAAATATGTCCAGTGTAGAAATAAGTAGCATTGAGAAGTGAAAAGGGACAAATTCAGAAAATATGCAACACATAGAACTGGCAAGACATGCTGACATACTAAAAGATGTAAGTAGTGTTTCATTGAGGAGTTATACTGGCGAGTGTTTTGTTTGTTTTGTCAGTGTGACAGGCTATATTCGCATGGAGAGAGGGAACCTTAGCTGAGGAACTGTTACCATCAACTTTCCTGTAGGCAAGCCTGTGGGGGCATTTCCATGATTACATATTACTGTGCTAGGGCCCAGCCCACTATGACAGTGCCAACTCTGGGCAGTTAGTACAGGATGATACAAGAAAGCAGGCTGAGAAAAAAACCCAAAAAACAAAAACACAAAAAACAAAACAAAGCAAACAAGCAAACAAAAAATCCAAGGGGAACAAGCCAGTAGAGAGCTATCTGCCACAGTCTCGTTTTCTGCCTCTGTTCCTCTCATGGCTCCTGCCTTTGTTTCCAATTTTGGGCTGCAATTGAAATATGCAAATCAAATAAACCCTTTCCTCCTCAAGTTGCTTTAAAGGTGGTTTGAATGAGAAATTCCCCCATAGGCTAATCTACTTAATATTTAGTTTTCACTTGGTGGGATTGTTTGGTAAGAATTAGGAGATACGGCCTTCTTGGAGAAATTGTGCCCTCCTTGGAGGAGGTGTGTCACTGGCAGTGGTCTTTGAGATTTCAAAAGTCCACACAATTTTGTTTTTTGTTTTGTTTTTCAATTTTTGGTGGGGACAGGGTCTCCTCTGTCTGTCCTGGAACTCATTGTGTAGATAAGGCTGGCTTGTGAGATGCCAAGATCAAAGCCATGCGCTACTAATCCCAGTTGTCTGTGACACTTAGGTTTGTTCCTCTCTCTCTCTCTCTGTCTCTCTCTGTCTCTCTCTGTCTCTCTCTCTCTCTCTCTCTCTCTCTCTCTCTCTCTCTCTCTCTCTCATGTTTGTCCTATCAAAATATAAGGTCTCAACTACTGTTCCAGTATAATGCTTGCCTGTCTGCTGACATGCTCCCTGATATGATGACCATGGAGTCATCCTCTGAAACTATAAGCAAGGCCCCCAAGTGAAATGATTTTTAAAAATAAGTTGCCTTGGTGTTATGGTGTCTTTTCACAGCAATAAAAAAGTCACTAAGATAGTGTTTATCATATTAATAGAGGCAAACCAGGATTGCGGAGAGTAAGTACTGTTTACTTCAGTCAATATATAAAACTGATGGAGTCTCAAAGTAACCCTTTGGCAAACTGAAATATTGTAAAGCTCTTATTTTAAACTTGTGAAATTACAATCTTCCTGAAAGCAGTGGCCTTCTACCTGGAAGACCTGTCAGGGGATAATAGAGCCTTAGGACATTCTGTAAGTTCATTTTACCAGTGACTAATGATGCATGTAAGTGGATAAACAAGAGCCAGAGATGGAAGAAACAAATACTACTTTCATGAAGATCATTATTTTGTAAACAATGTGAGAGAGAGCTGAATTCCAAATTTTAAAATGTCGAATGTCTTTATCTTACCTCAGTCTTTCACTATGTCCTCTGGCAACTGACAATTTTAATTATATCAAGAAAAAAAACTTCCAACATTTAAAATTTTATTATACTTGATAGGTGAAACCGAAAGTACTTTCTTAGAGTATGGTGTTAGCTATATCTTATTTGAATTATCAGGAACCATCACAAATGTAGACATCCAGAGAAAGAAATGCACATCAGAAAATTGACAGCTTTGTGGCTGACTTGAAAGGTATATTTTTTAAAATACCAGAAAAAAGAGTGAAGCTTTCCAAATGCAGAAACTTGGTGATTAAGCATGTTGTCGATAGATTCTGACAGTAGGCATGGGTTGACAGCTTGGGCATCTCATGTAAAGACATGATTGTGTTTGACAGATAAACACATATCATCCAATTTTCCCATCAGATTTGTGAGTTTATCCAGCCCTTTCATAATCAGCAAGATTGGGATTTAAGGGTATTTATTGTTAATTTAGCTAGGGACATCTACATAGAATACACATTATCTTACAGTGAGAGATGAGTCAGTGCATGATATTGCAGAATATAGACAGGCAGACATAGAAACAAGTCTGGAAAGGCAAGATACAGTTTTACATTGTATAAAATTTTGGCTTAGGGTTATTTTTTGTTTTGTTTTGCATTGTTTTGTTTTTTTTGCATGATAGAGATTAAATATTTTTTGCACTAATAGAAAATAAAACCCAAAGTGAACTAATGAATGAAGTAACTTAAGAGATTACTTGGAAACACTCAAATCTTTATCCCCTCTTTCCATTGTTGTTCCACACACAAATGGCTGTGTGGAGAACCTCCACAGATGAAGCATTTCAAATAGCATCATGTGAGATTAGGTTTGAACCTCTTAACTTGAGTGATACTGGCAGGTTCACCAGGAAGAATAGTGTAACAGCTGTAACCCGTGCTTGTCAGTCAGCTCCTGTGTTTTAAAATAATTCGGTATTTGAGCAACTTTGACATACACTTAAGATTGTTCTTCATTTCCCAGGGCAAAGAAAGAAGATCAATAATATCTGGGACAAGTAAAGCCAAATGTGGAACTGTAATTCTGTTCCTTTGGTACTTCTACACTCTTCTCTCAGTGTAGTAAAAGGGTGGGTCTCTTCCGTTGGTTAGGTTAAATGGCCACACAGGAAAACAGTTCATTAAAGGGAAGAAATACCCACCTGTTACGAAATTCAAGCAAAATGAACGTTCTCAGATTGCTTTAGAATCTCTCCCATTTGTAAGAATTATATAAATCTAAGATTATTTTTATACTACTCATGAGATTAATAATTTGGAGTGAGGTTTTATCCTGCAATTCAATTTATAAAGGAGGATTGGGGAAGGAACCTATAGTTATATATTAACATAGTATATAATAACAATTGTTGATAACATTAAAAATGAAACTCTGAACTTTCATCTATGAAAAAAAATCTCTACCTGTGCAGGCTGGAGCCTGGTCTATATTGAGAATGCTCCTTACTGGACTTGTTGACTTCTCAGTCAATAAAAATGCTACCCTCATTCTTTCAAGCTTTCAAAAGAGGTACAGTCTCTGCAATATATCATGATAAGGGGAACTTCTGTTGCCAAAATTGTGTTGATGGAAAAACTTTCAAAGCTTTAAAGGCTTGTGTAGCACTAATGGGTAAGTTAAGATTAGGAATAGAAGAGGTTATCAATCTGTGAGTAGGAAGGGAAACATGGAAGGATTTGGAAGGAGGGGATTTGGAATAATCTAGAGGGAGGAAAGGAAAGAGTGAAAAGTGATTTAATTACATTTTTTTTTTTACTGGATATTTTCTTTTTTAAAATTTTAATGGATATTTTATTTATATTTTAGATGTAATTCCCTTTCCCCATTTCCCTCCACCCAGGAATCCCCTATCCCATCCCCCTTTCTCCTGCTTCTATGAGGATATGTTCCCACCCACCCTCCCACTCCCATCTCCCCACCCACATTTTTCCCCACACTGGGGCATCCAGCCTTCACTGGACTAAGGACTTCCTCACCCACCTATGCCTGACAATGTCATCCTCCCCTATGTATACAATTGGGGCCATGGGTCCCTCCCTATGTGCTCCCTACCTGGTGGTTTAGACCCTGAGAGCTCTAGTTGGTTGGTATTGCTGCTCTCCCCATGGGGCTGCAAACCCTTTCAGCTCCTTCAGTCTTCTCTCTCACTACTCCATTGGGGACCCCGTGCTCAGTCCAATGGTCGTCTGTGAGCATACACATCTGTATATGTCAGGCTCTGGCATAGCCTCTCAGGAGACAGGGATATCAGTCTCCTGTCAGCAAGCACTTTTGGCATCCACAATAGTGTCTGGATTTGGTGACTGTATATACGATGGATCCCCAGGTGAAGCAATCTCTGGATGGCCTTTCCTCCAATCTCTGCTCCACACTTTGTCTCCATATTTGCTCCCATGAGTATTTTGTTCCCCCTTCTAAGAAGGAACAAAGCACCCACACTTTGGTCTTCTTTTTTTCTTGAGCTTCATGTGGTCTGTGAATTAAGATGTACTAAAGTGTTTTAAATATAATATTTTGAAAATTGTGCAAATATATTGAATGGATAAAATGTTTTACTAATTGAAGCACAGTTGATTTTAACACAGAGAACGCTGCATCTATTGCATTGCTAGTGCCTCAGCCTAGAACTGACCTTAATACTTGCATGCAATTAAAATGGTATAAAAGCAAAAAGGATGGGATAGGGGGGTTATAGGGTGGAAAAAGGGGGGGAGGGGATGACACATTAAATGTAAATAAATAAAATATCCAATAAAAAAGAGGAACTCAGCCAACCATTAGACAGACTCACACTAATTGAATTTGAGTCTTTTTTCTAATATATTTCCTTTTTGATATTCACATATAGTTTTCTTGAACTTATTTGTAATATGTATAGCCACTAAAAGAACATACATTTTTCTAAATTTAAATATTACCATTTCACAGATGGGAAGGATTAATGTTTACAAAATGCCCACACTGCACAAAGCAATCTACAGATTTAATTAATTCCTACCAAAATGCTAGTGATATTCTTCACTGATATAGAAAACTTAATCCTAAAATTTCATATGAATGCACAAGACTCCATCAGCTGAAACATTCTTGACTAGAAGGAAAAAAAAGATGGAAGCATCATAATATTGGAATGAAGTCAGATCACAAAACAGCTTAATAATGGGGTAAAGGCAGGCAGCTAAATTAAAATAGATGACTGGGAAATAAACTCACATATCTATAGCCAACTAATTCTTGACATTGGTGCTCCAAACATAATATCAGAGCAAGAGCAATCTTCTCTGCTAGGAAAGCTAGAAAAACTGGATGTTTCCATGCAGTAGACGGAAACTTGACACCTTATCTCTTACCTCATTCTAAAACTAAATCAGTGAGGATCAAAGACTTCAATGAAGTATCTACCACTCTGAAATTGCAGTGGGAAAGCAAAGCCTTTCAGAAAACAGTAAGATTGACAAAGTAAAATTACATTAAACTAAAGAGCTTTTGGACAACAAAGGAATTAACCAGGAAAGGAAAGAGATACCTTACAGAATAGTGGAAAGTATTTGCCAGATATTCAAAACAACAGTGATATCCTGAATACAGATTGAACACTGAATATTTAACATCAAAATAAGTAATTTAATTAATATATAAATGACTTATTTCAATATATATTTTTGAAAGAATAAGTAGCCAAAAATGAGTAATATGTGTGTGTTTGTGTGTGTGTGTGTGTGTGTGTGTGTGTATTGTATATAATTATTCATGGTCATATTATCAAACTATAATTAAATAACATCTTTCCCCCAATTAGAATTACTACTACCAAAAAATTAATAAATAAGTGTTTAAAATATGATGAAAAAGATATGAAGTAAATAGAATCACACGCTGTTGGTTTGGAATATAAATTAGTACAGGCTGTAGAAGGCACCGTGGGGATCCCTTGAAAGGCTAAAAATAGGTATCATCTAGTGATGCACTTTTGGTTTTATATGCAAAGGAAAAAGTCAGCACACAAAAAGATACCTGCATGTTTTTGTTATGTGTCATTTATTCTTGCTAAGGTTAAAACCCAAACCAGCCTAAGTGCCCAGTATCAAGAAAATAAACAAAGGAAACATGGTATAGTTTCACAGTGGAATATTATTCAAATATAATGAGAATGAAATACTATCATGTGTAGCAAAATGGATAGAACTAGAGGATATTATGTTAAGTGAAATGCCAGCTACAAGTCTATAAGTATTACTTTTTCTCTCTATGTCTAAACAAAAGCCATTCTAAGGTAGTGGTGTCATTTCTGGGGACTGAAAGCATGGCAGAGGAGGGACTGATGGGGACAGAACATAGATGCATAGGATTTGTATGTTTTGTGCCCATGTATGGAAGTATTACAGTAAACCCTGTTTCTTAGCAAAATCATTACATATTAATAAAATATTTTAAACTATGGCATACCCATATGATATAATGTTGTGTGTAAAAAGATGAAATAAGTTATTGGTAGAGTAAATGTAGACAAGTTTTATATTGAATTTATTTATTGAATTTACTTTACATCCCCATATCACCCTTTCTCTCATCATAATGCCCTCTTATGAAGATTCCCCCATATTCCACCCTCCCCTTCTCTTTTGCTAAGGGGAAGCCCCCTCTGGGAGTTAGACCCCACACTATTCTCCATCCAGAACATCAAGTCTTTGCAGGATTAGGCACATGTTCTATCACTGAGGCCAGACAAGCAAACTATTTGGGAGAATGTGATCCACAGGCAGGCAACCCCTGCTCCAGTTGTTAGGGTACCCAAGTGAAGACCAAATTACTCATATGCTACATATATGCAGGGGGCCTAGGTACAGCCCGTGCTCACTCTCTGGTTAGTAATTCAGGATCTTGAGATCCCAAGGGTCCAGGCTAGTTGACTCTAGGTCTTCCTGTGAAGTCCCTGACCTCTTCAGGTCCCTCAGTCATTCTTCCAACTCTTTCATATGACTACCAATCTCTGTCTAATGTTTTGACGTGGGTCTGTGCCTCTCTATTGATTGTTGGGTGGAACCTCTCAGAACAGTTATGCTAGGTTCCTATCTGCAAGCATAACAAAGTATCATTAATAGAGTCAGAGATTGTTTCTTGCCCATGGGATAGGTCTCAATTTGTGACAGTCATTGTTTGGTTATTTCTTTACCCTGTTCTACCTTTATCTCCACACTTGTTGTAGGCAGAACACATTTTGGGTTAAAAGTATTGTGGGTGACTTACTGTCCTTATTCCTCCCCTAGGAGTCCTGACAGCTAGAGGAAGTAGCTACTTTCGGCTCCATATTCCCCACTGGTAGTCGTCACATCTAGAGTCGCCCCTATATAATCCCTAGGGCTCTCATCAATCCCAGGTCTCTGGCTCCTCCTAGAGATTACTTTTCCTACCTCCAATTTCCCTTTTCTCTCCCTTGCTCTACCTACAACTGGTCCCCCTCCACTGCACGCCCATTACCACTCCCACCCAATTCCTTCCTTCCGTTGACCTCTGATATTTATTTTGTTTCCTCTTCTGAGAATGATTCAACCATCCTCCCTTGGGGCCTTCTTGTTATTTGGCTTCTTTGGGTCTGTTGATTATAGCATGGTTTTCTTGTACTTTATGGTTAATACCACTTATCATTGAATACATAACATGTGTGTTCTTTTGTGACTGAATTACCTCACTCGGGATGAACAGTTTTCTAAATAGATACCATTTACCAAAGTTAAACCAAATTAAACAATTTAATTAGAACCATCACACCTAATGAAATAGAGGCAGTCATTAAAAATCTCTAAACCAAAAAAAGTCCAGGACCAGATGGTTTTAGTGCTAAGCCACACAAAGTAACACACAAGAAAGAGAATTACAGACCAATTTTCCTCATAAATGATGATGCAAAAATACTCAATAAAATAAAATACTCAACAAACCAAATCCAAAAACACATCAAAAAGATTATCCATCATAATCAAGCAGGTACCATCCCAGGGATAATTCAACATACAAAAATCTGTCAATGTAATCTACTATATAAACAAATTGAATGAGAAAAAAAAACTGTGGGGCTGAGACTTGTGTGTGGGCGTGGGTCCGGTGTGTTGAGTTGTGGGTCAGAGGGCAGAAACTTGGGAATTTGACTGTGCTCACTCCATGCAGCGCTGAGCAGATTCTGGGCTGATGGGTTCCACTCTGGGCATGGAGAGATCACAGTCTGAGACCCCCGAGGGCCAGAGCTCTTGGGTTGGGGGTCAGAAACAGCTGAACCGAGACCAGCTAGTCTCAGCCCTTGTACTTCCAGGCGCCGTTGAGAGGCTGTGGAAGGGTTGAGACATGGGGTGTATGGGCTGGACCAGCCTGCAGCTGAAATGAGCAAGGGGGAGAAGATGAGCTCCGGTGGCACCCCGCAGCGTAGAGACTCTTGGTCAGGCTAGAAGAGAGAAGGGAAATAGGTGGTACTGGTGGGAATCTCTGAAATGGTATAGCCTCCTGGGAATCTGTGGGGATGGCCCTAGCTGACACTCCTAGCTAGCACTGGGTGATATAGAGGCTGTTATAATCACTTCATGTAGCCAGTCAGGATTTCCGGTGGATGCAGGGGGCACCAACTGACTCACAAAACCTTCCACCCAAAATTTGTCCTGCCTACAATATGTACATGAATATAAAAGGAGGAGAGATTAAGGGGATGGGCAACCAATGACTAGTCTCGTCTCATGGGTGAGTCAACTCCCTGACACTGTTAATGATACTCCTCTATGCTTGCAGACAGGTGCTTAGCATAACGGTTCTCTGAGAGGTTTTGGGAGATAGCCCATGGAAACAGATGCAGAGAAGATCAACCAAGCATTGGGGGGTGCTCAGACAGTTTGGTGGAAGAGTAGGAAGAAGAACTAATGAAGCCACAGGGATCAAGGACACCACAAGAAGATCAACAGAGTCAAATAACCTGGGCCCATGGAGTCTCAAAGAGACTGGACCACCAACCAAAGAACATTCATGGTCTGTATCTAGGCTACCTATACATATATAGCAGATATGCCATGTGATCTCCATGTCAGTCCCCTAACAAATGGTGGGAGGATGGCTCTGACTCTGTTGTCTCCTTTTGGATCCCTTTGCTCTAGTTGAGCTGCTTCGCTGGCCTCACTTGGGAGAGGATGTGTTTAGTCCTGCTGCATTTGATGTGCCAGGACTGTTGGTACCCATGGGGGTGGGAAGCTTTTCTTCTCAGAGGAAAAGGAGAGGAGTGTGAGGGTGGGATTGAAAGAAGAGGAGGGGCTCTGCTTTGATAAAATGTAAAGTGAATAAGTAAACAAAAGAAAATTATCAATAACCTTCCTATCTACAAGAGAGAAATGGGCTGAGACAGAAATCATGGAAAGAATACCCTTAACAATACCCACAAGGAATATAAAATATCTTGAGGTAATGTTATCAAGCAAATGAAAGACATGTATGATAAATACTTTATGTCTTTGAAGAAAGAAATTGAAGAAGATAACAAAAGTTGGAAAGATCTCTCTTGCTCATGGATCAGTAGGATTAACAGAATAAAAGTGGACATCCTATCAAAAGCAATCTACAGATTCAAGTAATGCCCGTCAAAATTCTAACACAATTCTTTACAGACCTTGAAAAAACAATATTCAACTTCATATAGAAAAACAAAAATCTCAGTTAAAACTATCCTGTACAATAAAAGACCTTCCAGAGATATCATCCCTGATTTCAACATGTAATACAGAGCTATAGTAATAAAAACTGCATGGTATTGGCATAAAAACAAATAGTTCATCAATGGAATCCAATCAAAGACCTAAATGTAAATCCATACACCTATGAACACCTGGATTTTAATAAAAAAAAAATCAGAAATATTCTTATATTCTTTTTTTTTCAAGACAGGGAATCTCTGTGTAGCCCTAGCTGTCCTAAAACTCACTCTGTAGACCAGGCTGGCCTCAAACTCAAAAATCCACGTGCCTCTGCCTCCCAAGTGCTGGGATTAAAGGAGTGTGCCACCACTGCTAGGCTAAACCAGAAATATTCAATGGAAAAAAGGAAAACATCTTCAACAAATGGTGCTGGTATAACTGGATGTCAGTATGTAGAAGAATGCACATAAATCCATATCTCTCACCCTGCAAAAAACTCAAGACCTCAATGTAAAGCCAGATACACTAAATCTAATAGAATAGAAAGTGGGGAATAGCCTTGAACACATTGATACATGAGACAATATAGGCTTAGATTTTTCAAAACCTACTTTAAAAAGGGTTCTCAATACTTCAATTTCCCTCCTACCTCACAGTCCAAAGATAGGGGAGAAAAGATAGTAAATAGGACAAAGACCTGCTCAGATGTACTTTTGGGAGACAATTCTAATCTCCATTAGTTAGGATACCAGCAGTCCTATTCAGTAGTGTCAGGATACCAAGAGTTTAATTTAAAAGTGCCACCAAACACAAATCAGCAATGGTGACAAGATACAGCAGAAACCACCAGGCCTCTGCTGAACTGGGACAAGTCAGCAGGAATGACCAGGACCAGCCAGAATGCCAGGCATTCTCTCAGTGAACATGAAGATCAGCAAAGACTTGAGACCAATAAAGGTCTTCATAGCGAGCTATGCAAATGCCCTGTCACTGTCCATTGAGTCCTATTTATACTAAACATCATGTATCCTCCCATGGAACCACCACGTGAGTCTGCATCACATGACACAACCAGAAACTCCTACTTCAAGACAACTTCCTGAGCAGGACACCAATAGCACAGGCACTAAGTTCAACAATTAATAAACTGGACCTCATGAAACTGAAAAGCTTCTGTAAGTCAAAGAAAATTGTCAATGAGATAAAACGGCAGCCCACAGAATGAGAAAAGATTTTCACCAACTTCATATCTGGCAGAAGGCTAATATCCAAAATATATAAAGAACTCAAGAAAGAAACTACACAAACTAAATAATCCAATTTTTAAAATAGTGTACAGACCTAAACAAAGAATTCTCAACAGAGGAATATATAATGGCTGAGAAGTGCTTAAAGAAATGTTCAACATCCTTAACCATCAGGGAAATGCAAACCAAGACAAGTTTGAGATTCTATCTTGCATCTATCAGAAGGGCTAGGATCAAAAAGACAAGTGACAGCTCATGCTGCTGAGGATGTGGAGTAAGGGGAACACTTCTGCAACCACTTTGGAAGTCAATATGCCAGTTACTCAGAAAAATGGAAATTGTTCTACCTCAAAACCCAGTTATACCACTCCTGGGCATATACTGAAAGAATACTTCATCCTGTCACAAGCACATTTACTGAACTATATTCATAACAGTTTTATTTATAATAGCCAAAATCTGTAAACAACCTAGATGTCCCTCAACCAAAGAATGGGTAAAGAAAATGTAGTACATGGAATATTACTCAACTGTTACAAACAATGACATCACAAAATTTGGAGAAAAATGGGTGGAATTAGAAAAAAATCATCCTAAATGAGGTAACCCAGATTCAATAAGACAAACATATGTATTAACTTATAAGAGAATATTAGCAGTAAAGGAAATCATTCTACAGTTCACAGACCCAGAGAGGCTAAAAAACAAGGATGCAAGGATCTCCCCAGGAAAGGGAAATAGAATAGATTTTGCAGGTGGAATTGGGGAAGGTGGGGCCAAGTACAGGAAAGATCAGGTGGGAAGGGGAAGAATCAGGTAGAGGGGAGAGCATGGAGGAAGGGAGAAACTACTAGAATTGAGGGCATTTAGAGGAGAGTTGAAAAACTAGTGCAATGGGAACTCTTTGGAATCTATGAGAGTACCTCTAGCACTCTAGCAAAGACTCCTAGCACAGGGAGAAAGGGAGCCTGAACTGGTCATCTGTGTAAGGCAAAAGCCTCAAGTGGAGAGATTAGGATACCAATCCAGCAAAATCTTTGACCTACAGATTTTCCTGCCTGTAGAATATTTTGGGAACAGAATCTAGCTGAACCCTCTTCTTCTTCTTCTTCTTCTTCTTCTTCTTCTTCTTCTTCTTCTTC
>JANHMN010000014.1:8910211-9015293 GCA_030674055.1 Rhabdomys pumilio | reverse complement strand
TATCTATCTATCTATCTATCTATCTATCTATCTATCTATCTATCTATCTATCTAAATTAGACAGATATGTATGTACGTGTGTGTGTGTACACATATATGGAGGCCAAAGGTCAATGCTGAAGTCTTCCTCTATCACTCTCCTTTCCCTCTTTTTTAAATGCTTACTTCCTTCTTTTCCTCTCCTTCCATGCTTTCTCCTCCTCCTCTCCTTCTCTTCTTCCTCTGTTTTGAGACCAGGTCTCACTCTGGGCTGGCCTAAGACTCACCAATATCAGTCTGCTCTGCCCTCCAGTGTTGAGATTGAAGTTGTGGGCTATCCTATCTGCTACTCTACCTCTAGCTTATATCTTGAGCTAACATCTTTATTGAACCAGGGACTCTAATTCAGCTGAACTCTCTGTCTCTAACACACAGTCTTAGTGTTATAGACAGACACCAATGGACCTAGGATCCAAATTAAGGTCCTCACATTTACACAGTAATGACTTTGACCACTTAGACTTCTCTCCAGTTTTGCAAAATGGGTCATCTTTAGTCAATAATGAAAAAAATTCTTCAAAGGCTGCTGTTAAAATTATCTGTGAACTTTTCAGATTATAAAGCCTTTTCATGTCTGAAAAGACAGTGAATAGCATTTTATAATAAGGAGAGACAGAGTCTGTGACTTCACCTCTATTAAACAAAGCCACTTTCTTCTAGTGAAGAATGGTGGTGGGCAAGATTTGCATTTTATTGCTTTTATTTTTTCTTTAATGTTGAATGTCTCTTTTACAAAAATAATTGCTAATATATTTTGTTTTATCAGTTTGCATCTTATAATCTATGAAGAATGCTTTTTAGAGTTATTTTTAAATCATTAAGTTCTATAAATACTAGATTCTTTTTTTCCAGGATGTATAAACCTTATCATTTCCAAACATTATTATTAACATGACAAATTGCCCAAAGGCATAGTTAGCCAAATCTACCATCTCTGGCTTTTACATGCATACCTTCTTCTCTTCCACAATAATCTCTGTGCCTTCAGAGGAGGCAGATGTAATAAAGACGTCATTTTTAAAACTGAGTATTCCCCAGTCTCTTATTCTGTGAACCTTGACCAATTGTGCATCTCTGTGTTAATCCTCATCTAATGCAAGAAGAAACTTCCCTGGAATATCAGAAAGGAGGCTAAGCCTCATTGAATGTCAGTATTACTGTCTATAAACATCTTAAGAAAGCTTCTCTATGTTAATAAAAGATGATTAAAGAGAAATGGAAAATTTACCAAATATTTAATTTCAAAAGAAATACAAATTTCCAAATTAAATAATTTCTCATATTGGCTTACTGATTCATTGCTTCTACTTCTTTGTAACGTGATACCTCTCACCAAGAGAGCAGCAATGCATTGTATTTTTCTTTAAGTCTCCTATTTCTTGATTTTGATTAAGAAATAATCTTCTACCCATTGAGGAATATTAAACACATAGTAATACATGAGTTTCTAACAATACTTGTGAAAGAAGTAAACAAGCCACAGATATTATTAGTAAATTATTATCTGCAATTATAGCCAAAGAATAAAACAAGCAATAAATGAGTAAATTATTTTCAGTAATTATTATAATTGTCACTTAGAGTCTTTTAAATATAGGTAACATGCATGTTCAATTAAGAGTTAAATAAATTTACTGACAAATTTGTACAAACTTGTTTGGTTTCAATGCAAGAACAAGAGACTGATGTGCATATTTTACACATCAAAGCATACATGGCTTCTAGGTTCTCCCAGCATCCCACAGTACTTGCCTGGCATACCTTGTACCCAACCCTGAGTTTTCTAGCCCAGGGCCTAGGCTGCCTTTCCCCCAGAACCTCTTCCTTATATAGGTCAGACATTTTGTTAGATCTCTCCCTCTCTCTCTCTCTCTCTCTCTCTCTCTCTCTCTCTCTCTCTCTCTCTCTCTCTTCTTCTTCTTCTTCTTCTTCTTCTTCTTCTTCTTCTTCTTCTCCTTCTTCTCCTTCTTCTTCCTTCTCCTTCTTCTCCTTCTTCTCCTTCTTCTCCTTCTTCTCCTTCTTCTCCTTCTTCTCCTTCTTCTCCTTCTCCTCCTTCTCCTCCTTCTCCTCCTCCTCCTCCTCCTTCTCCTCCTCCTTCTTCTTCTCTTCTGTCCCTAGATTCTCACTCACCTTTCCTGTATTTCTCTCTTATCACCACTCCCATGTCTACTCCTCTGACCTCAATCCTTGAATCCAGCTAACTAACCCAACAGCAAGTTTCCAAACCTGCCTTTAATGTATTCTAATCTGGGTTGAATTGACTCCTTTCTAAACGCATCCAGATTGATCACACAATCTAATCTATATTTGACTCTTAAAAAGCAGATATTTAATGTTCTGTTAGTTTACCCTCAGTAATTATATGTCCTTTTACCCTTTCTACTACTGTGAACATGAGTTTCAACCATCTTGTCCACATCAAATGCAGACTATTAATTATTCTTATCAGAAATATTGACTTACTGTGGTAGCACATATCAGAAGAATGTGGAAGAGGTGAAAATCAAATCCCGAAAGGCAACAATCCAGAGGAGAAAAAAAAAAAAAAGAATGCATGTAGTTTAAAAATCTTTCTCACCATACAGAGTGATCTAACAATACTGCTTTCTGCTTCAGTTTATTCCTACTGTCTTCTCCGAAATAAATTCTGATCCGAAGCAAATAGTTTAAAGTAATCTCTTTGAAGTCTCTAGTAGTTGGTTACAGTTCTCACCTCTTGATCAGCTGCCCAGAAAACAGTGTAAAGAGACAGGTTTCCAATAGGACTGGTGTATATATTGGTTCAAATCCTAATACTCAACTTTGGTCTCCATTCTGTTTAGAAAGACTCCTACTCAGTTACCTGGTGAACTGCAGAGGTTCAGTATTTTCAACCTTTGTCATATGCTTCTCCAGCACTTTAGAGTTCCTGCATGCCTCCAGTACAGCAAAGTCATTGAAAAAGCCTTAATTTAGAAAGTAGGTATAAAAGTAGACGTTCCTAGTGGACTATTAAAGTGTGACTTAATACTGCTGTCATTTAACTGTACCTTTTCTTTTTACTATGATAATTAGTGGAATATTTTCTGCACTCTCTTTACCTAGACTATGCCCTTGGACCAGCATATGTTTCTTTCCTTTTCGTTTATGCTTCTTTTGTGTGCAACATTATATTCTATATCAGAAGAAACTCCTCTTGCACAGAATATGTGGGAATGAGAGGTGGTCACCCTCCAGAACACCATTGCCATCAGAAAAGAGAGACTAAGCATTCTTTTTTAAATCAGAGAACCCCAGGAGCTGTCTAGCATGCTTTAGGCTGTTAGAAAAAAAATCATTTATCCTGTAGAAATACAGACTTGGGAGCCTGTTTTTGAAGTCCTCTCTGCCTTACTTTCCAAATCATCTTCTTTTTCATTGTGAGAAGGTGTCATATCTGTTTTTTCAGAGGTTATGGTGACAAAACCTGGAGCTAGAAATGTTTCCTTCCATGGGAAGATGTGAAATAGAGTCCAAAAACTATTAGGCATAGCAGTGGGTATATTATATATTAAAAGTGTTTTTATTCTCTTAAAATTACTTTCCAATCACATAATACAAGATAATGTGATTTCAGTTGAAAACAAAAAACTATACTCTATTGGGCAAACAATTATTTTCAAAATTAACAATTCATGTATTCCATTTAAAGGTTCAGAATGTAACAGTTTAAAGTGGTCTCTATTTCTTATTCTATTTGTAGGTGGTATTTCAATGGAATTGAATTCTTTCCCTTGATATTCTCTTAGTATTGACTGTCAGGTGTTTGTATATCAAGAGAAATAAGAGGTAACATTTTATCATCAAATGTCTGGAAAAACCTTCACTCTGGCTGGAGTTTTTAAAGTTCTATATAATGTTAGAGAAAAGATGATTAGAAGGTCAAGGCTCTGAGTGAAACTGCCTAGGGACTGCCCGTTTGTTGGCACGGTGGTTATTTTAGCTTCCTGTCAGTCCAGTTCCTTATCTACTAAATGTCCTCAGTTTTTGTCTGTAAAATACAGAAAAGTCCTTGAGAAAATGCATTATGTGTTACAGTACAAAGTAGGCTTATCACTGAGAAGGGTATGTTAAAGGACTCATCTTCTATCTTTTGTGCTCATAAAACCAATCTGTGTTCCTGGAAATGTCTGTGCTGCCAGGGCTGTAAAGACAGATGTATATAGCACATCAACTGTTTTACTGAGTAAATGTGGTGTGCCAGAGTTCAGTTGCTAAGGAAGAAGAGTGAGGCTCTCTGATTTGTTAAATCTGTGGATATAAGTCCCTCTGCAGCCAAAGAAAGTGATTGTTCAGATGGAAAAATGGAAACACGCTTAAGGCCATGCTTCTATTTAACGAAACTGAGGCAAGTCTCAGTATTCCAGAGGAAAGTCAGAAAAAAAAAAGACAAAAGTGAAAGTGAATTTGTTTAACAGATTTGTCTGATTCGTATGAATCAGTGACTATGACTATGAGTAGTGAATGACCTATGTAAAAGATCAATTTTCATACAATTCTACAATGGTTGGTAACTGTTTATCATGGAGGGTAGAGTTATCCAGGCACCGTAATCATCAGGCAAGTGATATAGAGATCAGAGTGTGCACAAAGACGTTGGGAACTTGAAATTATGATGGATAAAGTCACTTGCACTAATCACTAAGCCCAAGTATAGTAGCATATACATGTATAAGAAAACAATAATAAAATTTGTTACTTCATACTCAAACTTTAATGTGCATGGGTGTGTACATGAATGTGTGCATGAGTGTGTGTGTGTGGGGGGGAAGTGGGGAGTTAGTTACGGACAAGTCAGCCTGAGAATCAATTGTCTACATAGTTGTTGTGATGAAGAAGAGAATGGCTATAGGTTGTGTGTGCCTGGGAAGTGTTCTCTCTGTTTGTTTCCAGGGCTAAGCAATAGGATCACTCCTAGAGTATGAAAATTGTGGCAGAAATTTATGTAAATAGTACAACATAGCAATGTACATTACTCTGTAAAATATGATATAAACAACAAATACCATTACTGAATATTAGCAAAACTAATAACATTTTGATATATGAGAATTATTCAGAAAACGTCACTAATAAAGAAAGTATGAATTCTGATAGTACAGTTCAGCATCTCTTTATTGACAGTGTTCTAAATCTAGAGTAAATTACCCTGTGGGGAATAAATCCAAGGTACAAGACTGTAAAGGGAAAGAGACCGTTATCCATAAAGAATTCAAAATAACAATTAATGCATGCTTATGTTTGATACCAAAATATACCTGCATTATAAATTCTTTAAAAATTTAAAAAGACTATTCAAAATTTACATAAGACAAAAGTATTTTTTGGCCTGATTTTTATATTTAATTGGTTTGAGAGCAATGTACTATAATGGAATATTAACTGCAATGTCAGGAAGTTGACACTGTGTTTCTTGCTTCTCTAGCTTTCTGTCTGCAAGAGGGAACATCGCTGTGAGTAAACATTGAACATGGACAGTGTTGTCCAGTTAGAATTTCACTGTGCTATTATCCATCATTTAACTCTAGCTAGACCTTTGTGTCTATTAACGAAACATTACCAGATCAAAGGCCATACCATATTTCTGTAATTAAATGCCAATATTGATTGATTGATTCATTCATTCAAATCATATGATCTGCAAAATAAAAATGTAAATATTTATTAAATCACTAACAATAAAATTGGATGAGAGTACTTAAAATGTTGCCCTCATTCACAATGTAAAAGTTAGTATCTTTTTCATACCATTTGATGTAATAATTTTCTTTCTTCATGTGTAAGGTAAACTATCTATTATTTTTAACAGCACTTTTTAGAGATTTATTTTTATTTTGTTTGTGTGAGTACACTATGGCTGTCACTGCCTTCAGACACACCAGAAGAAGGCATGGGATCCCTTTACAGATGGATGTAAACCACCGTATATTTGCTGGGAATTGAACTCATGACCTCTGGAAAAGCAGTCAGTGCTCTTAACTGCTAAGCCATCTCTCCAGCTATTATTAACATTTATCTCATTCAAATGCTGATCAATATAACATAGTATTATATACAACTAAATTTTCCAAATAAAAACTAATTAAGGAAAGTAATGAAATAGCATAAAATGATTAAAACTGATAGTTATAAAGAAAACAATGAAAACAATTCAAAAGCCCATTTAAATGATACAAAATTAACAAAGTATCATTTGTTATATGAAAGTCACAATAAATAGCATTAAGTGATAAACAACACTGAGAATAACTCTTTATGATAACATATAAATAAATATCCAAGAATAGAACTTTCATAAAATCACAACTCTATAAGGCTCACTTTTAATAAGGCCACAAATAAAATGTGTGCTTTTTAAGAACTTGTATAAATCTCTCTCTCTCTTTTTTTCTCTCTCTTACACACACACACACACACACACACACACACACACACGCACATGCACACACACACACACACAAACACACAAACACATGTGTGAGTGCCTTTTTAATGTGTTTATAGGGTTCATACATATTATATACACATACAGTAAAGAAAGGATAAAACCAAGAAAATAAGTTGTTGTTACCTCAAGTAAGATAAGGCAGTGAGGAAATGTATGAGACAGAAATTAATGTCTCTCAGTGCCTAATTTTGTAAGAGGACAGTCCTAAATTGTAAGGTGTTTTAGATTTAGAAGTAAATACAGAATAACTAGTGTCTTGAATGAATAATTCAAGACAAGTAAGGCTTGTTCTAAACCAAATATTTTGACTCCTATATTTATTCTTACAGGCCAAGAGGGAGAAAAAAAATGATACATATTGGAAATGCAAAGTATATTTTAAACTTATTTTTGAAAGACTAGATTTTAATAAGCATTTATTATATTACTGTGCTAAATGTTCTTTTCTGCTTTTCTAGATAATATTAATTTACTGTGGACAAATGCTTAGAACTCATCAAAAATTGGTATCTAGAAAAGCGGTTCTGTACATGAATGAAATTGTACAAACATGAAGAACAAACTAAAATTGACTAGCCTTTGAGAAAACTCCTGATTATTCTTTGTAGCCAGCAGACATATAGAAAGCCAAGCTTAAAGTTGCATTGGATAGTCATTACAGAGAGTACATGCCAGATCCAAATAGTGGTGAAACCTTATCTTTCCTAATAGAGAAGTTGTCTGTCATTGACCCAGGAAATAAAACAGTTGGGTTTTAAATAGTAAAGTCATATGACTAAGTGCTATGCTTATCTGTTATTTCTGCTGAAGCTGCATACAGGAAGTACTGATTTTACATACATACAATTGATGATTTGAGCCAGTAAGAACAGGGTATGACTCATCACAGAAGCAAATTGATTAGACACTTGGATGACAACATTCATGCAAAATGACTCCACTGAATGCTCACCTATCAACACTCCAGGACAATCAAATAGAATTAGAAAAACTTTCTACCAAACTATGTTTTTAAAATTATTTGGCCAATCTTCTGTTGAGGAACATCTTGGTTGTTTCCACCTTCTGGTTATTATAAATAAGGCTGCTATAAACATAGTGGAGCATGTGGTTTTGGTGTATGTTGGAACATGTTTTGGGTATATGCCCAGAAGTGGTATAACTGTGTCTTCAGGTAGAACTATTTTCGATTTTCTCAGGGACCACCAGATTTATTTCCAAAGTGTGTTTTTTTTACCAGCTTGCCGTCCCACCAGCAGTAGAAGAGTATTCCTCTTTTTCCACATCCTCGCCAGCATCTGCTGTCTCCTGTGGTTTTTCATCTTAGCCATTCTTATTGGTGTGAGGTGGAATCTCAGGGTCATGTTGATTTGCATTTCCCTGATGACCAAGGGTGTTGAACACTTCTTTTAAGTTCTTCTCAGCCATTTGAGATTCCTCAGTTGAGAATTCTCTGTTCAGCTCCGTACTCCATTTTTAGTAGGGTTATTTGGTTCTCTGGATTCTAACCTTTTGAATTCTTTGTATATTTTGGATATTAGCCATCTATCAGATACACAAAAATGGTATATTTACACGATGGAGTACTACTCAGCTTTTAAAAACAATGACTTCATGAAATTTGCAGGCAAATGGATGGAACTAGAAAATATCATCCTGAGTGAGATAATTCAGACACAAAGGAACACATATGATAATTATGATAAGTGGATATTAGCCCCAAATCTCAAAATGCCCATGATACAACCCATAGATCATATGGAGCTTAGGAGGAAGACCAAGGAGTGGATGCTCCAGTCCTGCATTAAGGGGGGAACATGATGATTGTGAGAGGTGGAGGAAGAGGGGCAACTGGAAGGGAGAAAGGAAAGGGAAGAAATAAGGGGGCAGTATAAGGTACAGGAGGGGACAGGAGTGAGGTAGAAAAGGTCAGGAAATCGAATAAAATATGTAGCAGTGAGGAGGAAGCACTGGGGATAGCCACTGGAAGGTCCCAGAAGCCAGGGAAATGAGAGGCTCTGAAATGAGAGGCTCTCAGGACCCAATGGGGATGACTTTAGCCAAAATGTGCAGGGAAGGGGAGAGAGAACCTGTAGAGACCACCTCCAGTAGATATGCATGACCCCAGGTTGAAAGATGGAACCATTCATCCATCTCAAAATTTTTAACCCAGAAATGTTCCTTTCCAAATGAAGAACAGGGATAAAAAAATAAAAATAAAAGAAAAAGAAAAAAAAAAGGAGCAGAGACTGAAGGAAGGGCCATCCTGGGACTGCCCCATCTGGGGATCCATCCTGTCTGCAGACACCAAACCTGACACTGTTGCCATTGTCAAGAGGCACTTGAGGCAGGAACCTGGTATAATGGTTCTCTACCTGGGTAATAACTACAAATCCTCTATCCACAATAACCATAATTTTAATTTCCCCAGTATAATCTGAGTCTATCACTCCCAGAAGGATCCTAATTCCCTTCAACAAGGCACTGCTGCGTCCTAGGAGAAGGCCTACACTCCCTGAAGGAATGAGACCATATACTCTAGTAACTAACACTTGAGGGCCCATTTGAGGTGTCAATACTGCTCTGGTGGAGGAGTGGAGGTCCAATCCTGTGCTTCCTGGGGTACCTCTGATAAGGTCTTTGACATAAAGTGGTTGGTTTGAGGCACAAACCTAACTGGAGTCAAGGTAATTCATGGCACTATATGTTTTGGTTTGTGGGCTCCTGAGTGGGCCCCTCTGCCCATTTCCCCGGAGTCAGGAGAGAGTGACCGTCAGTGTCTGATTTTGATCTGTAGTCATTACCCCAATGATGGCCTTTTTGGCATCGAGGGCACAGGCCAGAACCTGTAATCCCCTTGTTCCCTGGACAATCCCTCTTAAAATGTCCAGCTTGGCTACATCCAAAGCAACTTTATTCTTGCTAGATCTTTTTTGCATAGCAGCTGTGAGTACTTGTCCCATAACAAAATTTCAATCAATTTCCTTGCAAACTCTAATGTAATCATCTAAGGATTTTGATCTATGTGGTTTAATGGCTTCCTTGCACCATTTATTAGCATTTTCAAAGGCTGTTTTACTACGAGTATGGAGGTATCAGTGTTCTCAAACAATTTTTCTGCTAACTGGAGTAGTCAATTCACAAAATCTTGGAAGAGCTCAGAGGGTCCTTGAACCACCTTAGATAGTTGATCTCCAGCTACCTTATTAGGCAAAGCTTTCCAGGCTCTGATGGCTGCAGTGGCAATTTGGGCATAAACAGCATGATCATAATTAATCTGCTGTTGGAGAGCAGCATATTGTCCTGATCCAGTTAATATTTCCAGATTTATCTGGGGCTGCCCTGCCTGTGCATTTAATCTTGCTAAGGTAATGCATTGCTCCTAAAATTCTTCCCTCCACAGTAAATAGTTTCCTCCACTCAACGTTGCTGGGCATAGTTGTTGCCAATCTCCTGGTATTAAATTAAAGGTGCTACAGAACTCAAAAATTGCCAAAGTAAAGGGTGTCAAGGCCCCACAGGAGGAAACTGCTTCTTTAAGACTCTTTAATTCCTTAAAAGACAAAGGCACATGCTGCCTAAGCATTTTCCCAGGATTATTAGGGTGAGGGACTTCCATTACAGAATAAGTATGCTTGGAACCCAATTTAGAAAAAAATCACCCTCTTCTTAAGGATGGACTTCACTACCCACCAATCCTTCAGGGAGCATTCATCATATGCCAGAGGAGCACAATCCACAGAAGGGCTTTTACTAGGGGTCGCTCCCCTTCCAATCTGCTCCCTTTCAAACCTTGCATTTCTTCAGTTTTTCATTTAAATAAGCTCTTTCTTTTTCTAAAGTTTCTTCCTCACCCTCAGAGCTGGAGCTATTCTCCACCTCAGACAAAGAATTTTTAGATGCATCATTCTGTGCCACTACTCGTAGGAAGAAATTTATAATTCCCACGGGGTGACCAAAACTCACTCACACAGCACTACTTTCAGTTTGATCCAGCACCACTTCTCCAAATACATTCCACTCACTGCATTGGCTGGCTAGTCAGCCAGCTTCTTTCAGAAAAGATCCCATCTGATTCTCCTCTTTCCTGATCTCAGTGGGACCTCCACTTGACAGTGCCAGTGCTGCCATGGTATAGGGCTCAGGAGTAGGCCTGGGGAATTAAAGGAAGACACAGTCTCAGGTCATTCATTAAGAGAGAATGCCAAAACTTTTACTGAGCAGGTTCAATATATACACCAAGCCAGTAAAGGAAAAACACAAACAGGAACTCAACTGGGGGACAATGGGCTGTCAATGGGCTGGGGCACCATGCCTACATCAGGATGTTTTAATCTTAGAAAAACTGCAGAATGTTACTTGGTAGACAGCAGCACACAGAAAGTCTCAGCCAGGGCATGGCAGCCCTTCCGGGTCCTACAGAAACTTCACAGGAAGACCAACAGAATCAACTGACCTGGATCCTTGGGGCTCTCAGAGTCTGAACCACCAACCAAAGAACATCCCAAAGGCTTGGACCTAGGTTCCTCCTCACATACGTAGCAGATATGCAGCTTCGGTCATGTGGGTCCTGAACAACTTGAGCAGGGGCCATCACAAAACCTGTTGGCTGTATGTGGAAATATGTTCTTTTAACTGGGCTTCCTTTTGTGCCTTCAGTGGGAAAGGAAGTGCCTAGACTCACAGACACTTGAAGTGCAATGGTAGGAATACCCAGGGGGATTCATTCACTCAGAGTAGAAATGAGGGGTGATGGGGAAGGATTGTGGAAGGGAGTTCCTGTCATGGGGGCAGTGAGTGGGATGTAAATATTAAAAAAAAATTAAATTAAATAAAAAATACATGATGGAGAGAAGAGACATCTGAGATGTGAAAGATAAAAAGAGAGGCTTGAAGAATTGGGGCTGGTGAGTGAGGCATTGCTTCTGCATGAGAATGTGTTTCCAGTCTTATATAATTGTGTCTTCTTAAAATACAAATTTGTTTTAGTGTTTGCCTACATTTATGTCTGTGCAGCCAGAAGAGGGCATCGGATATCCTAGAACTGGAGTTGCAGATGTGAACATTTCTGTGGGTGTAGGAATGAAACAAAACCTCACCCCTCTGGGATTGCAACCGTTGCTCTTGACTGCTGAGACATCTATCCAGATCCTAGAATTATCTCATGCGTGAAGAAATGAACAGTACTGGGAACAGGTATGCACTGGAGAAATAATGATCAAATAATTACCATGTTAAATTAAATACCTAACAAATTCAGACACCTAAGAAAATTAATAGGTTATTAATTATTTACTGACCTTTTACTTATTCCAAGTATTTAATTGATAGCTCTAGAAATATTTTCTACCAGTAAAATTTCCATTTACATTTTCCTTTTCTAAAAGATTACAACAATTCTTTCTTCTCCTTCTCCTTCCCTTTCCTTCTTCTTCATTACAATTTTTTTATGTATAGTATCTTTTAATTATCAGCACTGAGGCGCCATCTGGCTCAAACCTATGCAAGCCCTGTGCATGCTGCCACAGTCTCTGTGAGTTCATGTGTACATCAGTCCTGTTGCACCTAGAAAACACTATGTGCTTGGAGTATCCTCTATTCCTGCCCTGTCCGCTGGGTCCCAAGCTCTCCTCCTGCTCCTCTCTCCTCCCTCTTCTTATTCCCTCTCTGTCTTTTAGTCACTCCTATTATACATGAGCTCCATAAATGTATGAGCTTTCTTTTTTACTCATTAATTATTTCTGTGTTGCAGAAACAAAACATGTGACACAAACAACACGAGGAAGGGAAGATTCATTTTAGCTCATGGTTTCAGAACTTTGTTCTCTCCAAGGATCCTGTGCTTAATTCTTCCCTTTTACCTTTAACTTTGTTTGTTTTTCTTTCATTTTTTTGCATAATATGAAATAGAGGGAAATAAAACCTAACTTGGAAACATAAGGGCATAAAGTATGAGTGTGGAGTCCACAAGTGAAACATAAGATGTGCGTGTGAGTGGCAGTTGCCTCATTTGTCTTACTCATTTTATACTAATATTCACTACTGTGTGTGTGTGTGTGTGTGTGTGTGTGTGTGTGTGTGTGTGTGTGATGTGCAGGTGGTCTTGTGCACGCTATTGCCATTTAGCTAGGATGAAAGGAGAATCTTGCAACAACATCTTTATAGTGTTTGTCTTTCTATTTTTTCCCTCCAGGTTCTTTTCCCTTTAAATGCTTATATTCTCGGTATTTTAAATAAAGTTGTAATAATAAGATGAAACCTTTAAAATTAAAACCTAAACTTCTGTCTTCAAAACTCATCTTCCCTTTTATTTTAATTGTTCAACAAATTATATCAAATCTTGTGAAATTATTCACAATATTCAGTTATTAGAAATATTACTAACCATAATGCCAGCAGTGATGTAGATTGTTCATGGAATGTTTGTACCTTGATTTATTCACTGGCTTACTCAGTGTATCAAATATCATTACATACATAGTGAATGCCAGGCTGTATTTTGAGCTTGAGGCTTCAGTGATTTTACCGTTTCAATAGAAACTGTCTTCATGAACTCATTTATTTAATGCTCCATGTCCTGCTGGTGACACTATTCTGGAAAGTTTTGGAAACTTTCAGAGATAAGTGCTAACTAGAAGTAGGTCTTTGTCCCTGTTTCCTTACTCTCACTTGGTTGCTGTCTGCTATTGTTCTGAAAGTAAGTTTCTTGTGCTGGGAGTAATGCAACTTAGAGGATCAAGGATCTAAATCTGAGAGTAGATCCTATTGCACACTCAGGTTGGGAAATGTTGAATTAATTTTAAAAAATTTGGCTTTTTAAATGTTTGTCTTCCTCCGGTAAATCTTCTTCAAATCTCTCTTTGCTTTTTTATCAAGAACATAAATCTAATAATTTTTTTCTCCAAATATTTGTGTAATTTCTGTATTACATTTGGTAAGATCATTGGCATGATAATCACGATATGATGACTGGTATCATAACTGTAAGGATTTCTGTCACCTGTATGTGATGTGTTTATTATCCTATTTGGTTATGAACTTCACACAGATCTTTCCGTCTTAAGTAGTTCTATGAAGAGGCAAAAACAGTGCTGAGCAAACATCTGTATGTACCTGTGTGTGTGTGTGTGTGTGTGTGTGTGTGTGTGTGTACACGTGTGCACTTGTGTATTTGCTCACATGCATGTGTGTGAGCACTGTGACTGTGTATGTGCAGATGCAACAATGAAATAATTATTTGGAATGTCACCTCTCATTCAAATATTGTTTTTTAAAATATAATCTGTTTCTTAAAATTAAATTTCAATAAGAAAAAGATTACGATTTCCTGTGTAAATTACGTGATGTGATTTCTAGAGAATAATGAACACTTAAATAAATGCATTCTTTTCTTCTGTGACCTCAGGCATATTTATTCACTGTTCACTGTCCCGATGTCTCCTCCACAAAATTTAAGAGCAATCAAGATTTGGTGTTCAATTCAACTGAGCAAAGTACTTATTTTTAGGATAAAATATAAAAGAAAGATATCACATGGTTTTTCCTCTACTCTGTTCTGAGGTTGGCATTATCGTCAGTGCAAGTGACAAACAGGAAGTGAACATCCTCCAGCCATGCTCCAACTGTTCTGAGCTTGCCAAGAGATCAAGTAGGAGACTGGAGTCTGATACCTCTTTAGGCAGAAATAGTCAGTAAGAAAGTGTGCTCTCAGCTGAACCCAGAAAGGTATGAAAAGTTTATAAAGGGAAGTGGGAAGAAAGCTGATAGAAAATCTTGGTCAGGAAACATTTGCAGATCCTCTGTTAACTGGACATTGATTTTAGCTATGGTTACAAACTGTTTCTGTGTGATCTCGTCAAAAGTGACTTCAGTCCTGTGTATACAAACTTCAGGGGATCTGTGTAAGAGAAACATCATGTGAAATTTCACATTTTTTTCAATATGTATGGATTTGGTATTTCAAGAACATAGGTAGTAAATATGAAAAAGGAAAACATATATCCAGTATTTGTTATAATAGAGGTTGATATTTTCTATTTATCCACTTATACTCTAGGGAAAATTACTATATTCTACTTTTTTACTTGCTATTATTGTCTTTTTTTTGTAAAAATATTAACATAAACATAATCCTTAAAGTCATCATTTTATAAAACATAATTTAAATTAATTAAACAAAAAGTAATTAATTGTTTTTCTAATTTGTATATGTTCGTTCTTTTTGTGGAATTGAAATCAAACACTGTCAACATCACCAGAGAATCATTCTTACACATAATAGTGTAGAAAGCAAAAGATGAAGGGAGTGAATACAGGGGCTTTCTAGACTCACAGCTTTATTTTATTTTAATATGTGTCATCTTGTAAAAATTCTGCATCTTAACTTTAAAAGAAAGATATTGATGCAAGATTTAGAGTGGATTGGGGGAAAAATTGAGAGAGACATGAGGATTGGGAGAAATTTATGGCTGGGACTGGCTCTGAGTGAAGATTTAGAGTACATGGCCAGCATGTTCTGTGTTTCCTTTCTTCCAGGGAGGAAATGACACTATAGATTCCCAGGGATGCTGAAACCACATGCAAAAAAGGATGGGCAAATTTGTCATTCAGAATTTATGAAGGATTTTTTTTTCTTCTCACTGACTAAAAAGAACAAATCAAACACTAGGTTTCCAATTCTGAAAATTAGTAGACTCTGGAGAGCCAATTAAACATTATTCCCCTATCTCGACTCTGTTTTAACATCCTTCTTTATTGCATACTGTTTCTTTCACTCACAAGGCAGGTAGATGGTGTTATCAGGCTAATTTGGGGACAGTTATCATTATAATGTAATTTTTTGCAATTATGTGGTAGACCAGGTGGCAAGACAGCATGGCTTTGCATTGCCAAGGTGCAAAACAAATTCAGTGTTCAATCAACCTGAGAGAGAAAGGACAATTCTCATTTGCATAAACATGTAGCCACGGAAACGAGATGCACAGAGGTATAAGGGGAAAGAGACCTATTTTACATGATGTGCATAGAATATTTGACAGTTTAGATTGGAGGCGTCATTGATGTGGGTTGGAATGGTACGGTTGGTTGCCATGGATATGGTTTTCCCTACTGGCAGTGCAGAGATTGGCAGGGATGGATGCTGAAAAAAAAAAAAAAAGAAAGAAAGAAAAAAAAAAGCCTAAACCACTGCACACTCTGGCAGCCTCATTCTTTTCTTTTGTTGAAAAGCTATGTATCGTTTCTGCACTAATGACAGCTCATCAAGTATGCAGTGTAATCTAGGAACACTGATATTTCTGTAATAAATCATTCATGTATAATATATATGCATTTATACATTCTATGCACATATATATATGGTGATCTACATGTACATATTTGGAATAACATGTATGCAGATTAATATAAGATTATATTCAAGAAAAATATTTACTCTTTCTATTTAATATTAATTTGGTAACTCTTTCAATATAAGGATTTCTTAAATAAGATAAGCAATGTATAAATGAACTGAATTATTATTTTGTTTAGGGAAAGAAGATTGCACAGTATGCTTTTGTGGATGTGGCAAACAATGAAAGGAAAAAGGAGTGGCTTGTCCCTGCAGCCCAAGCTCTGGTTATTTGACCTTTCTAGTCAATGTGTTGCTGCAGCATAGCTAGGAAAATGGTGTCCATCCATGAGAAAACAAGGCCATTTTTATTTCCTTTGTAGGACGTAGCACAACATTTACCATAATATAAAGCCAAACAGACCATTTATGCTGCGTTTCAGAACAGCTGAAAGTACTTAGATTTCTTTTATAAAAGCTCACTCATTCATTATCCTGCTTTCATACACTTACTGGGAACCCTGCCTTTATTAAAGATTGCAGGGATGTCTTTTGTCTTTAAGAATTCATTCACTAACATTATGTGAGAAGGGTCTGAAGGCACTTCGGCTGCCCCGTCCTGCAGGGTGAGAACTGAGGACCTTTGTCTGTGCTAATGGGCAGCTTTACATACAGCTATACTCAGGAGACTTGAATTCTGGTACACGAGTTTTTATGACCTTGTGGATTTCCCCCTCAGCATCTTCCATCCTTTGAAGGAATGTTGAGTGGCCTGGCACTTTTGTATATTGTCTTCTTGTGAAATAACTGGAATCTGAGGAGAGAGTAGCAAGCAGCAAACAAAGCATCCCTTCTGAAGCATCGCTTCTGTGTGTAATGATTATCTTTGATGTTCATAGAGCCAAAGTATGATAAATAATTATGAACAACTAATTTCTATTTGTGAATATTTAGGAAAATATGTAGCTGAAAGAACAGTTAAGACAGCATTCCTTCACTCTTCAAGGAAGGTCTTCTAGACAGAAGGAAGAAAGCCACATACTAAGAGGTAGGGTGACCACAAATTCCAAGCTAGACTTATACTGTGACATTCTGTGCTAACAGGAAAAAAAAGTAGAGTGAATAAGCTTTACATCAATAAATAACTTTATTTTATATTTTTGTTGAACATTTAGTTTTTATTGCTAAAGCTATGAAAAAAACATTATGTTTGGTCATTCTTCTTTGTAATGTAAGGCATACTAGAGGGTCAGTTCCTGCTAACAATTCATGCTCCTACAACCCAAAGGTCCATGAGTGGTCTCAGACCTTTCTTACAACTCTGTCATCAGCTTCATTTCTATGATGATCTAGTCAGTGATGCCCATCTTCAGAAGACCAGCCACACAGGTCTATGTGTAGAGTAATCTCCACTTCTGGTTTAATACTCAGGGTCACTTGTCTGTTTCTATTTATGCATCATGGGCACCAATAAATAGTTACTGAGAACAAGTTAAGGAGAATAAAAAGCTGCTTTAACTTTTGTGCTTTATTATTTATTAAAATTTAAAAAATAAAATAAGAACTTTACATTTACCCAGATGTGTGGATTTATTATCTAAAGCCAACCTGTAAATAATGAGACTCCAAGTGAGTGAGTTCAGAAGAGTTTAGTGAGTACAGATCTTAATGCAGAAGTCAAGACCTTGCGAGGTCAATGCAGCTTCACCATGCTGTCACAGGTCCCTGCCCCCACATAGGCATTCTTTATATTTATACTTTATTGGGATTTGGCACTTTATTTAACATACTCTACTTTTTTTTTTCATTTTAAGAAATGGCATCTCTATGTTGGGCAACTTGATTTCAAACTTCTGATCATCGTGGGTGGCCCAGCTCTTTAAGTAATGGAATTGCATATGTGAGCCGACAATGTCATATCCCTGTATCATTTTCTAGTTTTATTTTCCACATTTCTGCTTTGCATATGTGCCTAATCCTTGTATTGAAGAAAAGTTAAGCTATGGTTGATACATGGTTACCACTGCCTACCCCTCCTGAGACAGTTGCAGGACTTGAGCATGCTTCTGTGTCTTGAATTAAATACTGAGCTGCTATAGTACAGAGCACCTCGAATGTCATTGCAGAATAGTCAGGAGGAGCCAGATGTATCACCCAAAGAAACAAAAGGTTTATAAACCTCATTTCCATTTTGAAGGTAAAAAATGTTTGCTCATCATTAAAAACCAGTTTTTAATCCTAAGAAAATAAAGGAATAAGAGCGTGGTTATTTTATGAGCAGAGACCTGATTATCTCATGCTGTGAGTGTGATTCTTCAAATGGTCAGAGGACAGTTCTGGAGAGGTCTACTTTTCTTGGGCAAGTGCACACTTGCCTCAGTCTCACTCATAAACCAGTAGAGAGGCACAGGCACTGGGCCTAAATGTGTTCATTTCAAATCAAGCAGGAGGCCTGATTCACATACACAATTCTCAAGATCAGCATCTCTCCGTCTTCACTGCCGCACATGTAGATTGGTTTTGTTTCTGACACTGTGATGGTTTCAATATTATTTTCCTTTTATGAATTTTTGTTTTTGTTGATTTTCACATTATTAAGATATAGTTATCTTTTGAAATTTAGTTTAGTGAATTAATAGAATACCTTTTCCCTCTGAAAAGAGATATTTTCCTTTCTTGACATACAGATGTCATCCCTTCCTTGAAAATGAAATAGGGGAAATGACTGTTGTTTGCTGTGAGCAGGCTTATTAACACAGGGAGAGCTGAAGTTTACTTTCTAGATTTGTCATTAGGTGATTAGAGAGGAACAACTTTCTTTATTTTTCCTACACTTACAGAACTGTGCACTCTGATCTTCATCAGCACCCCTCGACTCAGGGTTGCAGTATGTAAGTAAGGCTTTGAAACTGTGGCCAGCTATAGTCTGGAGCTTGCTTTCCTTTGTGTGCTTTTGTTTCCCGTTCAGGAGTGGTGGCATGTAGTTAGCTGGTCATGGTGGAAGTCCTCTTCTGGTGCAGGGCACACTGATGGCCAATCAGCACCATGGCTAGAAGTTGCTGCCTTAGACTGGATGGGATCAGTACATGGTTCCAAGAGCTAATGATATGCACTAGTCAGTATGTTGAGGTAGCCTCCTCCTTTTCATCTAGAATCTTACATGAGAAGCAGGGCCTTCTGTTTCTCAACTTTCTCATTACATAAAATCAAGAAGCCCTGTGTCTTCTGTTTTAAGCCATGTCTTCCTTGGGGTGTATTAACAGTGGTATACTGAACTGTGGGAAGCATTGCCACTTGAAAGGAACTCAGATTCCCAATGGAGACCTTGTATCTTTATAAGCATTTCCCTTCATTCTGGTAAAACCTTACTGACATAAAACTTTCAGTCACAAACTTGTCACCGAATTTCTATAGTTAACATGACCCCATATCCTTATCATCAAATTTACTTTCCTTTTAGACAACTTCTAAGAAAACGAAAGAAAAAACCCCACAACTTTACATTTAAGAATTACTAAACAGGGTTATGTTTGGTTTGGTTTGGTTTTCCTATCTGGTAAAGAAAATGAACCCCATTTTTTCAAGGATAATCTCAAATTTTCATTTCTCGGGTCTTCAAAATTCCGCATGGCAATTCCTCGCTGTATCATTGGTCCACATTACCCATGATGACATCAAACCATGTGTCAATATGAACTTATCCTTATCCAATCTGCTCCATAAGGTGATACCCTTCACCATTCTATTTAAATCTGAACCCTGTGTCACTGCTCCTACGCTGCTATTCATCAATTTTTTTCATGTTGTCATGTAACCATGCTGTGGTGGGTTTTTTTTTAATGTCCTTATCTCGATCATTAATTTTACCTTCTGATGTAGTGGTCCTGAGTGATATGATTTACAACTTAATAAAATGACTTTTTAAAACATTAGATAAACTAGTAAATCCATTTTCATAAGAGTCAGCAGTCTGGCATTCTGAACGTAGACTTAATTTACCTCCTTTGCCTGATTTCATCTAGGTGAGCTGAATGGCGCGGACAAATGCAGTGCAGCAAACAGCACAGTCATGCATAATACATAGCAGTTGAATTCAATTTTGATGGTTCTCCTAATGGTGTCCAGGAGAGGACAGGATGGGAGTCGAAACCTTGATAGGTATGTGCAGACAGCTCCTTGACTTTGAAATCTGAGTCCCACTGTTTTTTGACCTTTCTCTTTAGACCCAAGCCTTATAGAGAGAGAGGTGAGTTTTCTTGTTTCTTAAAAAAAAAAAAAAAACATGGATTTTTTAAAAAACATACAGATAAACTAACATAATTAAGTTAACATAATAAAGGATATTGCTAAATAATTGTATCCTGTTTTCTGCCTTTAGGTAGGTACTTGGCCAATCATCTAAGGTAGACATTCACAGCAATCTAAGATATGTGTCTTCTTAGTAACCAAAAAAAAAAATAGTTTTCTTCCCCTGTATCCCTAAGTAAATCAGTTTGGCTCTGTGAATCTATGACTGTATAGTGGTAGATTACAAAAAAAAAAAAAAAAAAAAAAAAAAAACCACATTTTATTGCTCCCAGCAACTAAGCCACCAACCAAAGAGTACACATGGAGGGACCCATGTACAAGAGGTTTATCTTATCTGGCATTAATGGGAGGGGAGCCCGTTGGTCCTGTGGAGGCTTGATGACGCGCAGTGTAGGGGAATGCTTGGGCCCTTAGGCAGGATGGAGTGAGTGGGGGGGATGGGATGGGGGAGGAGATAGGGGGTTTAACTGGGAAGGGGGATAACATTTGAAATGGAAAGAAATAAAATAACCAATAAATTAAAAAGCCATTTTTTACACGTGTGACAGGCTTGTATTTTTTTTTTTAATTCAGCATTAAGCTAATCCCTCTGGAGACTTTTCTTGTACATATGCAGTCTTCTCACCAGGCAATCAGAAGAAACAACACTTGGAGGTTTTTCTTGTTTGAGGGTAGAAAGGTGTTTTTGTTGTTTGGGCAACTGGCTATGTGGCTGAGGATTGCTTCATGCATTCAGACTCAAATAGTCCTCCTGCCTCTGTCTTCTGAGTAAGTAGAATTGTAGGCACAAACACCAAATTTGAAGTAGCCTAAAAGCCATATTAGGAGAATCCCCACCTCGCCGCACCTATTTACCACCTCATGTTGTAGGCATAGAATGTTAAACGGATTTCTGAGCTTAAAGGGGTATTTTTTCTTTTCTTAATTTTGAATGTCTGTGCAAAAATGGTAAATTTAAGTAAGCCTTCATTATTCCTGTAAAAATGAAGGAATGTGACAAATAAGCCTCATATTAAACAAGAACATACAACCATTATTTTTGCAGTGAAAAAGACACTGAAATATGTGCTTGTGAGGGCAGCATGCTAGGAAGACACAGACCAGGGAGATGCGAAGCTAACTTCACTCCTGCAAATTCCAACTGTGGGAATACGGGCTCTGGATACTTTATAAATCACTTTGCAGGGTGAACAACAAACAGTTGCTGAATCTCATTGGTAATGGCCTAAATAAATAGGCCAAATTAATGGTCCATCTACATCTGGACTCTTTTGTGTACTAGCTTCTGGGATTTGAAAAACAAATATCTGGCATATATATATATATATATATATATATATATATATAAAATCATATATATATATATATGATTTTCAAAACTTCAAATCTTAGTTTTACCATGACAATTGTATGTATGAAGTACTCATATTAATTATTCATAAAATAAAGGTATATTTGACTTAAAATTCACCAGAGAACCAGAGAATGTTCTAGTGAATGTAAGCTGATAATCTCATCAGATTCTGATACAACAATATCATTAAAACATGAAGAATTTAATTTCAGGATGGGTCAAAAAAAGCTGCATGTTATTATGCACTATGTCCAGCAAACTTCTTTTTTTTTTTTTGTTTTGTTTTGTTTTGTTTTGTTTTGTTTTTCGAGACAGGGTTTCTCTGTGTAGCTCTGGCTGTCCTGGAACTCACTCTGTAGACCGGGCTGGCCTCGAACTCAGAAATCCGCCTGCCTCTGCCTCCCAAGTGCTGGGATTAAAGGCGAGCGCCACCACGGCCCGGCTTCCAGCAAACTTCTAAATGGTGTGCCACATCAGACACTGCAAGATATGATTCACAGAGCCAAGTACAGTAGTCCAGCTAGGAGGCAAGATCCACAGACAAAACAGCAAATAATGCCGAACTTACCCTTTGAAAAAAATGTATGTAGTATGGAATGAGAGCATACTAGTGTACTGTGTTTTCTCTGGGGCATATAATGTGGGGACGCAGGCGATGGAGAATCTAAACAGCACTGACATTTAGGATAGTTAATGAGTCTCAACATACGTACCTCTAGATCTTACCAAGAGATAATGCAACTTGATACATCTCTTTCTTTTAGGACAAAACATTGTGCCTAATATTATGTATTATATTTCTCTATTATATCCCTAGTATAATATGAATACATTTTAAAATACTGGAAGTTCTAAGGGTCAAACAGAAAACTGCATAATTTTTTTCTGTGAATTATTTCATACATTTAATTGACTACAAGATCTTTATTATTTCTTGGAAAGTGTATTCTTCCATTTGAAAAACTCTGGATTTAAACACACACACACACACACACACACACACACACACACACACATTATAGAAATACTGTGAAATAGCAGCTGAAGATAAAAACCACCAAGACTTGCTATATTTTGGAAAATATAAATTTCAGAATGACAGTTAAGAATGTCATTACTTAACTTGTCTATACATGGCTTTTAGTAATGATTGTTTTGTGGGGCATTTAGCCTAGGCAATAATTTTACTGTACTTTTTATAAAATCACAATAAAGATATGCATACAAGAAGAAAATTTTAAAATATGTAGATGTTAATAATAGCTATAGGAAATAAGTGTCCACCCTTCAACAGCATATAATGTGATCATTCCCCTGAACTAACATGGTTCTGATGTTTTATTTGTTCTTGAGAGTTCAGTGTTTACTGTGAGAAGATTTGACTTGAAATTAATAGTATAAACTGAAGCATGTTTGTTTAGGTCCAGTATGTCCTTTTCAGGATAAATTATATTTCCTAAAGGCTTACTTAGGGGCAAAAAGCAAGCATAAGCATCTTAACCTTTATTGATAGCATGTTGTTCCTGTCTAACATCAAGTCTTTCATGAAGGTTAATGATTAAGCTCTAAAGACTGTAACTAAGATAACTACTCACGTCACTTCCTGTTGAATCCAGTCTACTACAGAGTCACACGGTGTCTACACTCTTTACTTAGAGTAGTTTTGAAATGTCATCTTTTGCTACTTGGTACCATAATGACCAAGAGAGGCTTAAGAGTAAATGTTCAAATCGAATGAAATTGATTAAAGTTGTTATCCTTGCTCTGCTGCTGTTCTCACTGGGAACGCTTGACAAAAGCAACCCTCAGACTGTGATGGGTTTTCACCCATGACATTTTTGTCAATTTTGTTAAAAAGTTTTTGGATCAACCTCAAGTTTCACTTTGCTGATAACAGTAATCATAAAGAGTATGCAGGCAGGAGTCCTGAACAGTCCTGAGAGCTTAGCAGTTTGTTTCTTAGTTTTAATTTTTTTATTTACAGCCTCCTCCTCCCTCTCTTCCAAGTACCACTCTTACAAATCCCTTCTCCCACTACCCCATCCCTTCGCCTCAAGGAAGGAGAGCCCCCCTTTGATATGACCCTAACCTAGGGTATCTAGTCCCATCAAGTCTAGGCACCCCTCTCCCAGTGAGGCCCATCCAAGCACTCCAAGTAGGAGAAAAAGGATTCAATGGCACGGAACAGAGGCTGAGACAGCCCCCACTCCACTTGTCATAGAAACCACACGAAAATCAAGCTTCATGTTTGCTACACATGTGTAGGGGGTCTAGGTCCAGCTCCTGCATGCTCCCTTGTTAACTCAATGTGGTGTCTGGTAGAGGGACAAGAGATTTCGATAAAGAATGCCTCGTTCTGTGGACTGTCCTCAATTCTCATCATAGCCAAAGAGGCACTTATTTGGAAGAACAGATTAGGTGGTATTGTTGTTGTTTTGTGGTTTTGTTTGTTCCACATAAGCTGATGATAATTCATTTGTTTTCAAGTTTTTGGAAAAGAGCACAATGTGATTCATAGAGAACCTGTAATTTGGGCTGTCAATTCAAACTGAGTCTTGGATTGACACATTGTCCTGGTTTGAGCCACCACTGCCTAAAGCAAGTAGATCCTTGCCTAGCTGAAGCTGAGAGGATCTATAAACACAAGCTTTAAATCACTAAGCATGAGAAAGCCACTCGTGGGAATGGTCAGAGTATAGCAGGGGCACTCTTTGGGGAATGACCACTTCATTTTTTCTACTAATGAGGCTGCAATGGCAAGTTACTGTGGATTTTACCCAAGGTGTGGGGTAGGCGCTTTTTAATGAAGTCTCAGGCATATTTTGCATGCTTTTACCCAGCAGCCTAACCATGCTTCAAAGTTCCCTTCATTTGATTGATCTCACTCATCTTATTTGGGGGTGCGGGTATAGAGGTGGGGGAAGATTTCAGTAGCTGGCGGGAGGCAGATCCCCCTAGAAAGCAATAAACTTCAGAATTAAGTAAGAATCTACTTGATAGTGTTAATTTTTTCTCATTCTGTGGATACAGTTCCATCACCACAACCTCCTTTGCAACAGACCACTCATTAGCTGTAGCCTACAGCAGTTAATTTCCTGACTCTTCCTCGAGTGTTTCACTATATTTGTTTAGCTGACAGGCTTTTGAAGCAAGCCTGCTAAAGCCTGGAAGAATTCCTGGCTTTTCTCCCCTTTCGTTCTTGTTATTATTAGGAATATGGACAAGATGCTGGTGTGTGTATTCTATCTGAAAATTGTGCAGGATTTTCTATCTCTTGGGAAAGAACCAAATTGCTTCTTAATCGTCCAGGAGTCAATTCTGTAACTATTCACAGGCAAAATTCTTGTTAGTGCCACGGGGAGTTTTGCCCTCATTTAAGGTTACAGGATCAAGTGGTAAAAGTATTTATAGCCACCTAATTCTCTCCAGGAAAATAAGTTAAACTTGATATATGGAAATGGCTAAATATACTGTAGACGTCTCTCTGTTTGCTTAAACAGTTTCTCCTAAAATAATTCAGTGAAAAGATTCCCAGAGAGGGGAGAATAAAAGTCAGTGGCGATGAGGGTTTTTACTCACGATTTTTTTCCTCCCCATTTTGCCTAATAAAATGTATATCTCACTTGCAGGACACAGCAGAACTTAAAAAGTAACTGATTTCACAGTCAAATGAAGAGGCTATATTTTTGTGATTTGTCTCTCCTAAGACTTATTGGAAAACTAGTATTGTTATCAGCCCTTTGGAAATCAGCCACAATTAAACAGTCCTAGTTTAAAATCTGCTATCTTTAACATTATGAATACTTCATCTCTCAATGGTAGTTTCTGACTCTCTCAACAGGTTTTCACTTTGCCCCACTTTCTGTTCAAAGTGCATGTAAAATGGTAAACACAAGAGTTTAAGGCAGACCCTGGGCTCTGTCCCAATTGTACAACTGTCCATCTGTGAAAATGCTTGTCTCTCTGCTCTTAATTTTCTCATGTATGATTGAGTTAGGTGAATTAGTTATTCTTTGTTTTTTTATAGATAAAAAATCCCAATGATGCTCTCAGGCTATAAATTTTACATAAACATTGGACTTTACATAATAGTGAAACTACATTTTCATTTTGTATACAACTCTACGGACTTGCTTGTGATTTTTTTTTTACAGTTAATAACTAGATTAGCCTCAAGAAAAAAGACTTTGTATTAGATTGTTGACTTTATAAAGTAATGTTTGACAAGTGATTCCATCTCAAGACAGAAATTTATAACTGACTTATCAGTAAATTAGAGATGTTAGTTTCTGTATTGAAGTGTTGAAACAATAAAGAAAGACTTCCTACTCCTTCTATAAACTAGCAAAAAAATCGTAGCTATTTAGGTTATATTGGGCTCTTTAAAAGTAGATGCCAGTGAAAAACATGAACAATGACTCAATCTTGGGAGACTTGGATACACCACCCACACCCTGCCCTGTCTCCTAGCTTTAAAATATTAGTTTTGATATTTTCAAGAATATGCTTTTTTGGTCACTTTATATACAAATATTTTATCCTTAAATGACTTTAATAAACCTGATAGTTATAAGAAGCTTATTAAAACAGTTCTAACAAATCTCTGACTTTGCTAGTTACTAGACTAGCTTTTCCTCTGGTGCCTGTAACAGAAGTACTTAGAATTAATTCAGATTTTTTTCAAAGACAAACAAATTGATCTACATGAAGAACTAGTTTTATAGCAAAAAAGTCATTAAAATGATAAAATGTGACTTTTGTGTCAATATTCAAATCTGTCTCTCAGTAATTTGACTAAGGAAAACAAGAAATAAATTTTAAAATGCCCCAATGGAGTAATAATTATTTACACAGAGAAATTTCCCTTGGGTTAAGAATACTATATTCTCTTTTCTGAATCAAATATGTCTACAATAAATAATCCTAACTGGGTTTCTTGTTTCAATATTGGCTTTTTTTTTAATACTTGCTTTTATATTTTTAGGTTCAAATTATTTTTCTTTCCTAAGCATTTACTAGGATCACGTCTTCTTTAGATTCCTTCAATTGAAGGAGAGTTTGATTGAAAGATATGTGTATATGCTAATATCGATCACTTGAGTATCGGTTTCAACAACTATATACTTACACTGAGTTAAAGCTTATGCTTCGTATGCATTCCTTCAATGGTGACAGGTACCCAGGACTACCTATGTTGTTCGACACAACATCTTTGTGTTACAGACACAAAGATGAGACAGTGTGTACAGTACTAAAAAGGTTGCAGTTAACTTTACTTTTGAAACCACCAAACTATCAATGACAGATTAATGTCCAAGTCTATGTGCTAAGAAAAGTCTCTCCCCAGAAAGGATGCTGTGAAATTCATAACAATTTTAGAGAAAAAAGGCTGCTGAATTTTCAATGAACTTTTCGAGTGTACATGAGTAAGAGTAATGGTGCATGACTTTAAAAGAAAGACATGAGATTTAAATTAAATATACTATATGATGAATTTATGTACATATTCTTAAAGGTATCTTAAACTACTATTAAATTTTATTAGTGTTGGTTTTTATCTTAAATAAGAATTAGAAATTAAATGCATCCAGGGCCTAAACAAATATAACTCTATGGAGTTAGAAGCTAAGAAACTGAGCAGTGTGAGGATCCTGACTTACAGAACAGCGTGTGCTTCATCTAAAACCCTTCAATAACATTGAAAACACCACCACCACCACCAATAATAATAATAATAATAATAATAATAACAACCACCCAAAAGTAATCGAATAAAATATAGAGAAAGTGTGGAATTCCCTAAAAATATCAGATTCACACAAGTGATCTGGAGTTGTGTTTCTGCTTTCTTTGGGAGACAGTCAAAAACAGAATATGTGAGAAAGTTATTTGCAAAGTGAGGTTAGACTAGGACTAAGCCCACATGACTCAAATTCACTCGGACATCATTTTCTTAACAAAGGACAAGGATTTGGGGACATTAGTGGTCATGTCTTGATGTTTGGCTCTCATGATAAAAAATCCCAACAATGAGGTCTCCTCGGTGAGTGGTAGCAGGTCTCAGTGTGGAGACCTAGATGGAGAATGGACAATCACAAAAGGAAGTTGGAAAAGAAAGAGACCAATGGCTCGGTGGAGACAAAAGAACATGCTTTTTGCTTGTTCCTTGTTTGCTTGTTTGGTTTGCTTTGCACTGTAATTTATCACCCCATATATAGCTAGGACAAATATGAGAGATACGTTTAGATAGTGTTCTGCACAACGTGGTGGTCAAATGGTCACGATATCCTCATGCTCTCGTACAGCATATCCACTCATTTTAACTGCTACAAACTAAGTCATTTTCCTGATTGCTAATCACTCATCTTGCCTGACTCCCATAGCCCTGTATAACTGGCTCAGGATTTTTCCAGTCTTGTTTTCCTCTGTGAGGTAATCTCATGTTAATCTCCCTTCTCTTTGTGCTTTTGCTTTGTTTTGTTCTTGTTTGTTTGTGTGTCTACATGCTAAATGGATGAGATTGTAAATAAAAGAGCTCAACACATCTGTCCCAGGAGCTTTAAGGCAATCTGAGATACGGCTTCAGATTCTCTCTCACCTTTCTATAGCTCAGACCTTAGCAGCAGACCTTCTTGATCCCTCTGAGTTGTAATCTCTTGGTCTGCAAAATGCCCTTAAGCACAATTCTCTCTAGGTGTTGTTGAGACCTGAAAGAACTGTGGCCTGTGCAGTTCTGCGATCCCCATAAGCATAGAAACACTTCTCTCTAGGTGTTGTTGAGACCTGAAAGAACTGTGGCCTGTGCAATTCTGTGATCCCCATAAGCATAGAAACACTCCTTCCTCAAGCCAACAACAATTACAGTAACCTTTAATACTTTGACCACAATCTCGGTTACAGGGGGTGGGAGTGGGGTAATCAAGCCACCTGTTCTCTGTGGTCAGAAATAACAGGTTTCTAACAAGGAGTATTTAAGTCAATGACTAACAAAAAAAAAAAATCGAGAAATCAACAGCTATCCAGGAATACAAATAATATTTCTTAAAAATTAAAAAAAAAATTACAACTTCATAGGAAGAACAACAATATCAACTACCAGATCCCTGCAGAGCTCCCAGGAAGTAAACCACCAACCAAAGAGTATACATGGAGAGATCCAGGACTCCAGATACATATGTAGCAGAGGATGGCCTTATCTGGCATCAATGGAAGGGGAGGTCTTTGATCTTGTGGAGGCTTGATGCCCCAGTTTAGTGGGATGCTACAGCGGTGAGGCAAAGGGAAGGGAGAAGGGATGCGGAGTTACGAGGGGACAACACTTGAAATGTAAATAAATAAAATAACCAATTAAATAATGTGAAGAGTATTTGCAATCTGAACAGTCCTCGGTATTGGTAAGCAAGCTTTATAGAGAATGAATTCTTTCCTGACTGAAGTCAAGAGTAAGGTTCTGGCTACAGTTTAGAGAAGGGAGGCTACAACTCTCTAATGAGAAGAGTTTTTCCAAGATAGGCTTGGCAACTAATGGTGAGGTTGCCTTTGGTCACCAACAGCAAAAGTGGTCCTTAAATATGCTTAACACATTTAATTGCAATCCATGCTCCTCAGAGTATTAAATTCTATGATCCGAAACACCAAAAGACCTTTGTTATTCGAGTCAAGTGAGTAAATGCTGGCAAATTACCAAAATCTGATCTTAATAAAACTATATTAGTCATCTTGTAAGGTGTCATCTCAGAGTTATGCAGAGATCAAAGACCTGATCTGAACGTGTCAAACCAATTGCAAGATGCAAGTGACTGTGAGTCAAAAAGAATTGACTGGCATAGGCTCTATGGAAATTTGCTGCTAAAAGAAAAATATATTTTTGCTTTTTATGAGTCAAGGCCCAGGCATATCCTTTTAGTGTAATAACTGGTCTTCCAGATTCTGACCTGTGTTTTATGTTTGTACACAATTATCAACAAACAACAGTAACAACCCAGTAAATGTTTTAGGCTGCATAGTAAGCAAAATCTTTGAGAACACTGACCAGGTAACCAAAATGAAGCAAATTATTATTATTATTATTATTATTATTATTATTATTATTATTATCAATTATTAATATATTCATTTACATCATGTTATATTTATAATATAATAATTATTAATATAATAATAATTATTAATGATGATAATTAACTATTATAGTTAAACTAATTCAGGAGGTATCAAAAATTCTCTGGCCTCACATTCCTTGATGAAATAATAAAAAATAATTATTATCTAGTCTATAGTAAAGAATAGCATTAAGGGCGTAAATTCCCTAAAGCATGATATGGCCTGTAAAATACTATACAAATCAAACACTTACTGAACAATTATTATTGTAAATACAAAATGTTACTAGTACTTTTGGGGATTCTTGAGTAAATTGAAGACAAAAAAAGAAATAATTCTGTGCTTTTGAGGTGGTAGAGATGGCTCAGTTGTCAAACACATTTGTACTAAGGGAAGCAGATTCGCTTCCCAGTTTCCCCAAAACTGTAACTCCAGTTCCGAAAGATGTGACATCTTTTGATCTCTACTGGTTCCTGTGCCCGTATCATGCATATACATATACTCAGGGACACACACACACACACACACACACATAAAATTAAAAAATAAAACTAAATCTAAAACAGTCTTAAAACAAAACAAAAAAAAAATCTGTGATGATGTGAAACTATCATGTGAGCACTGGAGATAGCAACAAGCAATAGAAAATAAATAAATAAATAAATAAATAAATAAATAAATAAATAAATACCCCAACCATATACTAAAAGGGATAGAAGTAATGAGAAAAGTAGAGACATGTAAAAATGCTACAAGTAGGAAGATTGTTGGAAAATTCACCAGGGATGTAGGTTAGGGTTGATCTCCTTGTGAGGGATGGTATTTGAACAATGACTGAGAGGCAGCAAAGATATGCCAAGTGCTGCGAGTCCAAAGGACAGTTCTAAGGTAGAAAGAAATGGTGGGGTTCAGAGTTACACAGAGTTACACGGTTTTGACTGTTACTTTGAAGACTATTTAACTGTTGTTCTAAAACTAGAGTGAAATGGCAAGGAATGCACAACACCAGCAGGAGATGGTTATAGCAGTGTTACTTGAGCATTGTAATCGGTCCAGGATAACAGCAGTACAGGTACGTGGTGGAAGTAATCCTTTCCGAGGTATATCTCCTGGTACAGTTGGCAGGATTTCCTAGTGTGTTAAATAAATAGCACAGTGTGTTAAATAATGTGGAGTATAAAAACAAAAGAGAAACCAAGGTCACTTGTAGTTTTAGGGCTTAATTCATTGAGAGGAGGTGCAGATTTGGGGCATGGAAGGCTGAGTTTGGACTACTAAACTTAAGATCTCTACTACACCTCCTCAAACTGGAAGTGTTGAATAGTCATAACTGTGTGAAAATTAACTGTATGGATGCAGAAACCAAAAAAAAGTCTAGAAATGGAAACTTGGAAGATCAACATGTAGATAGCATTTCTCAAAGTGTGAGACCGAAAAGATAAACCTCATGCATTTAAAATGTTAGAAGCTGATTTGTGGGTGTTGATTATATTTAGTTTTCTGGGCTTGTTGAGGAACCAGCAGAAAATATGAAGAATAACCACTGACATGAAAGAAAATCAGGAGATGGCTGTGTACTGGGAGTCAGATGAAGATCAAGGTGAATGTGTTGTTAAACGTTAATGAGCTAGGAATAAAAGTAACTGGTGGGTTTAGTAACACGGTGATCATGGCAGGTAACAGGGTCATCTGTAGGGGTGATGGAAGATCAGGGCAGCTACCTCTCCCAGGCCCAGCAATATGAAGGTTGTAGAGGAAGAAACAAACAACCAAAAGGTCAGAGACTACCAAAGGAAGCTTGCAAATGGCATCCCTGAGTCCCACCAGAGTAAGGTGAAAAGTGTTTAAAGAAAAGTTTAAAGATCTAGAGATTGAGAATCTAAACCTCTTCTGATCCCTGAAGATCGTTGCAGCTCAAAATCATGAACTCTATCTTGTCAAGTTCACATACCTGTAAGTCAAGTTCAGAATTCTAAGTGCCACTAGAATCTACAGTTCCCCTTTCAATCCTGAGAATTATGAAGCCTCGGGAAGCATACACATTTCTCTCCTTTGAGAATATCTTTGTATGTTTGAATATACTTTGAGTATGCTTCCCCCACCACCCAAAGTTTCTGTGATAGAACGCTGATCCCTGCAGTGGCAATGTTGAAAGACAGTTGAACATTTAAGATGTAAGTATTAGTGGGAGGTAGCCAGACAAGGAAACATTATTTGGTTTGGGGTTAATGGTAATATCATGGAGTCAATTAATTCTTGAAACAGCAGGTTAATCTGGGCAGTAGTGATACACGCCTTTAATCCCAGCACTTGGGAGGCAGAGGCAGGTGGATTTCAGAGTTCAAGTCTAGCCTCATCTACAGAGTGAATTCCAGGACAGCCAGGGCTACACAGAGAAACCCTGTCTTGAAAAACCAATAAATAAATGAAGGAAGAAAGGAAAGACAGACAGAAGGGAGAGAGAGAGAGAGAGAGAGAGAGAGAGAGAGAGAGAGAGAGAGAGAAAGAAAGAATGAGCGAGCGAGCAGGTTGGTGCAAAGTATAGCTCAGTTCTGCAGTCAGCCATTTCTTCTGCTACTCTACCTTGCTATGATGGGAAACCCAATGTCAGAGTTGAGGTAAAGCTCTTGGACCTTCAAATTTATAAGCCAAATAAAATCTCTTTCATTGTGTATCATCTTGCATCTGATATTTAATTAAAAAAGGTTTCTCTGGAGATAAGGTAAGGAATACCATAAATATAGTAACTATTGTTCTCTATGAGGAAACTGAGGAATTCTCAGAAAATTACATAATTTCTAATGTTTGTGATCTATTAAAAGGAACTAAAGATCTTAGAAAAAGTGTAGTCTCAAAAAGATTTTTTTATTAGCATCTCTTCAAAGAATAAGTTAGGAAAGAACCCACAAGAGAAATAAGCATGCATCGTTACCTATGCACACAAGATACATTTTATTTAGCCTCATAGTAACAGTGGAAGAGAATTAGCCATCTCCATTATAAACAAAAGACATCCTTGACAATTGGCTCTTGGATTTCTATGAAGCGTATATTCTTGGAATTTTCATGGTTGTTTTTGTTCACATTTGCATGCTCACAGTGGTTTGTGGTCTGTTAGAAAACAAATATTTTGTAAGAGTTACTGTATATTAGTCTAAAGCAGCTACCATAGAGGCTGCTTTTCAATGTTCATTGATTGGATAGTTCATCAATTCGATATCCTTCATACAATGATTATGGGTGCTACTCTGTATCAGGCACCAATATTTCTTCTGTTTTTCTATTTTCTGTCTAATGTCAATGATGGAATCTAATTTATTTGAATCTTTAATTTGAGGTACTTTATGTGCCAAGGCCAAGTGTGAGAAAATCCCTAAATATAAGACAATCTGAGAAAAAGGTCTTTTCCAGGATAAGTTTGATACTCAAAAACATTGAAAATGTAATATTTTTATTAGAGTTATTGTATGTGGCTTGCAATTTTAACAGTTTATTCCAATTTACTCATTCAATTGAATCACTAAAAGCTCCACACTGTGATTAAGTATTTCAGAAGTTAGACAGCTCTGATTTAGAACCTTGTTTTCACAATTGTGAACTATGTAAATTTAGACAAATTTCTGATTCTTCTAAGATTTGGCATTCTCATGGATTACATATGAATACTAATGGCCACTTCAGAGGATTCTGGAAAGGGTTAAGATAAACACTGTGAATGCCTTGTAGCACAGAGCCTAAAACAGTGTGTTTCACTAAACGTTATCTATTATTAATTATTATTATTATTTAAGTCCAAGAATCGTGGACAATGGGAGAAATAAATGAGACCTGTTCCCTAACATCAAGAAGCATTCTCCTCCTGGGAGAAATGCACACTCATAGGAACAGTGGGCAACATAAGAAATGAAAAGCAATCAAGATCAAGAGCAGAGGAGGACGTCCTGAAACGAGGTAAAGTTTCAGGTGACGTTTACTGTTCATTCATAACTCTCAGGTTAAACAATTGCCATAAGCTGAGTGTCCGGAAAAGCAAATCTACTGCTTACAGGTTGATGCTGCAGTAACTGCAGGTACCCAGTCCAGGAACGAAGCTGTGGCACTCACGGAACAACTGTGACTTCAGAAAACAAGGCTAAGTGGATGGAACAAGTCAAAGGTAAGAAAGGGATCACAGAAGGAGCTGGAGAGGCATGTTAAGGCACCAAGAGATATGGATGTAAGGAAAAGCACCGCGTTTAGCCCTGTGCGTCATTACCCTTCACTGTGCCTCTAAAGGAACACAAGCAAATTCAACCATCACAGTGCTTCCCATCCCAACTGGCTGCCCCCACCCCTGTAGCATCTGGAGAGGATTCCACGGGAGACTGAGGGAGGATGCAGAAGTGGAAGTGCGTGACTGGAAGGCTCTTTCTTTTTTGAAGATTTTTGGGTTTCAGTCAAAGAAGTAAATCCTTTGTGCAAAGGAAGATGATTTGAATCAAACTGAGAATCTGAAGATCACTTTGCAGTGTGACTTAAGTTGTATTTCAGAGTTGCACTCTGTAAAGACCCTTTGTGTCTTCTAAGCCTCCCTGACCATTAGATGTGGTTATTTTTGTCTTGGGCTCATTAAACAAAGTACTGGCAGGGTACAGGCTCTGGCTTCTCTTGAAAGTGACTTCATCTATTGTAACCGTGTTGTGCAATATTATAACTGCTAGCTTCTGTCAGAGCTCTGAGCTCTGAAATAGACCGGTAGGACCTCCCTTACTGTAGCCCTGAGAATGTCACCATTGTGCAGTGGTTCTGACAGCAATGACAGGGAAACCCACAGGTGGGACTTCATCTATTTGTTCTCTCCTTGAAGAATGTAGAACAGAGTAATAGTAGCTGGAAGCTCTCCCAAAGACAGCAAATGCTCCTGGAGTTGAAGCTTTATTTCAAAGACTAGAGTCAGAAAGATTAGCTGATTAGAAAAGAAAGGGAAGCCCATTTATTATTAGAAGCAGGCTTGGCTTCTGGTTAAAGCAAAGGAGTGAGAGCAGCCTAGACTGGATGAATTCCAAGTCAGGTAAGCCATCTAGAATTTAACCTAAGCGTTTCACTTGTAAGGGAGGGCTGCCCTCATGTCTCCAGTGTATGCTGTCCTTGTAGCCCAAGGCTCACTAGTTTAAATGGAGCATATATGTACTAGGAAAATCAGGAGGGAGTTCCACTTAGGAGGAAGCCCAAAAGACTGAAATCATTAAGGCATGAACATCAATGGAAAAGGACATCCACCTATTCTGGCAAAAGCAGTGGAGATTAGGGGAAAGGTGGGTCCTTAATCAGCCGGAGGCAAATTTTATTTTTATTTAAGATGATTCAGAGAATTAATTGTTTGGCTGCAATATTTTTTTTGGATGAGAGTACAGCAGCAGCTTCTTGGATATGTCAATTTTATTCATAAGAAGCAATAATAGGAGGCAATTTATTTTTTCAGGCCTCTTACGCTTTCACACATCCAATATTTATCAGCTTTTCACAGTACAAGTAGTAAAAAGCACATTAAAACAAATAAGAAATGAGAGCTGAAAAAATAATAAGTCTTTTTCCCCCTATGATCAAAATTAAAACTCCAGTATGACATTAGATTTTTATAGGCTTTATTTTAATTCCAGGATATTTGAAACTACCCTCCCCCAGCCATTTACCTTTGTAGCCAGGTGACATTTTCTCCCACTCATTCCATATGTTTATTATGAGGGTGTCCTTTGAATTACTGCAGTACAGCCCGCTTCTTCAGTCACTGAAGATGGCAGACACCAATATTAATTGTCAGTATTTTCGAGTGAAATCTAAACCACGGCTCATATAAGACAATGGAAGCAACTACACTTTTTTTCTTACAAACAATGGCATTTCTGTGCTTTCTTACTTTCCTGGAGTTGAGTATTTTTTAGAGTGTAATGATAAAATATTGTGATAGATGGCAGTTCTCTTCTCCTAACTGTACTAAAAGCAAAACACTTATTCCTAAGGAATAGTTGTGGCTTATACAAATACAATTCTTCTTTTTTTTCTTTTCAATATAGAGTAAGCCACTCTCCATTTAAAGGATCAGCCCGTGTACAATCACAGTCCCTGGTAGTGTGCCAAACACAATAGGGCATTAATTAACATGTGCTTGGGGATTCATCAACATGCACAGTGGTAGCGCAATTGCAGCCTTTCCCCTCCCCTTTTCCACTCTATGCTGACAGCATTCATGAAAGATCTACTCTAGTATGTAAATCAGTTCTTGCTAAACTCCTTGTAATGGAGTCCCTTTATTTTTCAAAGGGGTTGTCAGAGCTACTCCCATATCTTAGAAAGACACTCACTCTGTCTCTTTCTCTTGTTTAAAAATCCGACTACAGTGGGCAAAAAATAACATATTTGTTTACTTGTCATGCAGACTGCACTGTAAATAAATCATCTGATAAATTACTTCTCCAATATGAGCAGAATGAGATTCATTTCCCTTAATGTTGCACCAATGGGAAGGGCAGAATTCCTTTCCCTGTTAGCCCAGGGTGACTGTGTGCTGGCCTGATAGCTTGTTTGAGTGCTGAGAGAAATTCTGTGCAGCCAGCTTTTGCCACCTGGTACAGGCAGGTGAAAACAAAATAGCAGGAGTGAATTGGATTTCAGTTCTCAGACGTTCTTTGTGCCTCTGGCTTTGCTGAGCCCTGCTCACTGCACCGATTTCAGCACCTTCTGCATGCTCTTTGTTATAGGGTCACTTTGGACCTGGGTGGACCAGATTTGGACAATAGGAAATCTGTCTTCTTGAAATAAAAGGTAGAATGGAAGAGACAGAAACTATTGTCTATATCTTTACTTTAAAAGGAGAACGTTTGTTTCAGTTTCATCTGAGTTCTAGATACCAATGTTTATGGCCACTTTTTAATGTAAAAATATATGTGGAAAGTACTTAGCAAAGTACTGAAGGAAATACCTAACAGATGGCAGACAAAATCATTCTAAGGAGTAGAATAAGAGGGGTTATTATCATTTATTGTCCTTTACAACTCAGAAATCACAAGCATTATAAAACGTACAATGTAATTTTTATGCTTTAATCATTTCTGAGATATATCGATCAAATGCTTAGCTTGGGCAAGCAGAGAGGATGTGGAATTTAACGACTCAGTCCAGTCCTCCCAGCTGTTACGTAAACGTGCACTTTTCATGCTGTTGCTTAAAGAAGAGCAGCTTAGAGATCCAAATATCATTTCTTGTCTCCCATCTTGTTCTACCACTATGTGACCTTGAGGAAATTATTCAACCTCAAAAAGACTAAGTTTCCTTTTTGTAAAATGGGAGAGGACTGTAAAAATACAATGAGGTGACTGACGTGTGTAAAACATCAATAATATGCTGCCTGCAGAAGTGATGGAATGGTAGGCAAACAGACGATGTGCTCCAGCCCTCTTCTCTCCTATGCTGACAGACAGTGAAGGTGCTCTTAGGTCCAGATCAAGAAAAAGACAACCTTCTTTTCCCTTTGTCCAACTCAATGATGCTTTGAGAAGCTGGACACAAACTCAGTGGAGCCCTCATGAGCAGTGAGTGAGAGCCAGAGACTTCCAGATACTCCATTAGAAAGGGCCCAAATGATGACATTTAATAAATACAGATTTCAAAATTTAAAATTTAAATGTTTGCTGAAAAGTGTCTCCCCATAAATATACATTTTTTTCCTTACTGGAGATTTCTTGGAAAATGCTTTCAATTTATAAGTATTCCTCCTATCAACAATCCCTAATAATTATTTTTTAAAATCTTCTTTGAAATAATAGATAATTTGAGACAGAGTTCATGCAATAGTTTCTTGAAACATGAAAAATTAGTTATAATACCATACAGCTTGTTTTTCACTAAGAATACATTAGATGTGTTGATGCTTTCATGAATTAATTCCCCTACAGCTCTATTTATATCATCCTTGAATTTTGATGTTTTAAATAACTTTTGCTTAAGAATTATTTTTACTCATCACAAGAAATTATAGGATGATTTTTTTCTATTAAATTAAGTATGCTAAGTTATGGCTGAGCTTGAGCTCCCTGTGCGAAAGATGTTAGATTCTGTGTTCTGCAGCCTGAGCTGGACTGCAGAAGATAAGGTCAGCTCCATAGGAAAGCACATGCAGAAGAAGACTGTCATTCTTCTATGATACAATGGTATGTTTCTTGTCTTTTACTATTGTTGATGCATTTTAAGAAACATCTCTTGGCCTGAAGGAGGTCTGCACTCTATGGACACAGACCAGATATGGATGGACGACACCAGGATGAGGGGATGCAGACATTTGGGCATGAATGACTTCACCTTTCTTTTTCTTTTTCCTTTAGAATATGTAAGATATCTAGCTGTGTAGAACTGCTGAAATAGAAATTCTAGTGTTAATTGAAGAGGTGATTTGTGGTGACAACAGAGTTGTTATATTCAAGTTTAATAAATGACAAGGAAGCTACCTCCCTGTGTGTGGGGGGGTTTAGAAACAGGACAGAAGAAAGACAGAGCAGAGGAATTTGAACTTTATTCACTGCTGTTTCCATAAGAGAAGATGAATGCAGTAACATAAGAATTACAGTTTCCTCTAACACCAGTGTCAGCTGAGAACATGTATTTGTTAGAAATACTAGCATGGTGAACTACATATGTTATTGCCTTCCTAATCATGATATAGTTGATAACTTTAATTTTCAAAAGAACCTTTGAATCATGTACTGTTATTTTCATCTTCGTTTTACAGATACCTGAACAGAAGTACTGAATATTTAGATTTTTTTGCCCAGAGTTTCCCCAGTGGATAGCAGCTGAGGGATACTGCAATTGTGAACAGTTTGGTTCTAGTATCGATACCTGTTCTGTACCGAGGAAACACTCAGCCTGTCCAGGAAGAAATTTGACATATAGGATGTTTTACAGAAGCTTTTCACCCACTCAAGGCCACCAGAGTATATTTCTGTCATCCTTTCAAGCCCAAAGTGAAGCTAGGATTGATTATAGAAAACCTTTAAATCAACAAACATCAAACCACAACACACCACCAATAATTAACTAATGAGGTTAAATTTCTCCCAGTTCTATATTTTGTGAATGAATGCATAACATCTAATCAGTTAAGACTACCAATGCCTTTGAATTATATATTATTTTAAAGAAGCCAGCATTGATAGAGCAAAATTTAAAATAATTGCTAATATCAATATGTTTGTGGATTTTTGAAAACCCACTGTTGATACCAAGGAAATTGTGACTTGAAATAGTTAACAAGACGCTCCAGATCTCAGTCTTGGAAGAACAAACTGCTACATGGCCATCTTTGCTTCTTCCTGGGTTAGGAAGTTAGTTTTAGTTCCTTCTTCCCATGGATTATACAAGAATCGAAAGGGAAGAGCTAATACTGGGAAAGTCTTCTTCGTGATATTTCAAAATTTGTTCTGAAGATGTTTTCCATGGCTACTACAAAATATTAATGGCAAAGAGCCCATAAACTGCCTGTGTCATTTTAGATATGTTTTGTACAAGATAAACATATTGTTTCGAGAATTGTCTATGTAAAAGAAACTTTTCAGTACCAGTACGTAAAACAATAAGACAACCCAGTCCAAAACAATTTAACTCTGTTGGTGTCTGATTATTGTTTTCTGAACAAAGATCCTAACCTCTGGTTAGAGATAGCACTTCAGGAAAATTAAAGGCCAGGTTTCTTCACCTGAGACCTGCTTGCCACAGGGCAAGAAACTCTCTCCCTCTCTTCCTCCTCTTTTTACCCACATAAGTGTCTGTGTGCACACAGTCACTTGTCGAGTCCGTATCTATAAAACACAACTTAATGTCAATACTGAAGAAGTAATAACTCTTAACGAAATAATTTTGCCCACTCTGACATCTAAACATTTAATTTTCTTTCTCATTTATTTTCTTCCCTCATAAAGTGGCCAACTCATTGACAATAAAATTGATTGGCTGATCTTGTAAAATCAAACCACTTGCTATATATACCCAAACTGTCTGGTTTGGAGATGACTGTAAGGCTATCCTTGGCCAATTCTGGGAAGCTTCTTTCTTTGCTCACTCCTGTCCAGTCTCCTCAGGTACTCATCTTTCAGAGTGAGAGTGTCACACATTTCTTATCTCTCTGTCACTTGGATACATTTTGATATAAGACCTTTTCTTAATCCTTATCTGTTGTAAAGTTGATGTGAAGCCAACAGGGGATGGAGGTTACTATACTTGACTCTGGAGTTTGTGGTGACCTTCTCTGGCAATATGGTCACTGAGGTCTTGTTATTGAAGAGCCTATAAGGCAAGGGTGGGTGAGAGGTGAGGCCATTCTGAAATTCCTCTTAACATATTTAATATTCACCTTCCTAGTGTCACAATGGGCACAGAGCAAAAAACTTAAAGTGCAGCACAAAATTCCACAGCTACTTTTAGACATAATAATGGTGAAAGGGAAACTTAAATGAGGTGCTATACTGAGGTTAGAGGCAAGCAACACATGATTTCTATAAAGAAAATGCCAACTGAAAGGAAGTGGATGATACCACCTGTATATGGACAGCGCTGAGTTTGGTGGGTTGTTAAAAAAAGAAAATCCAAAAAAGACATTGGAAGGGAACATGGAAAATGGAGATATGAGGAAATTGAGGGAAAATTGTGGGAAAGATGCAGTCACATTTTATTGTATACATGTACAAAATTCTCAAAAACTTAGAAAGGAAAATACCTTAAAACTGACAATTTCTGATCAGGGATATCAGAAACATTGATGTGTTGAAATTTTCTTTTTAAAAACCAGTTAATAGTTAATTTCAAAGATGCTGGTAACAATGACCTATGACCCTTTTTAATGACTCAATTTGTTTATCCCATTCAAAGTTTTAAGATACTTCTATGATGATAAATGTTTTATTGCCATTTTTGATTAATCATGGAATATTAAAAAATATAAGCTCAACGGAGTCTAGTCCCCCATTGACATTCAAGGGCTTTCTACTATAAGATCAAGGTTAATGAAAGTTACCTCTGCAATTCCTCAGGCACTTGTGGTTGAGCAGTTCATTTAATTTCTATTCAGTTGGCATCCCCGAGTGGAGTACCTGCTCTGCTAGAGAAGCAGAAGACACACTCTCGATGAACTAGAAGCTAAGACACAGAGCAGGTCATGTAAAATTGAAATTAACTTTTCTATTTGTCATTTTCCTAATTAACATTATACTACCAGAATGGAATATTATTTAAATCTTTTCCACCCCATTGGAAGATTTGCTCTGCCCCATAAAGCATGCTAGATCCAGGTGGAAACGAACTCGAGGGCCACACCTTGGCACCAAAAAGGAACAAAATAAGATTTTCTTTTCAAAGTCTACAGATTTTCAAGTTTAAAATAAGGAGGCCAAACCATACATGCCTGGTTTTATTTCATTAAAAATCATATTTTAGCTTACCTATTATTTATCCTTAATCAGTTTGCTTAGTCATCATAAATGAGAATTCTCTTCCCTCTAAGACAATGGCCCTCTCAAACAAACACTAAGCTGGAGGGACCATTAATTTTATTTTATATGGAGACATAAAAAAAAAATCATTGTACAGTGATTCTTCTTGGCTCTTTAACAGAAAATATGCCTCATTGCCAATACCTACAAAGTAATTATAAAAATACATCAAGGTTTTTGTACCCAGTTAACCAGAACCAAAACTGGCTAAAAATATTAGGAACTAATTTTGCAAAGATCTGAGACCTTCTGTTTAAGTCAGAGGTCTTGGTGTCTGAATTTTCTCTCAGCCTTTGGGCTGCCCCACTGCCTCCTTCTCCAACCTTATGTGTACATTTTTCTGCCTTTCATTCCTCCTTATCCTGCCCAGTCCTCAACCACATTAGTTCTTGTCTGGGCCCTGTGTAGTTGCTTTTGTACTGTCTTCCTGCCGTGGGTGACTTTGAAGTTTTACTTAAATATCACTTTGTCACAAGTGTATTTACTGCATTTGTAAAAGAGTGCCCACACTACTCTGATCCCCCACCCCACTGCTTTCTTTGACTTTCTACACTTCTCTACAATATTTTGAAATGTATCATTCTACCAGTACATTTAAATGAGAGACCAGTAAGGGCTAGTTTTTCTGACTGCTGTTTCTTCAGACTTCAGATAAACACTCCATTTATCTTAGTGGGTTGTTAAAATAGAGCTGTTGAGTGAATGGATGGATGGAAGGATGAATGAATGAATGGATGGCTTTTTGATTCTTTGTTCTAAAACCATACTTTTGGGAGAAGTATAGCTAATGAGAACCTATGTTATTAAGTGAACATTTCACTTGAAACTGAAGATTGGATCATGAGTCCATTGTTTATGTATCATGATGCTTAAAGCCAGATAGATGACAACATTTTTGAGTTTTGTTTTTATCTGAAACATCATTGTAGAAACATCTATCTTATTGAAATATTTAAAAACACAGGCCTTCGCCTACTGTATAGCTGCTATTCTGGGTAGGTACCCAACCATTTAAGCCCATTACGACATTAATCCTTTAACTCCTAAAATGTGGGAACTCATCTCATTTTATACTAATTTCTTTGTGTACTTCATGTTATTACACACATACCTGGACACATTCTTACACACATGCAATTGAGCACGAGTACGGGACAGCTTGAGGAAGCCACTTCTCTTTCTACATTATGGATTTGGGGGATGAAACTCAGGTTGTTGGCCATGGTAGCAAGTATGTTTACCCACTGGGGCATACTGCCATGTTGGAACCTCCAACTTCAATTTTTTTTTTAATTTTCTAAAAAATAAGAAAAGACTGTTTCCAGGTACTTCTTAATTGGATGGAGGACAAATCAACCCTGGGGATTTACAAATCTCTCCTATTCTGTCTGCATAAGAACTTCTCACTGGTCTTCATGCTGATAGAGTGCTATGTTCATTGTATAAGACAGCAAGGTCCCTGTGTCCACCCTACCTTGTACTGTCACAGCTGCTCCTGACACACCCCACCTCTGTGATGCCGCCACCAAATTCTTTCGTTTTCCAATATTGCTCTCAGACTTTCCAAACCACTGTCACTTTGCTGAAGGGCATGTTTTAGAACCTTCTAGTTCTTGAAGGATCTCATTATCATCAGGTAAAGCCTATCATTTCTAGAAGGCTGCAAGTTTTCTGGCTGAAGCACTGCATGAAGATTTTCTTCTGGATTACTAGAAATTTGTCAAGTTACTGAGGAAAGAGGTGAGTTTGCAGTTTTCATGGACTGTGAATGGAAAATTTGTATACAATCAAGACTAGGACAAATTATTCCACTAATTGTCTCATCAAATTGAATTCAGTCAGAATGCTAGAATGTAGTGATGTTACATGGACTAAAATGTGCTTTCCTCTACCATGTGTTTCACCTGTCAGTGCACAGTAAAAACCCCAAAATGAAAGTTATAAAGCAACGTGGAAGCCCTGCTTAGTATCCACTGTTTTCTGTGGCCAAAGAGATTAAGTCAAGGACCATGATCCAGGATTCCAATTGTGAAACCAATTCAGGTTGTGGGAGGCTCAGCCAAGCTAACTGTACCACTTGATGCATGCTCTCCCTCTCCCTTCCCCTGGGAACTCTGAAGAAGGCTCTCTTCTCATTCAGTTGTACACCTCCTCTCACTAAGGCTTTGTGCTTCTTCATCTCATTTTCAAGTTACAGACCCAAACTGTCCCCTCTGGTATTGCTTCTCAGACTACAGCATACAAAGCAGAGAAGGCTGCCCCTGTCCATTCCTGAACACTGTATTTGCAGCTTCCCCGCTGGTAAGAACTAAAGTTTGCCCAAGACTTTCTTTTTCTCTCTCTTTCTCTCTCTCTCTCTCTCTTTCTTTCTTTCTTTCTTTCTTTCTTTCTTTCTTTCTTTCTTTCTCCTTCCTTCCTTCCTTCCTTCCTTCCTTCCTTCCTTCCTTCCTTCCTTCCTTCTTTCTTTCTTTTCTTTCCTTTCCTTCTTCCTCTTTCTTTCTTTCCTTTCTTTCTTTCTCTCCTTCTTTCTTTGCTCTATAAGCAAGAAGAACTCAGACAACTTCCAGCTATGGAAAGCATATTTCCCTTATTGACCTTGTTTCTTATGGACTCGGGTTTTCCCAAGGCAGTTTCTTGTGGATACTCACATATTCAGGTGACCTTCAAGTTCATACCATTACATGTGCAGACTCTTGTAACATGTCTTAATATTCATTTAAAGTTAACTACTTATAAAAAAACGCCTTGCAAATAATATCTTCATTTTAAAAATAATTTTAAGTTAGCATACAAAATTATGGTTTATTATGACACTTTTAGTATGCATATGCCTTTATATCATTTCTTTTTTTATTTATACAAACTGTAGTACCTACATAAATGGCAGTAGTATGGTGATTTATATGTCAGACAGGGAACATTGTTCAAAGTAGCTATTTAATCAGTAATTATTATTTATTATTACATTTGCATATTCCAGATAATATATTTTAGAGCTAGTCTAGATGACCTGGAGATGAGTTTCCTAAATCTGAAGGTTATATATGACGTTTTAGCAGGGAATTCCATACCCAATGATTTATTTTCATGGATCCAGAGTGAAGTTGTGAATCTCTAAGTAACATGAAAGGAAACGTACAGCAAGTCAATAATGGTCTAAAAATACTAACTGTAATTCCAATTTTACCATACAATTTACCCAGTGAATTCAATCATACACACACACATACACACACACACACACACACACACACACACACACACACACCATATCAGAAAATAAGTATTTCTGTGGCAACACTCCAATAAGACAACAACCTACTCAAAGAGACAGAAAGGTATGGAAATGGATAGAAAACCAAACAAAAAGAGACAGGAAGCAGTAGGAGGCTGGAAGAAAACATTAGGAAATAGAGGGCTACCATCCTGCAGAAGACGCCAGGAAAATAATGAGTTGCATCAACCACCATCTAGAGAGAGAATAGTCAAGGATGTGGTTTAAGTTCTATGAATTTATGGATAACAAGAAACTCTTAAGGTTACAAAATTTTTAACAAAAATGACTATATACTATGTATCTCTAGCCTGACCACAAGATTTGGAGATTTAAATAAACATAAAATAATTAGTAAGAGTATATTCCTTATAAAGCAGAATTAATATAAAGTTTATGTAGATTTAAGAATGCTTAGTTTAGATGCTGCTGAACACCAGAATGAAGAAGATTGTAAGACCTGAAGCACAGTGAGTTACCTAATTTTTGGCTTCCAGAATATCTATCACTATATTGCATTGACAAGAGTCTCAAATATTTTCCTTGCTAGATTGTATTTTTTGTTATAGCAATTTCAACATAATAGGATATAAATTTTTGTGTGCTGAAGTCAACAGTCCCTGGCCAAAGTGCAGCTTGTAAACTAATGATATTACTCGGACATTTAAGAAAGCTGAAATGATTTTCTTGTCTTGAAATGACAAAGAGTAGTGCCACATGTAGTCAAATATGAAAGCTTCTCTACTTCTACATGTGAGTGGAAGATAGAGATATAAGTTTATCATCCTGTTGTCCTCCCTCTTCTCCATTGCATCTGCCTACTCTAAGTTTGAGCATGAAAATGGTTCAATTCCTTAATGTCAGATTGTGTGTTATAACTGTCATAATGGCTAATTGGCAATTTATTGAATAAAATTTATGTGCTATTAAATGAATAGAACGCATTAGATCTGGTAATCACCTGTGTACACTACACGCAACTGACCTGTTTCTCCATCAAATTAACTTGGGCTCATTTTCCAATTGTATTAATATTATGTACAATAATCTGTTTTATCTAAAACCAACTTTGAGATGACACTCACAGTTGGTGTTGGTTTTTCCCCCCTCTGTTCAAAAGTGTCATTAAAAAATAGAATTGCTTTTGTCTCATCTTCAATAACAGTAGTAATAGTAATGTAAGATTTAGGAGGAACCACATTTATCTTTGTTTTTATTAATTACAGCTTATGTTTATTGAATGCAGGTGCCTATTGATTAGCTGTGAGTATGGCAGAGGGGAAACCAGTTTAAATTGTTCAGTGAAATCTACAGAATGCTTTATTTGAGAACCAGCCACTCTTTATGAACTAAATCAAGTATTTTCATCCTTATAGAATTCCTAAATACCAACATTTATAAATAAATGACTCTTATTTTAGGTAGGCTTTCAAAAGCCCAAGAAATGTCTTTCCATCATTTCTGCTTTGGAATGTGAACAAGATATTCTTCTGCTTTCATGTGAAGGCAAATTTCTTCTGGATTCCCATACAGCTCAGAAGTAATTCTAAGTATTTTTTATAACATAACATTATGCAATTTCCACTAGACTCGGAGTCACAGAATCATTACAGTTACTATGGAGTTTCTTAACAATTTAGTCTGGTTCCCAAATGGACATGAATAATTGTGTATACAATGTTCTTTTTGGTGATTTCTGTATTCTTCTGATTTAGTTCTGACAGAAGAGAAAAAATAGAATTAAAGTTCAAGGAAAACCTTTAGTAGTATAGGGAAGAAACAGATAAATTATACATGAGAGGAAAGAGGCAATATTTTGTAAGTCATACAAATCACAATCCAGATAGACACTCTCTGGCTCAAAAATTCCCTGTGGCATGTATAATCACAACCAAAATGCTAGCAAACCCATCCAGTGTTGGCTGAGGTGCACACTTTTGATTTCTACATTTTTCTCAAGTGTGCTAGGTTACACTCAGCCCAGCAACCCTTTAGCACAGGCAAAAGCCTCTATTTTCCTGCCTTGATTTTTTTCTCTTGCTATCTTTCTGTCTAGGATGAACTATTTCTATCATATTATTCCGGCATATCTTTCACTGCTATCCACAAAGAATACATTCTTTTCAGGTTCTACCTAATCACGTTCTTCTCTACGGTCTTCCTTAAGCCTTGTCACACAAATCTCACTCATGGAGTTTGACACAAAGTTTGCAACTTCCTGATCTAACTCATTATTTTCTACTTTTTATTGTTGCTGAAATTCTTATGCTTTTCCCAAGATGGTAGAAAATTTAAAGATAAAGATGTTTTATTTATTTTATACCTTGTCATAATCCTGGTGTAATTCTTTACTGACAGTAGGATATCAAAAAAATATTTGGTATATTCAACTGAATTGAATCAACATTAACTCCACAGAGAATTTAATAACTAAGGTTAAGTGTTTTATTGTATTTATTTAAGACTTCAGTCTTCTTCTTTGAAGTGTATTTGGGGAAGACAAAAGTGCTAAGAAAAGTTGAAAGGTTTTACAAATTAGCCATGAACGTATTTCAAATAATTGTGATCAAATGTCACAGGAGTCTGGTAGATGAACCAAACTGGAGTCAGCACTGTGTGCTGATAAAAGTACACATTCAAAATGATTATGAAAAATTGCCCAGTAAATGGCTCTGGGGCTAATGATTTCATACGTTATTTAAATTGTCTACTTTTTGCAAGTCAGACACCTTCATGTTCCACCTTGACTGAACTTGAGGCTCTTGTCAAAAGCAAGCCTCCAATGTGAAAATAAAAGTTGTACAACTTCTTCAATAGCCACCTCGTACTCTCCGTGAGCTGTGTTCTTCCTCCGGGACAAATGCCTTCTAATATTATATATTCCTGGTCAGTGACTTAAAAAAAAAAAAAAAGACCTACCCAATTGCAGTCTGCCATTCAAAAGGAATATTTCTGCAAAGAAAACGATGTGAAAATGTAGGCATTCAAGTGAGAATTCAATCCTTCACAGTACAGAGCCTCTGTGAAGCCTTTTAAATGACCCTTTTTATCACGGTGCCATGTCTGTACCTTTGTGAATAGTGAGACCTGTAAGAAAAATAGATGTAAGTATACAAGAGGTTGAGTAATGTATTACTCATACGTACTTTGTTCTTTTTGGCAAACTGACCTTATCAAAGGAAAAAAAAAAGCTATACATTGTGACAAGCTGAGCCTTACCAGAAAGTCTGAATTAAGAGCGTGAGTCCTGTTATGTGGATTAAAATATAATCAGAATTATAATCATGATCATCATCTTCATTTTATCCTCCTGAGAAGTGAAGATATTGGGAAATTCAGTTCTGTCTAAATTAAATCCTAAGTTCTTATTAGCCACTAGAATAATTACTTTATAAAACAGTAATTTAAACAAATACTTCCCCCTTTTAAATATGTTTCTTCTTTGATGTTCAAATAAACAGTTATAAACTTTGTAATTTCTGTATTTTATAATGATAACGTTACAAGAGAACGGTGACCTAACATTCATCGCTTTATTGAAAGAAGGTGGTATCTAGCTTGTTTCCATTTATTATATTTAAATGAAAATGTAAGTTATCATATTAATATCATGCATTGATTAGAAAGCTCTTTAATAAGTAAATAAGCCCTTTAGAACTTATCTTTTTTTTAAAGACACATTTCTTATGCTGATTTAAACCTAAAGTGAGATTATTAAATCATTTCGAAAACTACTTCTTCACAGGGCTAAGAGGAACATCTGTTACTTTAAAAGTAGACATAAATACCAAAATTGAAAATTTCTAAATCGTTTGTGATAGACAACAGATAAGCTCATGAAGATTAACAAAATCATCTGGAACGGGTAGAGCCAAGGGGAAACCGGCTAACACAGCACACGGGTCTATCAAACTGGTGGCACGTCATTCTCAGGGAGAGTGTTCGAGTTTCTATTGCCCGGTTACTGTGCATGTAGATTCACTAGCTCTCTACGTATTTGCCCAATTAATTACTCTCTTGTTCAACAATGCTAGGCAGTGGTCCGAGCAGCCTTTTGCTCCTCAGACACAGATGGAACTCAGGCACCAAGACTGTTTTCTCTGCCTAAAATGATCCCAACAAACTCTAAAGTTATTTTTTTTCTTTTGAAATAACAGCAACGATTTAACTATTTGTTACCATTTGTTAGTTTGTGAGAGAAATAATGGAATTAATGTCTCTCCAGTCCTTTGCAGAAACCTGGAAAATGGCTTCCTCTAGGCTGTCCTTGCTCGTAATCAACTTCGATACTAAAAAATAACTGCTGATCAAAACTGTTCATCATTATCCTTGATCAGTCTGTTGGTTTGCAACAGTTACCTTCGTTAATACAGATGAAGGTATGTTCTTCCTCTTTCAATTATGCATGCTATCTCTCCGTGCTGGTGAGCAGATGACTAAGCTTAAGATGTAGCTGATCAAACAAAGAACCCGGTGTAGGAAAGCCAGCAGTTGGGGTAAAACGGACTAATTAGCATTGTAATTATCTCACAGGATGACTAAAACAAAGATGGGCAACCCAGAAACTACTAGGAAAGGAAGCCTCTGCACCCCACCCCATCAGGTGCACAGGCCCGCTCACAACTTGTCTCTAACACAGGGAAGAGCCCCGTCTTCCCAACTCCCTAGCTCCTCAGACTCATGATGTCAAGTTCATGCCCAGGCCTGGGAGTTAAAAGATGCACAAAGTTTGCATGGCTGCTATTGTGACATTAAGATTTTAGTAGAGCAAAGCCTCCTTTGTAAGCATGGGAAGGGGAAGGGGAAGCAGACATAGGCTCCCTTTAACACCATAATATTTGCTTAGTTTGTGTAAATGTTAAACGTTAATTCACATACTTCTACTCACAGGCTTCTATCAACCCCATTTATAAAACACAGGTCCCTGGGTGGAGTCCACATGCCTAAAGGGGTTTCTTTAGAATTTTACATGTAATCGTTAAGGCTTCTTGCTATTTGATATAGAATTCGGTCTAATTTTAACTAGTTCCAAAAAAAGAAATAGTTCCAAAGCTTTATCCAGAAAAGATGACAGAGAACATCAGTGAAAATCTAAGGGAAAAATAACCATGGAGGGGGAAGAGTGAGTGAATGAAAAAGAGCTGACCTACCATAAAAAATAAATTCTACCTCAGAAGACTAACAATGATACTAAATGATACAATAATGTTAATACTAATTTCTTGCTCTCTAGATATAGTTTTTACTCTTTATTTCATTTGGCCCTTACAATTACCCTGAATATTAGAAGATGCTTCAATTCTAATTTTATAAAATAAGATGGTATCAGTAGTGTTGAGTGAGGAATACAGCATCTAGAGGGTACAATCCTCACTTCCCAGCCAGTCAGGGTCTGTTGGTCCCTACTGGCTGTGCATGGGGTTTACTACAAGGCCAACGAGACACAAACAGTCTAAGGGGCTTTCGTTGGCCTTGGTTTATTCTCAATCCAATTGTTACTTTTAAACTTAAACTGTTTAGTTCACTTAAGTTGTATCTTGATCAAGTTCTGTGTTATCTTTGAACTCAAAGGAGCATATCAGCCATCAATCATTATTGAAACAAAGCTGTATCCACAAAGAAAAAATATTTAAAAATACTCCAATTAAAATTTCTAGAGAAGTTGAAGAAACTGTTGATACTGTCAATCCAAATCTTAGACAAATTGTTAGGGCAGAACCTAAATCCGTATCAAATCTCAGGATAATCACATCGAGCTTGTGATGAGAATAGCATTTTGTGGGGCTCTAAGATACTGCAGTGTCATTTTCTAAGGCTTATGTCTATTTATCTTTAGAGGAATTAAATTCAGTGAGAATTGCTACAACTTAAAAGGCACATCCATATAATTAAGAATTTCAAAAACAAATGACACTATTCCACCTTTGGTTTTCAGAACTGCTAGTGAAAACTTGATAAGAAGTTACAAAATGTTATTTGAGGTTCCTTTAAGGACTAATCAGATACATAGAAAATGGTTTTTATTACTAAGAGAAACTTAGCTTCATGTCCTCTGTTATACATACACAGTTTTAAACAAAGAAACAACCAACATATGCTTGGTGTCTGTCACAGAATTAAGTTTAAAGCAACTTGTGTCAACATGTAGGGCATGATAAAGAAACCAAGGGGAGATACTTGGAGCACCTACAGGGAGTGCCAAGGCTGATAGCAGGAGAAAATAAAATCTCTGCCTCTGGTTTCTCAGTGCTTCTTATGGAAAGAATGGAAACTTAAATTTGGGGGGCCTGGGCTCTTGTTTAGCAACTTGATTACAGAGTGATACAGAAATAGCTGGGCGGAAGGATGTGTGAGTGGAGGATGAAGGTAAGGTTGATGATACAGACCCTATGCTCCTCCCCTGGCCTTTAGATTTATGTGGAAGGAACAGAAAAGAAAAACATTTCCAAACCACTTTAAATTTTGAAAGTGGAAAAATTCTTAAGCACTTTTTATTAAGTTATTTTTGAATTTACTAAAAGAGTCCTACACATAGAGTTTCCAGACCAGATAGTAGACTGTGGTTCAGCAGTGTTGAGCTGACTAAGATGTCTTGCACTTTGCAGTCATGCAGGAGGGATCATGGGAAGACTGGTTAAAGGAATTAAAGACTGGTTAGAGATCAGAGGATCGGTGATTCCTGCAAGTTAAGATACAGGAATATTACAGTACTCTATGAGGCACACTAAAATTACAAATTTTACAAATTATAAAACAAGACAGTGCAATACTGTAAATATAAAATGATCAACTCAATTTCTATGCGTTATTCTGTTTATTATTGTGTTTACCCCCTGCCTTTCAAAGACAAGGCTTCTAGGATCGCTTGAAAGTGCATTCAGCTTTGCGACTGAACATCTGTATCTTTGAGATGGCCTTTAATTTTTGTCAGGTAAACAAAGATGCTTGTGACCATCATGGTTATGATTCAGTATGTTGTAGCAAGTTGTCAGCTACTTCCCAAGAAGGTTTTCCTTTTTAAAATCTCTCCGTGAAGACAGTCAGTTCCTCACCTCTACCCATAAGCAAATCATCTCCCAGCAGTCTTCTCTCTTTTTCTCCAGCCCATTCTCCAAGCAAATGTTTAGAGCAGGCATGAAAACGTCCCCATCTTATATCAACACCACTAACAAACACAGCCCGATGAATCTCACTCACTTCAGTTCAGTCAAGTTCAGACTTCCCGTGTCAGCACTGAAATGCATCTTTTTGGATTCTGCTGCTGCTAGCTCCTGACATTTATAGAATGGCATAACTATACCAGAGACTGTGCTTAGCACAAAAATAAAAAAATAAAATAAAATATAAAAAATTAAGAAAAAGAAAAAAAAACGGAAGTAAAAGAAAAAAGTCTCCTCACCAAACAGCCCTGTAAAACCTGTCCTGGTACCCTTATAACCAAAGTATACTATATTAAAACTTTGGGTTAGGATATTTTTCTTGATGTACAAAGCCTCCGTGTGTCAGCTTTGAACTCAAACCCAGGAGACTTACCTCTGCAAGCATCTGCTCCAGTGACACTGTCTCCTGCCTTCTTAATGCATTCCCTGCCAGAATAGACATTCTTCTGTAGAGGGCTGGGTATCTCACTTTGAAACAAAGCACATTTCTGATCTCAAGCTTATTCTGGACTCTATTCTCCTCACTTCTCAAGGCTGACTGAAATCTCACCTCTTTTTAATATATTTGTTGGCTCCTCTGCCTTGGAACCCCAAGACCCACAGCCTTCACTCAGTCAGACCCCTGTGTTACTCAGATACAATTTTGTATTTTGAGTTTTCTCTAATTGGATGAGAAGACCCTGGTGGGCAGGGCTTTGATCTCACACATTTCTTCTCTTGTCTTTAACACATAGTTCAGCGACTTTCATCAAGTTTGCATTCATAAAACACTTATTGAAGGAATAAATTAATATGAACTCTACAGAGTGTCATGCTTGAAAAATGATACTATAATTAGTTCTCTAGCATTCTATTATTTCTTGATAAAAGCTCCCGTAGATGATGGCAGGTGGGCTTATGAGATACTGTACCCTTACTTAAACTGGCTTTCTGTGTTTTATCACCTTGCCGTAGGTAAACCTGACACACAACTACAAGAAATTATATATTCTTGTGGTGTGTGTGTGTGTGTGTGTGTGTGTGAAAGGGGCACTCAATGCTAGACATGTGTGTCTTCCTCGATCACTCTCTACTTTGTTTCTTGAGACAAACCCTCTTGCTCAGTATAGAGCTCACAATTGACTGGATTCACTGCTCAGTGAGCCCCAGGTATTCTGTTTCTGACTCTCCAGGACTAAGATTGCACTCTAAGCTCTCCTGTACCCACCTTTTTATAAGACTATTTATTTTTGTTATGTGTTTGCAGTGATTGTCTGCATGTTATGTATATGCCCCACCTGTGTGTCTACTAGCCACAGAAGATGAAAAAGGGGTTCACCATAATTCCCCTGAACTGAAGTTACACAGACATAAACTACCTTGTGTAGGTGTTTCAAGCTGAACACAAGTCTTCTAGAAGAGAAGCAAATGCTCTTAACCATGGACCCATCTCCTTGCTACAGCAACCTATGGTTTCTTCAAACTTACAAGGTTAGCATTTGACAGACTGAGCTATCTTTCAAGGCCCAGTTCAATATTTGTTTATTTAATTGTTTGGTTGGTTGTTTGAGACATGATCTCACTATGTAGTTCTGAAAGTTGTTATGTAGACCTGGCTGGCCAGAAAGTCATAGAGATCTTCTGCCTCTACTACCTCAGCAGCCAGCACTAAAGGCCGGAGTCTCCATGCCTGGACCTCCCAGTTCATTCTCAAGAACAAGTTGATTTAGTGAAGAAATATATCTTGATGCAGGTCAGAACTTTGTTCAAAGCCAGTTCAGAGTCTCCAGGGCTGTGGCAGTTCTTGGACACAGTAAAGTGGTTTTGTTCCTTTTCACCCTTGTTCAGCTCCCTAGTTGTTTGGCCCAGAGTCTGATGACCTGCTCCATTGGCATTCTCTCAGGTGCTGGGCATCTCTCATACCAAGAACCCACCAGACAAAAAGCTAACAAGAGAAGGAGAACTCTAAGACATGCCTTAAAAGCGAGTCCTCTCAATCAGGCACAACCTTCTACATGGAAACTGTGTTTTCTCTTATAAAGACAGAAAACCTTATGTATCTCATTAAAAAGACATGTATTATCTATGTATCTAACCTTCTGAGAAAAAGCGATATGAAAGACATTTTATATGACAACCTGTACTATAGCCATTCTGTATAATTATATTATATGCATATATGTACCCACAATTTGTAATGGAATGCTCTTGCTACCTTAAAAAAAGCTTTGAAATATCTAAAAGTAACTTGCTATAATTTTTAACTGTAAAGGACTAACATGCGGAGTATGAGACATTGCCTAGAAAATGTCAGCTTTCACTAAGGACAGAAGATTCCATACTTCCGCATTTGAGCCATATAATACAATGTCCACATGGATATAAAATTATAATAAGAGAGATTTCTAGACTCTGGATCGACCCAGAAAATGCTAAACAAAGAGCATTTGTAAAAGTTTAGTGCAATACCATGGTGATCAGTAACAGTGGAGTGCTTATGGTTCCCATTCTAAGACTGGAAAGTGAATTTGATGAGCTGTCAAAGCCCTGGCTCACTCCTGGCTCTAGAACAGGGGATCTATGCTTAGGAGATACTCTGGCAGGACTTCATATAAATGTTAATAGTTACGAAAGATGTTAGTAGATCCATATTATAGAAATACAAAGAAAAGGTTCCAATTTAAAGCCTTCAGAAGAGACTGAAGATAAGAAGCATGAATATGAAATGAAATGAAGCTGTTTAGAAAATCTAGTGTGTAAGAACTCATGCTGAATAGTGCGAAGACTGGAGAACCAAGACCATTGAGGCTCACAAAGCCACACTTTGAGGCCAGTGTGAGTGTTGTACTAAATCTTGAAGAAAGTCTGAGCCTGAGCCCAGACAAGGCAGAAGTAAACAAGCACGGCCAGGCTTTGTATCTTCTTGTTGAGGTAGCAAGAATAAAAAACGAGGTAGTCCAAGGACATTCAGGTAAACAAGATAAAGGACATCAGATGTGAGCAAGGGAGACTGGATGGTTTACCAGTCCATAAAAGGGAATAATCATACAGAATAAGGCAAAAAATTACCAAAATCATCCATTTGAATCTTTTTTAGTATTATATTTGATCTGGTTTGTTAGAATTGTCAGCCTTATTTTGACCAAAACTTGTGCTTTATTTACATACCTGGTTAAATGCCATAAGTATATCACTAGTACCAATTTAACATGCAATTTAACAAAAGAAACATTGAAAAAAATCACAGGCTCGATAATCAAATAATACAGATAGTGAGCACAGAGTAGATTCTGACTATTAATAATCTCCAGACATGGAGAAGAGATGTGTGAATGATGCATGAAGACACAGAGCCACATTTTTTTTCTGTTTGATAGCTTAGTAACCAGCACAAATGACATTGGCAAGTTCTCTAAGTTCCATAGGTCTCACACACTTACATGTGAAGTATATTTGGTTCATATTTTGTGGATTTGTTCTAAATATCAGTAATAACAAAATGAGTGAGAATAGGTAGCACTGAGTAGGAGCCATTATTATTAAAATGGTCATAATCAGTCAAAGACAATACAGCTTCTCATATAGAATTCATAAACACTGTTCTAATGGTCCAATTTCTCAGGAAACCAGAATGTTTTGATTGGGAATCTGAGGTCTAGCATTGTAAAAAGAGAGACAGTTCCTAAATTTCTTCATCTTTAGTGTTAATATAGCTTAATATAAACATTGACTAGTAGAGAGTCTTAACTGCCTCTTCTCTCTCTCTCTCTCTCTCTCTGTGTGTGTGTGTGTGTGTGTGTGTGCATGCACATGTATGTATGTGAGTGTGTATAAACAAATGTTCAAAATAATTTAAATTATTATGTTGTATGTATATAAGCAAATGTTCACAATAATTTAAATTATTACGTTGATACAAAGAAAAATTAAAAATTAAACAGTTTCCCCTAGGATTCTTGGAGAAAATTAACTTCTAATTTTTAAACCTCACTGTTATTAGAGAATGTCTTGCTGTATCTTGAGAATGGGTATTGTGTTAAATACAGAAGATGCTGCTGTGTGCTGTGTGGTTCTCCTCCCTCAGTTTCACTATAGAGACAGAATAGGGTATTGCTGCAGCCTTACTATAAAACCTAAAAAAGAACTCAGCCCAGGAAAACTGAAAGAAACCCATGACCTGGAATGCCTGCCTCTAAGGAGCTATAGCTGAAGTACACAGGACCAAGGTCATTAAGAGATTTCTGTACACCAAACACACTCCTACTCAAGAAAGGGAGGCAAGGGCACCGTTGATTTGTGTTTATGAAATTGCAAGTCATTCTTCCATAAAATACTGAAGGTCCTCCCTCCAGTATATAATGTGAATGTCAAAAGTCAATTAATTGCATTAAAACTCCAGATTAAAAACTCAAAAAATTCACAAATCCATGTTAAAGATTCCATGTGTCTATCACCTTTCTTCTTAAAATGAACTTGCTGTAAGTTGAGTGAAAAGAAAGATATACAATCTAACATTTGTGTAAAACTGTTTTCATTTGATTTAATTATAGCACCTAACGAATGAATTTTAGAAAAATCGCACCAGTGAAAATGGAAGGTTAAATTATCAAGATTTCAATCTTTTCTTTATTCAAAACAGTTAAGCTGTTGTTCAAAATATCCATTTCTCCCATCTGATAGAAGATTCTTTGTTGACTCTCTTCATCCAGAATGAATACAGAGGGAAAAGAGAAAATTAGGTATGTAAACCTAGTACTTCTGAAGTACATACATAGACTCTCGGTTGTGGCAAGTGGTTGATTTTCATTTGCTTTTTTAATGCTTGTGAATTTTCTGCTTTTCAGTAATTCTGAGTATCAAATATATCTTTTAAATTGAGTCAAGTTGAGAAACTTACCGCTTTAAAAATTATCGACTACACATATTCTCCATCACCGTGTTCCTATCAGAGATGCAAACATCTGCACTGATTACAATTAAAAAGAGTGTAAAAGATTATCACTCCAATTATAGCCTCCTGTTCTAATCAAAATTCAGTCCTGTTCCCAGACAGCGACGGGAGTGACGCCCATATGCCTTCTCTCTGCACTGGAGCCTCCCCGAGTTCTGCTTCTTCTTTAATCAATGAATATGTATAGCTCTCTTGAATTTGTGTTTATCGGAAAGTAGCATCTTATGTAGATAAAATTTCAAAGCTCTTGGAACTCTGTTTTTCCTTTTTATTTATATGAACCCACTTGTAAAAAAGCAAAAAATAAAATTAAAGGCACTATTATTGTACTCAACAAAGAAGTTTCTGACCTACCAAGGATCTTAAGTTGTTATTTTAAGAATCTTTACTATGTTTTGTTTACATATTATTATTGCAATATTATTCACTCCAAAAAGGTATAACCCCTGCGAGATGTTAAGTGTGCTTACATTAAATCAGTACTTATTAAATAAAAATGGGCCTTTTAGTGTACAAAGTAATACATCCCATTGTGACACTGGCTTACATACACAGCACTCCACCCTCCCACTGCCCTCATGAGTCCCTCCTCACTCTCTCTCAGTTACAAGTGAGTTCTGCTTCCAGAGAGAAATAAAGGAGAAGTGCATCTGCACCAGTCATTAGAAAACATCAAATGAACATAGTTTTAAAATTACCAGGTTCCGTGAGAAAGTTATACTTAAAAGTAAGTGAAAGAACAATTATTTGACATAGAATAGCTATAGTCAGCAAACATTTCTTGAATATGCAGATATACGTAGACATAGAACACATAGATATAGAATATCATAATACATAACAGTACATTTTTTTTGTCGTTAAGATTATGTTGCCATTTAAGAAAGAGATAAAAAGAGGAAAAGAGCATTCTAAATTACATAATTTTTCTTCTATAGTCTTTCAAAAGGTGAAAATTTAGATTTGGGGTATTTATGGATATTTATATTATATACGATATTTGGCACATAGTTTGAGAATTAAAGAAATCTTAGTTTTGAGGTGCACATTACTTGAAAATATGTGCACCTTTGTTTAAGTTACAAGATAAAAATATACACACTTAAAGAGACGACAACTATGTCAAATGTGTCAGATCAATGTTGAGTTTATGCTCTTAATTTCTGTCTATGATGGAACCACTGACGTTGAATGTCTCAGTGTATGTGTGATCACGTGTGCAAGCCAAAAGTGAGAAAAATAACCAGCAAAGTTATTTTCTGCTGCAATATTACTTGAAGTATTTGCAAGTGTTGTGTTAGTTTATTAAATCTTTTAGTAAATATCTTTGTTTTAATTCAAAGCCTGGACAACATTAGAGCAGCATCCCGGTTTGTGTTTCTTGTTGATCCCTAACCACTCTAAATGCTGTATTGTTCTTATGTCATGAAGCCTTCCAAATTAATGTTTCATGAGAAAGAAAAAGGAGAGAGAGAGAGAGAGAGAGAGAGAGAGAGAGAGAGAGAGAAGGGTGAGAAGGCTGAGAAGGCTGTGGCTTTTCCCAATGGTTGCTGACTGAAATCATTCAAAGATTTGTTTAATACGATCAGAAATCAAGTTTTTGTGTCCTTAAAAGGCAAATTCTTAGAAACAATAAAAAATATGAAAATGTATACATCAATGAGATAAAAAAAAAAAAAAAGAATTCCTAAGCGTTTGAAAGAAATCTCAACTAGAAAAAAGTGTGCTACAGTATTTGAAGATGATTTATTAGACAAAGTGTAAGGAGCACACCTGGACATGTGGTGCATACAATGACATTTTAAAACTATTTTGCGAAATGAAAGAAAAAATACTGTAGCTTTCAAGCAATTCTCAGTTCGATACTCCAAGGACTGCTTATAGAGTGGCACGTCTGAGGGCCGACATCAGAAAAGAATTCGAGAACATTTTAGACACCGTGCCTTTCCAAGAAGGAGGAATTTAATTGTTACCTCGGAATTTAGTTATGTACTGCCTTGCCTCTTGACATCTTATTTGGGTAGTGGGGAGATGGTTTGTTTTCAAGAAACGTCTTAAAATACCCCCCAAAAAACAAACCAAGGTATGAAAGCAAGTGATGTTTTAATTCTTTCAGAAACTGATAATCAAAACATGGATTTTTTAAAGTGCAATCTAACGGAAAGTAAATGGAAAACAAAAAGAAACTTGAAAAAAGTTGAGGGAAGATAAAAGGAGAGGGAAGGGAAAGGGAGAAAGAGAGGGCTAGAGGAGACGAATTCCACTCAAACGAAAATGGTACCATAAATTTAGTCAGCTTATTGAAACTGATATTTTGTCCTAAAATATTCATATTTTTCAACCTCTTGTTTCTTTTCTTTTCTTTCTTTTTTTTTTCAGGGGGTGGTGGTAATGGTGGTGGTTGTGGTAGTGATGGTAAGGATGGCTACTCCGCTCTACCAGTTGCCCCAAACAGGAATGGCTGCCTGAGCAACCCGTGTCTCGGGGAGACTTCTCAGACGACCACTAGATGGCATGAAAGCACTGCATTGGACCTGCTTAGCCGCCCTGAACACCGACATTGAGGGGTTTATTCTTCTCAAGCTGCGAGCTCAGCGTTAGTCACGTAAGATGCCTTTTCTTTGAGAAAGATCTTTTTGTGTAGCATGACACTTTCCAGGACACAAAGGGAGTATTCTGTCCTCCTTCCACACACACTCAGAAAATGTCGGATTAAATTTGGAATAGTAAAAATCATGTCAGTGTTTGCTAGGGTTTCCTGAGAACTTTACTCTCTTCCCTTTGGGGGATAGTGTGCTATTTGTTATGCGGTCTTCCTTAATAGGTGGACAGAAAAGTCCCTTCACCGATGTGCCTGCAACAACTGCAGACAAAGTTTGCACATTCATGGTCAGATTTCTTTATCTTGGCTCTTTTTGTTCCATCGAAATTTCTCTTTGTTTTCCTTCATCTTATGCTATTGGGGGTCTCTCATTAAGGACTGTAATATGAAATGCTAGATTTACAACTGCCGTGACAAAGGAGACAATCCCCCTTTAACATCCTCTACCAGTCAGGCAAAGCATGTCTTTGTTCTTGCTTCTCAAATACAGTGTTTAAAGTTTTTGCGTGCTCACTGGGCATTTTCTAGTCTGCCCCTCCACACTTGCAGATGTACTTTTTTATATGTGGTACATTTCCTGTCTCCCAAGATACATATCAAACATATCTCTCCCTGTACCTTCACAACGGGAACAATTACCATATCCTTTCAGATGTTATCGCTATCTGCCTTCACAAAATGTCCATTGTAGACGATGTTTTGATCTTTGGGTAAGTGCCTTAATTTAAAATAATGGCAAAAGGGTAAATTAGGCCTCCATGCTCAGCAGCCCATGAATGACAAATCTGTTGTAGTTGGGGTATATTCTTGATATTCCTTTAAAAGTCTCATAGCAGATTTCCATATGATCAAAAATGATATTGAACACATTGGCAAACTGAAGACCATAATTTATTTCCTGGGTATATATACTGATATAGCTATATAACCTGTACATTCACTCACACCTCTAATGACTTTACAGTTTTCATAGATATGAAATCCTAGCAGTGGAGTTGCTGTTTTTTAATCTACCCTTGTAAAGCTTTTTATCACTGTATAGTATCAGAATAAGATATTGTTGGAAATATTTTCTTAGCTTTGATTTCTATAAATTTATCAAAACTAGAGATTCTAGGAAGACACCCATTTAAAACATTTAGTAAACCAAGGCTCCAATGATGTAATCATAGCTCTTTAAAATGCAAATGTGGGGGAAACATAGGGCACCGTGCTGGTAAAACTTCCTTCACAGTCAATGTTAGGTGTAGTGTGCTCTGTGTGGCTCCAGCTTGGGGAAATTTCAGTTAATTTGTGGTGTTACCATACTGCATGGTTAATACGTTATTTCTTCAATTTCTTTTATTTTTGATTATATCATTTTTACTTTGGATTTATCCACAAAGTTCTTATGATTGTTTTAACACAGTGATTTGCAACTAATCAACAGAAAAATAAAGACAAAAATCAGAAAACAGGGCACCTATAAATGCACAACTAGAATTTCCCCTCTTAGGCTGTTAGTTTGAGAGACATACAGCACGACTGACACCACAACACACTTTGCTTCTCACTATTTAACCTCAGTGACGGTGATTAGCTCGGAAACAGACTGGGCGAGCTTGTACCTCGTGGAACTGATCACTCCGTTCTATTTGAGCTCTTGCAGAGAAATACCTGCTTCTTAGAGGTTTTGGGAGGGACGTTGCTCCACAAAAGATTACGATGATTCTCATGGAAACCTTTTTGAGACATTTCAAAAAGTTCTTGACCCTGACTGAGGATGAAGTGGATTCTCAGTCTAGCAAGCTCTGGGCTCTTGATTTGATCTTGGCCATGTAAAGTAACCCTGCCCCAAGAAAGTTTCCTCAACTTGTATGTGAATGAATGACTGTAAATATTCCACAAAATGGACGACAAAGATACTACCAAGTGCTTGTGGTACATGAGAGGTAGTTTCAATGACACAGAGTAGTATTCTGGGTTGTCTTTTTTGGCATTCAGTGGTGGACATAATTTGTGATATTGTTTTATACTAAACAGCCAGAGATAAACATACACAAACATTTTGTAAGTGCTTTTGTATCTAAATGAAGTAAAGTTCACATTCAAATCTATTAGGAGGAACATAGAAGAGGCTTAACTGTGCTATCCACTCTGTCCTCATTTATCAGTTCCTTTTCTGTAACATTGACAGGTGACCGTATAAATACATTCTCAAAATCTATTTACCAGGCTTTCCCTTGATTAATAAAAGTTGGTTTTTAAAATATGTTTTATTTTGCTTTCTGAGACATGCTTTTTTTCCTGCAAAATAGGTTTGACTTTTTAAGCAAACAATTAGTTGAATATAAATCATTTAATAATTGATTTTTCAATTAAAAATCAGTGTTGCCTTCATGATTTTAAATAGTAAACAATAGCAGAGTCAGGATAGCACAGAACTAAGCTCCGGCATTCCTGACACTTGACTGTTATTATAGTCCTCAAGGGAAAACCTAGAAAATTATTAAAGATCTTGAAACTTGGCTAATAGGGACTTAATAATAATTTTGGAACTATTAATAAAAATGATGTGCTTCCTTGAAAAAAAAAATATGCGTCATGTTTTTCTAATTCTGGATGCCATAAATTTGAATCACATTTTTACAATAAAGATCTATAGTTGGAACAAGTTAGGAATAAATCTTTAAAGGAGGGCATAGAAGACATATGTGCAACAGGAAACACAGCTGACAGTTTGGGATGTCTGAAATACTTATCTTTAATTTGTGAAACACAAAAGTGATATTGTTTATAAAAGATTTCATCATTGACTTGAGGAAGGAATTCTAACTTTTTGTTGGTAACACCATTCAATTCCATCACTGAAATTTAAATCAATTTTCCCCCAAATTAAGAAAATTAGTTTATCAATATATGAATTCCACTTTCCAAATTTCCTCACCAAGTTTTTGTCTTCTAATAATGCGCTACCTCGTCATCAACTGAGGGGCTACTAAGCCCAGCTGAGAGCACACACATACCTTCCTCAGGAGTTCCTATAGATTCCTAGTGACTACAGGACTGCCTTTCTGCTCTTGCAAAGACCAGTGTCTAACAGTGTCTAACCAGGTCACAAACACTGGAGGAAAAGAAGTATTAGTCTTCCCATTACTTGGTTATCCCAGTACAGGAGGATTTTTGCCTTTCTGATTTACATTTTGAGTGAATGGTTTATAAATGTGTAACATGATCCAGGAAGGAACAGGGAAGAAGAAAGAAGAGAGGGAAAGGAGAGAAGGGGAGGGAAAGAAAGGAGGAGACAATTAACTGGAACTCAGAACTCTGACTGAAAACATGGTATGAAGGCCTGCCCTACCTTTAAAGGCCAACTGGAGTTAACACTAAACTCTATCAACTTTTTCTATGCTTCTGTTTCTCTCTCTTTCTCTCACATGGATCTATATTCCCAAATAACTTCATACAAATACACTTACACAGGGCTGGGCCTCAACCTGTAGTGACTGGTTACAGTGTGTGACTAGTCTTTAGAACCAACCTTTTGTACCTGGCAATGGTAATGACATCAGACCCCACCCTCTTTCTCTGGGCTGTATTCTGCATTATACTTGATGAAAATGTCCCATACAGGAGGCTCACATGAAACAAAACATGCCTTGTTGTGGAAGGAAAGAGAAGCCCTTGCCTCTATTTTATGTGTGCCTTGTGGACATGTGCACATGTGTGTTAAATACATGCCTGTATGTTTATGTATGTTTGTGCATGCATGCATGCATGCCTGTGTGGATATGCATTCATACATTCATGCACATATGAATGTAAAGTGTTGCAAATGGGCTCAGATTCTGAAAACATGATGGGACAGTGGAATGAAAGATAAGAATGTGTGAGCTACAATGTGAGTAACTAATTGAGTAGTTGAAACAGCGTAATTCGGATGACATCAAATGTGTTTCCAATTCTCTCCTCAGTTTTCCAGATTAGAACATTGATTGATCAGACAAAATTTATGCCTCATGTCCATAACTTGTGAGTATATTCTTATGGGCAAAAGGAAATAAAAAGGAATCTCCTAAGAACATCAAGAATCCAGTATCTTAGGTAGAAATAGAATAAGACATCACAACCCTCAACACCCAATTTAATCCTTTAACCACTAGGCCACACTCTTATTGAGAATGGTTAACAGAAACAACATTGCCCTTTTTGTACAGCTGTAGATGCCCTATTGATCTGTATCACATAGCACTTAACACTGGGTGATTTGGCTAGGAAAAGCAATGTTCACTGTTCCATGGCGAATCAGACAACAATGCTCAGATTTGCTATAGAACCAGGAAAACAGAAGAGCAGATAGGGAAACAAACAACCTCAAAGAATAAACCTCATCTGCATGTTTTTCACTCTATAAGAAAGCAACATAGCTGAATGCAACTGTATTAAAAGTCAAACTATTTCTGCCTAAGGCAGATGTGGATCAGGGAAATGGAAACCTAATAAACCAACAGCTGAAGGCCACGTTATCCCCCCTCCTCCCTCACTCATTTAGAAAACGACATGTTTTTCTTCACAATGTTTTCCCCCTCCTCTCTTTTTAGTGGCAGTAATGCTGAATGCTCTTGACATAATTCTTCGTTCACTCCTGACAGTCATGTTTTTGAATACTATCCCAGCAATAAAACACCTGACCTCCAGTCTTTCAAATGGCCATTGGCTTGGGTTACCCCAATTAGCTGGACTCATTTGGAAGTATCCAGAGGAGTCGGGTGCTTCACTCCTCACTAAAAGCAGCATTATGTATGAATACATTGTTTTATTCAGGTCAATCTTCTTTTTTAAAGAATTTCTTTATTTTCTTATGATTGGAGCACAGTAGAAAAAAACCTACAAGGACCTAGAAATACCAAATATTGGCTCTTAGAAGTCTTGTGAGGTTACATTTCTAGCACATTTAGAGTCAGAGTTGCTTGCAGTATTTTTAGATTACCAAGGAAATTACATGGCATGGTATAAACAGAGAGTTTGTATTAGAAGGCTACATGTCTGTGTAACACAGCGAAAATGCACACACACATGTGCCTAGATATACATCAGTGATATTACAGTTTCTAGGTCAAAATAAAAATTCTTTTAGAGAAGGAAATATGCACCTCTACATATAAAATTACTCTTTTCACACGTGTGTAGTGACAGGTACTGTGTCCCAGGAATGACTTATGTGTTACTGTAAGTGAAGGCCAACGGAGGCTCCTGAGACAATTTAGGTAATAGGTTATGGACATTTTCAACATAAATGGAAGAGAAATTAAATATGTTTACAAGATTAAATACATACATCTTAAATAACTCTGAACTAAATCCATCATTGCATATCTGATCCAGCTATCTTCACTCCTGTTATTTTGCATTCATATTTTTCAATACTCACTGCATTTCTCAATAATGGGATACTTTCCTTCAAAAATCTTTCAGAATTTGTGCTTTGCAATTTTATCATGGTCTATAGTTTTATTCTCTCCTAGAAAGTCTAAACCACAAGATTTCTTGATAGATAATGCTGGAAATAAAATATGAATTGCACCCATTTGGCAGTGGACAAATAACGCAGGCTGAAATGAGCATCCCTTCAGAAGAATACAAGTTTCCCTTTGACATTTAAGCAGAGACTGCATGGGGAAAAAGAGAAATTGAATTTAGCTGATGCAAATGAAATTAAAACTAAATTGGTTGTCACATCAAACTGATGTTAACTATGTAAATGCTTTCTGTTTATGAAACTACATTTTAAAGTGTATAATACTACAGAAATATGAATATTTTTGCATTATTAAAAATAGAGATTTAAAAGACAGGTTGTGAAACTGTTTAAAATCATTTCCACTTACCATGTCATGCTATGAATCATGAACCGTGTGCACATGGAGCAACTGCGATAAGCACATACATACATGCATGCACATATCAATACGCACGCATGCTCTGCTGCTTAGGCAGGATCCCATTACATCATTGCTTCAAATGCATTCATTCACTTCAATATTGTTGGCTGTTTCAGGTTAACTACCAAAATCATTTGCCTGAGAAGCGAGATTTAATTGTCTTACAACTACCTCTGTGCAGTACAATAGGGATTACAAGTACCCATTGATTATACTATTGGGCAGAATAAGGGACTCTTATTCTAGCATTTCTCATTCATTTTGTCATTGCATTCTCTTTGAAAGAGACCAAATGGGTCCCAGCAGGTGAAAGCAAAGAAACCTGAAAGGCCCCCTTTGATGAATGACAATACCACAACCACCCTGCCCCCCCACTTTTGGAGATTATAAAACCTTATTAAATCATGCCCTGTTAGATATTGATTGAGAGGGGGCTAAACTAAACCCAACAATAGCAGCATGGATCAGAGAACACTGCTCTCATCAATGGGCACTAAACACAGCTAAGCTTTCCAATCCTTTTTTGTGGGGGGGGGGTGCACTTTTTTTTTTTTACTATTTACTTTTGTTTAAACCATTATCCCAGAAAGTCATACAATTATAGTTGCTTTGTCAGTCAAGAATAGATCTTAGCTGTCTAGCACTTCATCTTTTTGAATGTAGCAGTGTATTGCACAAACAATATTGTACTTGGTTAAGATTCAGTATTATGATGATTATTTGGGGGGTGCAATTCTAGGTAATTATCATAATTATTCTTGACTCTGGGACCCCTTTGATGACAAGACTGCTTTAAAGTAAACCACTTGGACATAACAACCCAAGATATTTGAAAAGCGATTGCTGCCAGAACCAGAGTTGAGAACTCACCCATATTTTAAGGCTATCTTGATTATCAGGCTGTTTGCGTTCCTAGGCTGTCTTTTCTGCCATCTGTGAGCACCACGGCAAACAACCCCTTGATGGCAATCACTTCAGTAGAACTAGAATATGTCTGCTTTAGAGGAGACTTCTGTAATAAGACTCAGTGCTAATTAACTGTCAGCCTTTAAAAAAAATAATAAGCCAGCAGACTGCATTTTAGAAAAACACTCTACCAAAAAATTTCCAAACAAGAATTAAACTTCTGTGCCAGGCTATAACTTCTGCTCCTTGTCGACAGGTTTTAGCCAGGATAAAACTGTTTACTTTAAACAGACTGCATCTGATAAAGGGTTTCATTTTTCTTGACTGCAGGTAAGAACATTTGCTCTGGGTAGCTATTTGATTCAATAATATTATAATCCTCCCTAAAGAAAAAGGGGGAGATGAGAGACAGGGGAAAGGAAAAAAGGAAAGAAAAAGAGAGAAAATAATCAGGTGCAAAAAACCCCCCACTTTTGTGTAAGAAATTATCATCAGATGGTTACAAAAAATAGAAAGAGAAAGAAAAGGAAAGGAAAGAAAAGAAAAGAAAAAATAAAAACAGTGTCACAACTGGAGGATAACCTTAGATGAAAAGCCAGATACCAAATTATTAGTTTACTATCAATGATAAATAATATTCAGTCCAGAAAACTGTTTGGAGTAGCATCATGATACTTACAGGAAAGGCACTTAGTATCTGCAGCGACTCTGACTGTATGAGAAAACTACAGAAGGGAGGCTTGTGTGAGATGAAAATAGAACTCTAAATGCCATGTCTGACTCCATGAACTCATTGTTACTTTACTGAAAGAATCGTAGTAACCGCTTTATTATTGAAGAAAATATTTCCTAGAAAAATTATAAAACAAACACTAAAACTTTGTTGTACTTTATTTCAGACCTGTCTTGCACTTTCAATTCTAAATATACACAGAAAACAAAAGTTTTAAGTTCAGTACAATAACAATAGAAAGTAAGAAGACAAACCTAGTGCGTTTTGGACAATTTTTCCTTTCTTCATACTATTTTTCCTTAAGTAAATTTTAATTGCATCTCTGTATTAGTTTTTATTATTTAATTACATAGGGTTTACTGAAAAGTCTCTTACTGTTCATCAATATTTTCCACTCAGGGGTTTCCTGAAATGGTGAGTTTAACTTCTGAAGTTAGACATTATATACTTTTCACAGCTTTAAAGTCTTGGCATTAACATTATGATTTACAGATCTTCCTTTCCTGATTTGATTCCCACATCTTCCTAATGTTATGAGTGAAAATTAAGCATTTTAAACTTAAAGCTACTGCTTTAAAGTCAGCATAACCAACTATTATATTAAAGCCTGTTGACTTGCAAAACAGTTTCCATGCCATGTGTTAGATGCTAATTATTTTTTAAAGTATTATTCTCTGCATACATTTCTGTAAATGCTGCCAACCAGTTCAAAAAATCTCTCAGTCCTTTTTAAGTTAGTTGATACAGACTATATTTAGTTAGGTGACAAATGTATTACTAATCTTATTTTTACTCTATTTAATGCCTTCAAATATGTATTTTATGGATTTTGTTATACCCTCCCTGATTCATTTAGTTTCTTTGTTGACTTGTGTTTCCACAAAAATAATCAGCAATACTTAATTGAACCATCTATTTTTTTTAAATATCTCACCAGATTACACTTTCAGACTTCCCTGTCTCTAGGAAGTAAGTATAATATAAAATGACCAAGAATTTCATTTGAAATAAATTCTTTTGGAATAAATCGCCTTAAAATACATAACCTATTTTTTCCACTTTAAGAAATGTTGCAATTTTAATTCTTCTATTTTTAGTGGAAAAATTAAGATAAAATAATTCAATTTTGGGAGTAGGTTTCTCAATAACAAGCTTATTGGCACTTTTCACTACCCTTCTTTGTATATGAGAAGTACTATGTTAGGATGTGCCCAGTGCCCGTGTGTGCACAGATAGACTCCACCTTAATGCATTTTCATTGATTACATTTAAGTTTCAGTGATGTCAGAAATTATTTTTGCTTTAGCATTAAACAATAATGAAAATTCCAATCTGTATTACCATCCTTGATATTGAAATTTAATTCTACCCTGTTACTGTGCTGTGTAGACTTTTGTGATCAAATTACAAACAATAGAAAGAAGGTCTGCTTGTCACTTCTGGTCTTTAGCTTAAACTCCATATGCTTGAATCATAACTGCTAACATACTATAAATTATTTCAGTCTGAATTAGACCTATATTGAAAAGAAACGCTTCTTATTTTACTCAGCTGTTTTAAATTGAAGCAAACACTGAAGTCAGACTTTGCCCTTCCAGAGCCACATGAAGCTTATTTTTGCTTATATGACTCATTGATCAAAGTGATCAAAAAAAGTAGGTTTTCTCTATTTTACTAATCTCTTTTAGGAGGAGAACTTATAGGGTTATAGTGATGTATATTTATAAAACATTATTCCTCTCTCCTAGGAAAACATCACCTTAAAGATTGCTGTGCATCCGATGTCAAATTTAAAATTGAACAGTTGTTTCAAACTGAATAATAAAATCACAAATCTCTAACTGCTATCATCATCTGGTCCACAAATAGTTTCTATTGGATTATATATGATTTTCCCAGTGATATTTGTCAAGTTCATGTTGTTAGAGTGTGGGGAAGCTAATTCTCACTTAATTTGAAGCAATACTGTCATAAAGACACAGTTTTGTTAAATTAGATAAACATTGGATTTTTTTTAAATTGACGGTAATATTTTACTCAACTTTTTTCAAACATTTCTAACTCTTAAGAGTATTTGTTTATTTGTGGTAGTGACAGTGAAAAAAAATCTTGATATGGGTTTCAATTATCATTTCTGATGTTGATGGATGCCGAACATTAAGCTGTCTTCATGTGAAGATTATCTTTGCACACTTGCCTCTTCTCTGTATTCTACTCTTTGAAACACTTAAGAAAATTTAATTTTCAGGAAAGAATACCTAATAGTCTTAGATTTAAAGATTGTTTTACTTCCTTTTTGGAGTCTTCAGATGAAAATATTTAGATGAGTAGCTAGTCTCTCAAAGATTCATTGGGATGGAAACAAGCCATGAACAGAACTCTTAAAATTTCATCAGAACTGCTAAGGACTGTGTGAATAGAAGCAGAAGGTTCCTTTTGGACATGGTAAGACCTACTTCATGGTCAAAGTATATTTATAAAGTACATATTGATTTTCTCATTTATCACAGGTAAATTGGAAACATCTATTAGGGCAATTCTGAGAGGTAGCCCTTTGCCTAAAAGAAACATTTGAGTAGTTAAATAGCTTTAGTAATCTAATAGTAAAACTAGTCACCAACACGTTTTCTCTGTCTCTTTTTACAAATTAATGAGTTTGTAAAGAGTCACAATTCTGAGAACCTACGTGTGTTTTATTTAGTTTCATGCCTTCTCCTTATTTTGTTGTTCAAAAAGTTGTTAAAGTTTTTTGAAATTGTTTTCAAAGCCAGTTTACTAGCTATTTAATATTTCTATTTTATAATCATGTGTAGTTTTGAAATCTAGGGTTGGAATATCTGTGTTCAGCAAACTTTATATGTCTCTTCAAATGAGTATTTCTCTGTTGGACAAAAATTTTATGACTACAGAAATGCTCAAAAGAATGGTGGTAGACTCAGGAGACGGTTATCAAAAGAGGCCATCCAAAGCTCTTTTGAGCAGTCGTAGCATCTTTTAAATGACTATGTGATGTAAAGCATGATGACCATTTGATGGTTGATGTGTTATTACTCATGTATGCATACAAGTACACACGCACGCACACACACACACACACAATCACACACACTACTCTGCTGTCATTTGATGAGCATGCTTTCTGAGACCACAGTCCATCTTTTGTACCTCTGCAAAGATCAAAATTTGGATTCTCGTAGTAATTTGCCATAGTCCCTTTGGGTTTGAGCCTGGTGAAAAACAAATCCTCTTTGTTTATATGAATGAATAAAGTTTTTGATCATGATTATCATGATGAACAATAGTTAATATTCTTCAAATGACAATGAATCAACACACGTATATTATATTGTTAATTTAGGTTAACTCAAAGTTATTAAAATTGGGTTTGTAGCATAGAGATTTACACTATATAAATAGAAAATATAATGAATATATACACATTCAAATTCAACATCTTAAAAAAAATGAACTCTGTTACTTGAAGACATAGCTCAGTGGGAGTGTGCTTACCTACATGGGCACAGTCCTGATTTGATCTCCTAAACCTCAATAAGTAAATAAGCAATGGGCAAAAATAAGTGTTCATGCTAGTCTTATCTTTTGTTCAGCAAATTATATTTTAAAATATTTGAATAAGATCAGTCACCAGTTAGTTTTAATGATAGTTTATATAAGTATTATTCTCTGAAATTGGGTAACATTTATAATGATTAGAATTATGAACTTTTTAAAACTCAGTTTCCTCATCCTTTCTCATATATTTACCTATTATGAATAAAGACCAAAAGTGTATGAAATATATTTTTCTTTCTAAAACTCTGTTACTGTTTGCTGGGTGTAATCTATCACAGTGTAGTAGATTCTTGATAAATTTGGTATGTACATGTCCTAACCAGACCTGGCAATGGAAGCTTGTTGGTCTTGGGATTCTTGGTACAAAACCTGGTGAGTGAGTCTGATCTTCATGATCAAACTACAGAAGAAAATTGAAAGTGGACTCATTTCTCTGTCTTAGCAGGGATGGTGTTTTCCAGGATTCGCCTGAGTGCAATTTCTTGATGTTACTAAACACCAGAAGATTCCCAAAGTGAAACTATAAACACCATGACCATGAGTGAGGATGGTCTGAGCACAAGCCAGGAACTTCATGGCTTTCAGGTTGATGGATGTATGCACTGTCCTTAGTGTGGCAGCTGATTTTTCGCTTACATATCACATTGTGTTGCTGAAGGTTTTTAAGATCATCTGTGGGTTCCCACTCAAACACTATGTTTTTTTGTTTTTGTTTTTGTTTTTGTTTTTCAAACAGGAAAACTCAATTTTTCGTTGCTTTAAAACTTTTTTTGGAATTGTTCTTTGGTTGTCATTATATATGTATATATTATGGCTTAGATTTTAGAGATTATTTCTATCCAGTTTTGCTTCTTAAACAATTTCTTTAAAGAATTCTTTCTCAAACTTTCATTAAAGAAAATGTGCCCAGCTTCTGTGGTCTCTTTAATTCCTTTTACCTTAGAGAAGAATCAGTTGGTGCTGTTTCTGACTCCTTTGCTTGCTTTTGGTTTCCCTTTTTATCTTCCATGATGCCTCAGCCAGCCTCAGTGTGAGGGAAAGTGCCTAATCTTGTTGAAACTTGATATGTGATGTTGGGTTGAGCTCTCTAGAAGTCTGCCATATTCAGAAGGGAAATCTAGGACTGAATGGGGGTGGGGAAGACTTTCAGGAGAGGAGGGGGAGGGAAACTGCAATTGGGATGTTATGTATGAGAGAAAAATAAATAAGGTGTTTTTAAAAAGCTTTAAGAGGGCCTAGATAGATGGTTCAGTGGTTAAAAGCATTTGTGCTGTTGCAGAGGATCTAGGTTGAGTACCAGTCACCCATGAGGTGCTTCACAACCATCTGTAACTTCAGTTCCAGAGGATCGAATACTTGGTACATCTACATATGCATATGTGAAAAATAAATACATTAAAAAAAGAATTCATTGTTGAATCAGTTGAATGGCTCATCCCATAACCGTCAAGAGACTTGAGTTCCCAGGGAGTGGGGAGGTCTGGTGGAGTGAGGACATCCTCTTGGAGACCGGGAAGAGGAGGAGGAGGTATGGAATGTGAAACAGTCAGTGGGTAGACTGGGATGGGGATAAAGTCTGGACTGCAAAACAAGATTAAAGAATAAATAAATAAATAAATAAAAAACCTTTCATTTCTAATTACTGCAATTGATAGACTTCAGTAACAACATATATTTTTGAAAGAACTCTGAACCACTGAGAAGGTTTTAAACAGCAAACAGAGAAATTTACAGCTACTTTCCTAATATGCAGAAGCAACTGACATACTTGGTGGTGGGGAAAAGATTGCAGACCAGAACATGATGATTTGGAGCAGGACTGTCTTAGGATTCCTGTCTTTCTGAGACAAGTGCACAGGGCAGTCGCCTGACCCTGTCTATGAGCTTACCCACCCCAAATCCCTTCCTTAGTCCCATAAATTCCCTGTGCAGCAAACTGGTCCAGTTTGTTCCAGACTTCCATTTTGACTTTTCTTTAGATATCCTTCATATTTGTTTTTTATTTTTACAATAGTTTTGCAACTATTTATCATTGTTGTATTTTAAAAATGGCTTCAGGGCTAGAAAGATGACTCATTGTGACAAAGAACTTGAGCCAGACCTGACAACCTGAGTTTTCATTCTCACAATGAAAAGAAATAATTAACTTCTGCAAGGTGTCCTTTGACTTCTACCTGCACCTTGGCCTTGGTGTGTGAACACACATGTACATGTATGCACGAACACACACATACATGCATACACACACTATATGATAAGGTCAAATATGGCCTACAGTATATTATATACAAGTGTTAGGGAGGGGCTCTCAAGGGATCATATTAGACTGTCCTTATGGTAACATAACTGCAAATATTTTTATTTGTGATATTATAAGGATTTGCAAAATCATTTCTATTTATTTGTGCACATGTGCAGGTGTGTGTGTGTGTGTGTGTGTGTGTGTGTGTGTGTGTGTGTGTGTAGGTCATTTTGGAATATGTCTTCTCATTTTACCATTTAGGTTCCAGTGAATAAGTTCAAGTCATCAGACTTGGTGGCAAGCTCCTTTATCATCTGGGCTATCACAATAGTCCCTCACAAAAGACATTTTTAGATTAAAAATCTAGTGTCTGAGACCAGCTTGTAGCTTTTTATAAAATACATTCCTTACATTTTTTTGTTCCTTTTTAATTGGCATTTATTTCAAATAAAATTATGTTTAGACAAAGTAGGTGTTGAAGAAACTCTATTGGAAACACTTTTTGACATTAAAACTTCCAAGGAAGTACAAAATAGTCTGAGAAATGTCATTCAGTTGGACACATCTTTCTGGTAGTCACCACCAGTGTGCTTTGGAACACAATGTTCAGTTTCTGAATTGTTCCTCTTTTGGGAAAGTGTTACTAGATTATGCCCATTCTTCTTGATCTAAATTATAGGTCCTGTCTGGACCTTGATGTTTGAAGAGGAGCTGATGCGTGAAGACTCAGCCTTCCCTCCAGGAAGTCATCCTCACTCCCACTAGCTCTTATCTTTTACCTCTGCATGACCAAGTGATGTCTGGGATCTGTCCAACCCATTCGTCTTTTTCCATAGCGTAGTTCTGCCAGTATAATTCTCTCTCTTTTTCTCTTGCTCTTATTAAAGATATTTTGGACTAAACTTATCTGTGAATAGGTGTTAAACCCAGTATAGATGGAATGTATACACTTGCTGTTTAAATGTCAAGTTGCAGAAACTAGTAGACATCTCTATCTGTTGTCAGAGACCATGATCACCTGCTGCTGAACAATTTGCTCTGGTCTCCTTCACCGGAGAGATCCATTTTTACTTAATGGCACATTTCCAGGGAAGGCCACTTCCACATTGGTATCTCAGTCCATTTGCACTCTCCCCTCTCTTTCCAGGGAAAGGCCTAGTGCTAGGTTCAGGCAATGCAGATGTGCTGTTAATATCGTTGTAGTTTCCATGATCCCCTGTACATACAAACATGGTAACTATTTGCTGCTTGTACTAAATTTAAGACATGAATAAACTTCAGCTTAGAAAACTCAGTCTAGTGACAGGGACAAAGGGACCAAGAGGCCAGTGATGAAAAGTCTACTTTCTCTCTTAAGAAGAATGTCCTGGCACCATAATGCTGCATGCAGATTGCAGAATTATTATCAGTTATCTTGGCAGGATTTCAAAGTATGGTGTAACCATTCTGAGAAAAATGTACTGGGCTCTTGTCTTCTTATGCTTCCATGTCTGACACTATAAAATGGAGTTGGAAGAGTACATAGTATATTTTTGAAGAAACGAGGCAAACATTTGTTTATAGGCCAATCCTTATATTGCCAATAATAATTTAGGCACCTGAACACTTGAGAGCAAGTTACAGCACCTGGTTCTGTTGTGCAGAATCATTTTCTAACTGCAGAGTATAGAATGGTACTTCTAGTTAATACTAGCTCATATCTGGGACAACTAGCTATACAAGGACAATGAAAGAGGTATTATTTGTGAAAGGCCTGGTTCTTGATCATATATGAATAGTGTTTTGTCATTACTTTGTGTTCTTTTAAAACGATCAATAGAAAACCAAGCATTCCCCTACTTATAATTGGCAGCAAAAGTAATGATGGACTTTATTATTTTTGTTTGGAAATCAAACCTTTTTCTATAATTTTGGTTTTTTTTTTATGCCATCAAATGCTCTCATGACAACATATCTTGTATTTCCTTAAATGAACATTTTACTTAATTTAACCTAGACTTTAGAAAGATAGTATACATCAGGAATATATGTTTGAGAGTTAATATTTATATAAGGGATCAAAAAATTCTATACAATAAAAACTCTTATATTAATGGCCAGATATTAAGTTATTAATGACCCAAATAGTATTTTCTATTGACTTAACACTAGTTACATTTGACTCTTTATGCCTGACTGGCATATGATTTGCAATCTAGGACACTATCCTGGACAAATTTAGAGTATATTATGTTATTAAGCTCCACATGAGTATCATTTGACGTGGCAAAAGATGAGTCTTGGCTCCACAGTCTCCAGTCATGCTTCTTACTTTTAGAATTACAATTTTCTATATGGTGAAGAAAAAAACTGGAAGCCAATATCCACCTGCTTTGTTTCTCAGCTCATTCACTTCAATGGATTACATTCAAAACACTTAACCTACTAAAATTATAATGTTCTTCTTTCTACTTACAAACTTTAAATTGGGTGTGTGCGTGTGTCACACTGATGCACAGCATGCTTGTGGAGGTGAGCTTTCCCTTCCCACCATGAGTCCCATAGAAAAGACTCAGCTCATAACACTTAATAGAAGTTGCCTTTACCCTCATCTCATCTATGCATGTATGCTCTACATTTTATTCACAAAGGTGTCAGATCCCATCTCTGGTACTTGACAACAGCAGCTGCTAAGGATCAGTAGAGATTTAGATCTCACTAAATCCTAACTTCCATGATGTGCTCAGATTTACTCTAGAGTCAAAAACCTCTCAAGGGAAAGACATAAAGGAAAAAGTATAGAGGAGGGGAGAAAAGAAAAGATGAATCAGAGAAGTAGGGAGACAGACAGAGAGAGAGAGAGAGAGAGAGAGAGAGAGAGAGAGAGAGAGAGAGAATCCACATTATTTCTCAAATAGCTTATGGGAGGTTAAGAATAAATGAAGGTCATCATATGTCTGTGATTTAAGGAGAAGAAATAGTTTCCATAGAACATTCTCACATTGTTATGTTTTGTAATGCATACTGGAAACGAGGCTAGGCTTGCTATCTTTGGTTAAGGGCACTAGCACTCATGCTTCTGCTATTTACAATTAATTTCTATATTTCTCACTCCAAAAAATTTTGTAGAAGTTAAGAATGATTTTATTCCTTTTTTTGTTTTGTTTTTAAGAGTAGCTGAAGGCCTATACAGCAGCACATACCCCACAGATAAACAAACAAAAAAAAAGAAAGAAAAACGTCTTTAGGATATAAATTTAATCATCGGGCATTAGAATTTATTTTAGGAAAATTCTGTAAAATATAGTTATCAAATCAAGCTACTTAATATATTTTCCTAAGGATTAATTGTGTATAGAAAAACTCGTCTACTTTATATTTTCATCAGTCATTAACACAGATGCCATGCTGCGCTGTTTCTCCTTGATCACTTTCTTTAAATAGATGTACCAGAAGGAATGTTGTGTGAGTCACTTCCAAGCTATCTTGCTTGTTCTGTGATTAAATAATGCCAATCTTAAAGAGAGAAAAATACCTACATTAGGAATTTGCTCTCAAGAAAAAGGAGCCTCCATTTGAACAAAATGCAATCAATGCAAAAATTGGCAGTTTGTGATTTTATTATATGTATGATTGTCTCAATTTTCATTTAATTTTCTTTGTGAAAAACTGGATTTGCTCCTATTGGTTTACTCTGAGATCCTGAATAAAACATAACCTGTTTTATTTTCCTAATCTTTAAATAAAGACAGCACTTACATTGACTATTTAGAGGAACAAAATGTTAATGATGTTAAATTATTTTAATTAAAGGAAGGCAGCTTTCTGAAATAAAGATATTAAAATATCAATTGCTTTGTGCTTCAAATTATGCATTAGTCTAGCCTTTCAATTATTGTTCTGTATTTGAAAAAAAATTAATGGTTCATGATGACTTATTAGCTATGAAGTTCAAATAACTGCTATTTAGCTTTGTAAGGCCATAGAAATTCTGGGGTCCCGTTAAACTTGTAGGAAGTAACTTAGGTTTCTAATTTCAAAGTTTTATTCCATTTATTAAAAGTTCATTAAAATTTACAAATATTTAAGTGTAAAACCAAAGTCAAGAAAAATATAAAACATAGTAGTCCTTACTAGGGAAATGTAACCCAGTGGAGACTGTATATTTTCCATCTTCCTGTCCTAAATTGAAGGCTTTGAACTTTACCCTCATCTCTCCTTGCCCTGCCTCTACTAAACCTCATCCCTGAGCAGCTACTTTATAGTGGTTCTATGTTATCCCTTCAAAAGGGGGCTGGGACAACCTATATGATTTAGAGAAATCACTGTGTCCATTCTACCAGCCATGATCATCAAAACAGTACAAACCACTTTCTAGGTCAGTTTCTCAAGTTTTATTTTTTATTAAAAAATATACACATATGTATATGTCAGTGTGGAGATTTTTACATGTAAATACAGGTACCCTTAGGAAACCAGATGCTTGGATTCTCCTGGAGCTGTCTGATTGTAGGTACTGGGGTCTAAATAAACTCTTAGTTACTGAACCATTTCTCCCTCTTTGACTTTTATTCAAAGTTAGAGGAAAAGGGAGGTGACCTTAAAACAAAGAAATAAATGTGAACATGAAGGAAAATAGAAAATTATAGTAAAAGTCTCTCTCTCTCTCTCTCTCTCTCTCTCTCTCTCTCTCTCTCATCCCATCACTACCTCTACCATTTCTTTCTCTCCCCATTTTTCTTGTTTTTGCAGGTTGCCCAGAGTAGGCGTAAGGAAAAAATTTGAAATGTGCAGCTTGAAGCAAAACAAAAATTAAAAATTCATGGTCAGCAAAGACCACCAACAACTTGTTACAATTAGCCATAATAATAACATAACCAGTTCCTTCAGGGGTATAGTGATCAAAGATGAAGGAACCAACAAGGACATACCCTGACATGTTTAGACAAGCCCAAATGAGTGATGGGTCACCTGGTGTCTACTTTCCCCCTCCCTGTCTGGGAGGTTCAAGGTTTCATGGTCAAAATAATTAGTCATTCTGCCAGCTTACATGTAGCTGCTTCTGCAAGTTGCTGATGTTTGAAATATCCAATCATATGTAACCGCACCAAATCTTCCCCCCTTTCCCAGACCCTACCCATAAATATCCCAAATTTCTTGGGGTCTGGGTCGAAGTCTCTATCCCCTGCGTGGGATACATTTAGACCCGAGGGCCCTTGCCAATAAACTGCCTTTTGCAATTGCATCAAGAAGGTCTCTCGTGTGTCCTTGGGTACGTGCCGGTCCAGACTTGAGTGGGGGTCCCTCCGGGGGTCTTCCATAGGCAGAAACTTACAGAACTTACTGTGCTCCTCCTTGGCTGCTAGAGTGCCAGTGTCTAGATGTGTAGCTCTGTGTGAAGCTGGAAGACCATCTTTTAAGTGGTCCTAATCACCTGAATTGTGGGCAATGGGATAGCATAATAAAGAAAGGAATCAATAAATAAAATTCTTTAAATAGCATAGATGTCACAATGCTTAAACAGATCCCACAGCTTCTAAACCTATCTTTCCCAGTCTCACTGTGACAACTTGAACAAGTTCCATAAAAAGAGACCGTGTAGTGCACAGTACAGTGATAATTAAATAGGATAATTCATTTACTACAAGAACTTAAGTACCAAAAAGAGACTGGCTCCAGCAATAAAAGTCAATTTTTGCTATAGTTCAGGGACAATTTAAGCAGTGTTTCATCATTTGAGAGGCTAAGGCAGGAGGATGACAAGTTAAGTCTGAGGCCAGCCTGTCTCCAAAACAAAAATGATTATTTCATTTTAAAAAGATGACAATAAATGCACACTGCTGGGGACTCCATATGAGTTTCCCAATACTATATCTGATAGACTGCTGGCTAGGATCCTACCATGGTTTTCAGAAGCTCAATAATAGCCAGTGGGTATTAGCATTTAACCAATGATACTAAGAAGGTTCACGTCTTCCATCATCACTATGGGAAACTAAGTATGTAATCATATCCAATACCAAAGCAAGATGACTACCTGGTACATGAAACAGTACCACTCTACACACATATACCTTCTTAGGTTAATTATAAGAATCACAGCTCACTGCTAGCTGTGTAGGTCAGGTGATCTGCTTGCATCTCAAAAGAACTGCTTTTAGAATATTTTTCCTCAAATAATATTTTTTACCTAAAGAATTTGTCTAATGTTCTCATGCAGAAGAATTTTAATCCAGAAATTTGGTTGTTCTGGCAAGGGATCACATCTAAAGTCCTAGGTCTATATGATCTAGCTGTAATGCCACACCTTTAATTCTTCTGGCTGAAATATCCTTAGTACACCCCTTTAATCCCAAACAATGAAAGTAAAGTCATTTTGTAGAAAGAAGCAGCCTATATACCCAAAAGATGCCCCGCTATACTGCAAAGACACTTGCTCAACTATGTTCATAGCAGCTTTATTCTTAGTAGCCAGAAATTGGAAATAACCCAAATGTCCCTCAGCTATAGAATGGATCAAGACAATGTGGTACATCTACGAAATGGAATACTCTTCAGCTGTATTTATAGGCAAATGGAAGAAATTAAAAAATATTCTGAATGAAGTAACCCTGACCCAGAAAGACACACATGGTATGGACTCACTTAATGACCACTCATAAGTGGACATTAGCCATAAGGTAAAGGATAACCATGCTACAATCCACAGGCCCAAAGGAACTAAGTCATAAGTAGGGATCAAGGGATGATTTGTGACTTTCACTCAGAACAGGAAACAAAATAGTCTTCAGAAGTGGATGGAGTAGGGTAATTTGTTGGAAGACAGGGTGAAGAGGAGAATGGGGATGGAAATCAGGTGTGGAGAAAGGGGATTTTAGACAGGGCAGGAAGTGAGAACTGCAATTGATGGGGACATCTCTTGGACTAGCTAGAAACCTGGGATGGGAAGCTCAAGGGAGTCTATGAGGGTGGCCCTAGCTGAAACTCCTACCAGCTAGGGATATGGAGACTGAATTGGCCACCTCCTGTAGCCAGGCAGAACCTCCAGTGGAGGGAGGGGAACATCAATCCACACACAAAACCTTTAACCCAAAATTTGTTCTGTTTACAAAATGTGCAGAGATAAAGATGGAACAGTGATTAAAGGAACAACCAACCAATGACAGATCTAAGTTTAGACATATCCCATGTAAGAGAGCTTGCCCCTGACACTATTAACAATACTTTACTATGCTTGCAGACAGGAACCTATCATACCTGTCTCCTGAGACACTTCAACCAGCAGCAGATAGAAAAATGCAGAGACCCACAGCCAAACCTCAAGTCATGTTGAGCAGAAAGTCTTGTAGAAGAGTGGGGAATAGAATTGAGTAAGCTGGAGGGGTAAAAAAAACTACAAAAGGACCTACAGAGTCAACTAACTTGGGCCTATGAGGGCTCAGGAAGACTGAGCTACCAAGCAAAGAACATGCAGCACCTATAAGTAGGCCCCCTACATGTTTGCAGCAGATGTGTAACTTGGTCTTCACATGGTTATTCCCCTAGCAATAGGAATAGGAATAGAGGCTGTCTCTGACTTCGTTACTTGCCATTGTATCCCCTTCTCCAAACAAGACTACCTAGTTGGGCCTCAGTCAGAAAGGATGTGCTTAGGACTGCTGCAACTGGATGACTCAAGGTTGGGTCATACCCAAGAGGGGCTTCCCCTTCTCTGAGGAGAGAGAGAGGTAATAATAGGAGAGTGATTTACAAAGGTGGGACTGAGGGGGAGAGAAAGGATGGGGAGCTTTGATTGGGATGTAAAGTGAATAAATAAATAAAATTTAAAAAGGAAAAGAAAAAGAAAAGCCGTGTTTGAAACTGACAATTAATTGAGGGGTAGAGAAAGTGATGAATCAAGTAAAGATTTGACAGAATAAGTTAGAAATAGGATATGCCCAACTCTTGTGAGAAGATACAATAAAGAGAGGCTAGTTAAGAGCAACACACACACACACACACACACACACACACAAGTGGGGGTTGAGGGAGGGAGGGAGGAAGGGAGGAAGGGAGGAAGGGAGGAAGAGAGTTTAAATCAGTTCAGTCAGTGCAGACCATACAGTTCAGTTGAGTTAAGTTTGTTCCTGAGTTCCATACAGTTTGTGCAGTTTGCGCAGTGCAGGTCAGTAGAGGCAGCTGAAACAAGAGAAGAAGAGCCATAGAAATACAACAAATTGCCAGAGTTAGTTTGAGGCCAGGCAATTCAGTGAGAAGCTGAGAGGAGCTGGACTGATTCAGTGAGCTTGAAGAAGAGTTTGAGCCTGAAAAGCTGAGTTGAAACAGCCAGCTAGAGTTCAAAAAGAATTTGTAAGTGTGAAATTATTCAGCAGTAAGCTTTTGATACGACAATTACATCTGGCAAATAAAATTTACTTTTACACTTTCTGGCAATAATATTCAAATCTCTGTATTTTCTTGCTGGACCATTATTTCCCCAGCTGAAAGAATTTTTTTTCAATTGAAAAGTTTTGTTCTTATAATATATTCTGATTATGGTTATCCCTCCCTCTAATACTCTCACATCCTCCCCACTTCCCCAGCCATCCAAAAACAAACAAAAAAATTAAAAAAAACCCTTTCCTTTATTAAAATGCAAACAGGTATTTAAAATGATTGATGATGATGATGATGATGATGATGATAATGATGATGATGATGATGATGATGATATGTAGGCAAAACAAGCAAGGAAAAAAAGAGACAAAGAAAATGGATACTGATTAAAAAGTATTTACATATTTTAAGATAACATGAACTATTAAGATTACATATTTGTAATAAGTAATTTCTAAAATGTTCACATGCATGAAAGCACTGTCTTGCATATATGTATGTATGTATATACATATACATACATACATACATACATACATATATACATATATACATATATACATACACACACATATATATACAGGACACACACACACACACACATATATATATATATACAGGACATATATATATATACACACACACACACACACACACACACACACACACACATATATATATATATATATATATATATATATATATATATATTCAAGAGTTTAACCTTTATATGAATGAAATCTATAACATCTCTTTTCAACAAAGCATGTGACCTGTGGATTTCCAGGACCCTGGTTATAAATTAAAAATATAAACTTAAAGCTGGAGTTAGACTAATTGTATCTGTGTTACTGTCTCAAGGAGCAGACTATTCTGTCTAGGTTTCAAATTGGTTCCATAGACCTGAACTCACATATATTTCCCATAACAGGAATAGTTTTATTACTGGAAAAATGGTTTGGGGACCTGAAGTTTAAAATAACCAGGTGAACTATAAAACTTCAACCCTTTAAAAAGCAAAATATGCTGCAGTTTATTCTGTATTTATTTTGTTATGAGTAGCTTTTGACAATGAGATCTATGCTATGCTCGCACCTGACTTTCTAGATAGCTTTTACTGTTCCTTCTATTTTGTCACCTATTTAAACAGTACGCCTATGAGGACACAACTGTTAAGTCAACCCCTCGTACAGTGAAGACTTCTCCATATGTCTGATGTGGACCATGTCTGAGGTACACAGAACGCAGAGGACTTCGGGTAGAAACACACATCCACTCACAAGCTGCAAGCTAGTATTTGTTATTATCTTAAACCTACCATTTACATTTAGTAACTTACCAATAACATTTGTAGGGAGAAAAAAAAAAACCAAACTTATAAAACAGGTTAAATTATCCACTATAAATATTATTTCTCCAAAAGAAGAGTAAGGAGTGGATAATTTTTAAAATAGATTCTTGCTTATGGGGTAATGTTGGACACACATACACACACACACACACACATACATACATAATTTCTTTAATGCAAAATGCTTTTCTACAGTTTTTTTATCAAGACATATGGTTTGTTCCACATTCTTGTTATTAACAATTCTCTTTGAATCTGTGCTATTTAAGCCAATCTTTTTGTTTTCATGTATCATAGCTAAAGTATAATTAGAATGTGCAGATATATTTACTGTTTGCTGTAAATATAATTAATTAGATCTAGGATTCAGAAGTTTTTCCCTGCTGTAGATCACTTTTGAGTTTAACAACTGGTGTCATCCATTCCTTAACAAACTAAATATTATTTTATTTATAACTGTGGATAATTTAATAAAAAGAGCTAGGTAAATAGTGAGGAACAATATCTAAAAATGAATGAAAGCTTTTTAAAATAAAACACATTTAAGCTTTTCTAGCTAGAGCAATTATGTTTTTATCTTTATTTCTGGAAAATATTTCACTGCCTAGTCTATCCACACAAGTAACTTACAAAGTAATTGTTGTTTGGTGCCTCGATTTCATCAAATGATTATTTCTTTGATTAAGTAGCTTGATATTTGGGCAAAAAAACAATTGATTATACAGGTCATTAACCAAACCCACACATCACATTGTGCAATACCACAAATTTTGTATGTGGAGGGAGGTAGGAAGAGCAACAGTTTCTTTGTTGATACTAATAATTAACGTTGAAAATTATAAGCATAAATTGTTGTTTTTAATTTTCAACATCAAATCTTTAGCATAGCTTACTTAGTAGTCTATGTTGAATATGGAATATTTTTATATATGAGACCAAGAGTCAGTATCTTTATATCCTTCCATGGGATAGACTTAAGACACTAGCAAAAAATTTAAAGCTTTGACTTTACTTTTTGATTTACTGTACATTTTAGAGAAATACTATACTTTGTTGTCGAGGTTCCCATTACATCTCGTTACAAAGTATTCAATCACACCCTCTAAAATGATCATACATTCTGATGGAAGAGCCATTGAAAATGAATCAGTCACCAAATCCACATATTATAAGAAAGCCATAAAATTAAAAAAGATCTCTTCTTTTTTGTAATAAATGAAACCCAAAAAACTATAGTTTACAACAGACACTTCTACTGTTAGCTCCTTTATCATTGGTCTGGATCTGATTTTTAGGTCATCATGGGACTTTCTACTTCAACTACTGACCTGTATTACCCGGAACATTATGAGAAAAAATGTACACTTGACTTTGGTCCCACATGAGTTTTAGGGACTTCCAACTTAGATCATCTGAGTCATTTGTGCAGAACTGTGGGGCACTGCCCTGGGATTCCCAGTAAGCATTGGCAATATTAGTACTTTTCTAATTTGAACCTTCTCAGATCTGTTATTATATAATCTTGCTCCTCCCAGAGAGTTTACAGTAAACGAAGTGGCAACAAGAACCAGTGTTCAAATTTTGGTAAGAACTACAAACATGAAATTTTAAGAACCCTTAGTTAACCCCAAGAGACACAAAGAAAACTATACCAGGACAATCATAAACCTAAGTTCACGAAATCCGTAAAAAAGAGCAAGAGAGAACGGATGCTTTACACAGAGAACAAAACAAATAATGATAGATTTGTCAGAATCAAGGCAAGTATGTCTTGGAAGTATTGAGAGAATTTTTACTGCCAATCTGAGAGTCTTCATTTACCAAGAGAAACTGTCATTTAGAAACGAAGGTTAACAAAGACTGTTTTCAGAACAGAGAAGCTAGAAAACATCAGCCAAGCAAAGAGGAATGAAAAAAAGTTAAAGCAAATCTTTCAGACAGAAGTAAAAGGTTTTAAGGATACTGAAACAAAACAGAGCACAACTATAAGAAAAATATACTAACCCACATCAATAACACAGATGTAACTCTTTCTTCGGGATTATGAAATAAGTCGTTAGAAAACATTTAGAGGCTTTGAAAAACAATCTCACCCAACTTAACTGGTAGACATTTATAAAAACATTCCACTCCACAACAACAGAATATACATTATTTTTGAATTAGTCTTGAAAATTTACTAAGATCATTTACTTTGATATTAGTAAAGTATCACCAAATTTGAAATAATTAATGTTAAAGTATGTCTGCTGGATACAGTAGAAAGTAATTAGACATTAATAAGTAAAATATAACTATAAACACTAAAACCAAATAAAAATGCACACAACCGGGCATTGGTGGCGCACGCCTTTAATCCCAGCACTTGGGAGGCAGAGGTAAGCAAATTACTGAGTTCGAGGCCATCCTGGTCTACAGAGTGAGTTCAGGACAGCCAGGACTACACAGAGAAACCCTGTCTCGAAAAAAAAACCAAAAAAACCAAAAAACAAAAAACAAACAAACAAACAAACAAAAAAAAAAAACCAAAAAAAACAAACCAAACCAAACCAAAACAACAACAACAAAAAAACAAATGCACACATTGAGGAACAACCCAAGGGGGAAGCAGATACTTCTAGTCATGGAGTAGCCCAGCCACAGAGCCAGCAATTGCTTTGGATGCTGTAGGAAGGGCAATACCTGACAGATTTACTACTTGATTTTGACCAAATGTAGTCACTCATAATATCAAGAAATTCAAAGAATTAAATATCTACATTAAGAGAATAGGAAAGCTTTAAAATCAATGACAATGTTTTGTATATTATAAAATCCAATATATAAGACTTATTTGTAGTGTGTAGGAAAAATGAATGTTTTGATATTGAAATTTTTTTTGGTTAATTTACTTATTTACATTTCAAATGTTATCCTCCTTCCCTGTTTCCCCTCCACAAACCACCTCCTCCATTCCCTCTCCCCCTGCTTCTATGAGTGTGCTCCCCTCCTCCCGTCTACCCACTCCTGCCTCAGCTCCCTCGCATTCTTCTACTCTGGAAGCCTCTACAGGACCAAGGGGTTCCCCTCCCAGTGATGCCCGATAAGGCAATCTTCTGCTACATATCCAGATGGAGCCATGAATCGCCCCAATAAGTACTCTTTGGCTGGTGGCTTAGTCTCTGGAAGCTTTGGGGGTCTGGTTAGTTAATATTATTCTTCCTATGGAGTTGCAAACCCCTTCAACTCCTTCAGTTCTGACCTTAACTTCTCCATTGGGATCTACACGGTCATTCCTATGTTTGGCTGTGTGCCAAATACATCTGTATTGATCAGAGCCTCTCAAGGGACAGCTTTACCAGGATTCTGTCAGCAAGTGCCTCTAAAAATCAGCAATAGGGTCTGGGCTTGGTACCTACAGATGAGATGGATCCCTAGGTGGGGCAGTCTCTGGATGGCCTTTTCTTCAGTCTCTGCTCCACTCTTTGTCCTTACATTTCTTTTTAAGAAGAGAAATTCTGTATTAATATTTTTGAGATGAGTGGGTGGTTCAGTGCCCCAAGCGGAGGCCATGCCTATCCACTGGATGTGGTCTCTACAGGTTCTGTCTCCCCTTTGTTGGGTATTTCGGCTATTGTCCTCCCTGTTGGGTCCTGCGAACCTCTTGGGTCCCAAGCCTCTGGGGCTTTCTAGTAGCTACCCCCCAGTTCCTCCTCCCCAACTGCCACACACCACCTTTTAAAATCCTGACACTCAGTACTTCTCCCCTATCTCCTCCTATATCTGAACCAGCACCCCCTTTCACTCCCTGTCGTCTCTTTCTTCTAGATTCCTTTTCCCCTTTACTTTCCAAGATTATTTTCTTTCCCATTGTGAGTAGAACTGTAGCATCCACACTTGGGTGTGGTCTTCTTTCTTTTTGGGTTTTATATAGTCTGTGGGTTGTATCGTGGGTATTACAAGCTTCTTTTTGGCTAATATCCACTTATCAGTGAGCATATACCATATGTGTTCTTTTGTGACTGGGTTACCTAACTCAGGATGATATTATCTAGTTCCATCCATTTACCTTAAGAATGTCATGAAGTCATTGTTTTTAATAGCTGGGTAGTATTCCATTGTGCAAATGTACCACATTTTTTGTATCCATTCCTTTGTTGAAGGACATCTGGGTTCTTTCTAGCTTCTGGCTATTATAAATAAGGCTTCTATGAACAGAGTGGAACATGTGTCCTTGTTATATATTGGAGAATCTTTTAGTTATATGCCCAGGAGTGTTATAACTGGATCCTCAGGTAGAACTATTTCCAATTTTCTGAGGAACTGTCAGGCTGATTTCCAGAGTGGTTGTACCAGCTAGCAATCCCACCAGCAATGGAGGAGTGTTTCTCTTTCTCCATATCCTTGTCAGCATCTGCTGTCACCTGAGTTTTTGATCTTAGCCATTCTGACTGATATAAGGAAGAATCTCAGGATCATTTTTATTTGCATTTCCCTGATGACTAAGAATGTTGAACACTTCTTTAAGTATTTCTTAGCCATTTGAGATTCTTCAGTTGAAAATTCTCTGTTTAGCTCTGTTCCCTGTTTTTAATAGGGTTATTTGATTATCTGGAGTCTAATTTCTTGAGTTCTTTGTATATTTTGGATGTTAGCTCTCTATCAGATGTGAGGTTGATAAAGATATTTTTTGACAATCAGAGAAAATGAAATGTAGAAAATGCAAATGAATCAAGGAAAATAACAGCACTGAAATCTGGTTCTTTGAATTGGTTAATGAAATTGATAAATCAATACCCAGAGTTTTAGGATAAAGATAAAAACATATGAATTACCAAGATAGTCCTATCACTGCAAATTCTATTTATCCTGTATTTATGTATCATCTATCTGTCTGGAAAGAGACTATTATGGCCAACTTAGATGGAATAGTTAAATCCATTAAACTCATGAATTACAAGTATTAGTAAAACTATGTAAATTATAGAACACAATCTCTAGCAAAGATACTTAACTTATAGTTAAATACAGTACAATAAACAAATTCTGCTTCTGTTATGGGATTGAAACATTCCGTTTGCAGGTGAGCTCAATAAAACAAAAAGTAAACACTTCACAATTGTTTCAGGAGGTCCCTGAAACTTATCAAATTCATAGGACTTTCCATCCCAAAGGGTTTATAAATAGTAAAAGACTAGTGAGAGCTACTCTGAGAGAAACTAAGCTCCAAAGAAGACTCTCAAACAAGCCTAGACCCCAGGGCAAATCATAGACCACATAATTCACAATAAGGAGTTATAGTTGCTTCTGTAAGAAACCCGTCATCCACATTTTGGTTTTCTTCTCTTTCTTCTCCAGGACTTAAGAGCCAAAAAATAGATAAAGAATATCACTAGAGCCATGTTCAATCTTATTGGGGAAGCTGGTATGCTCAGATTGTACATCCAAAAGTTTAATATTTAGTGTGGATTTCAAGTTTATGAAGACTTGTAGCACATAAAAACACAATATTATATTTTGAGACTGTTATCAAATAGTGGCGAGGAAGATAACTATCTCATTTTCTAACTTTCTTTCTAATTTTAAAAGTATTATGTGTTTAACATATTGTATTACAAAGCATTTAGATACAGAAAAAAAAAGCCAGTGAGTCTCATAGGCCAGCCATGAGCTCTGCTAACTTTCTCATCTCTGCTTATTAATCACTTTTGCTGTATAAGTTATTTTATAAAGAACAAATTTAAATACATGAGTATTTTTGCATATTTATTAAATGTATATTGGAGTCTATATTTTGAAAAAGTGAAGAATCTCATAATATAAACATACTAATTCTTTTCTATATTTGATTATTTCTGTTATTTGTAAAATTTTACGATCGAAAATGATATTAAGCCATATATCTTAGTGTTTCTCTAATTGATTCTTTAGGATAAAATTTTCCCAATTTATTTAATTAAAAATATTAAATTCTTTTCCCCATTTCATGTCTGCCTTTTAGCTCTCTCATATTTGTGCTTTCATCTCAAATTCATGACCTCCTCTTCATTACTGGGTGCATGTCTATATTTCTTGAGTTGATCATCTGGTATTGGATAACCAATCAGGAGCCTGATGCCTGGGAAGACTAATTCTTCCCTTGGCAGTTGTTAACTGCTCATAGTTGGTCTTCTGAGTGATAGCGATAGGAGATAGAACATACTATATCCACCATGTCTTCTGAGTGATAGTGATAGGGGATAAAACATACTATATCCACCATCTGTGTTAGGATGGAAACTGGTGTTGAAATTGCTTAAGTCCAGTTTAAGCAACCATATTTTTGATGTTTTATGGGTGTAGCTCAGGTAAATTTCTCAACATGAAATTTCTAGTTCATATCCCCAAAATATGTTTAAACATCTTTTAAAATCATTTTGTTTGTTTTTAAAATTTTATTTTAATTACAATATTTTGTTCCCTACCCTTTCCTCCCTCCAAACGCTCCCACACAGCCCTTTTTACCCTTTTCAAATTCATGGTCCTTTTTCTTCAAAAAGGACTATATATATATATATATATGCTATTCCATGCATATGTGTGTGTGTGTGTGTGTGTGTGTGTGTGTATGTATGTATTTACATGTATTTCTGAATATAACTTGTTTAGTTCATGGATGTATGCTTTAAGGCTGAACATTTAATACCGCGTGTCAACCTGTGTACTCTTCCCTAGGAAGTTTCACCTCTTCTACTTTCAGGTTTACTCAGTTGCCTATAGATTTTTGTGTAGGGACACAGCCTTGTGGCCTTTTCCTCTTCCAGCTTGGCATGCTCATTGATGCCATCCTTGCTAATCTCACAATTGGCTATGTTTGTGAGACTTTACAAATATAGCTTCTGATATTACTAGAAGATGCAATCTCATAGCAAAGTCTCTGATCTTCTGGCTTTACAGTCTTTCATCTCCCTCTTCTACAGTGTTCCCTGAGCCTCAAGTATGGGAATGTTTTGTTGATCTATCCATTGAGACTGGGTTCCACAATTTTTTATATTAGTTGTCTGTAGTGTTCTTTGTCTGTTGCAAAGAGAAGTTTTGTTGATGTGGGAATAAAATTACATTTATTTGTTGGTATAGGGGCAAATGTTTATAAAGTGTTAAATTGTTGTTAGGGATTATAATATCTTAGTAAATTATTCACATATAATAACCATAATTTCACTATTACTGCGTCTCCAGTAGTAGGCATGGTGTGCTTCTTGTTGAATGACTTATAAATCTAATTAGAAAGATGTTGTTTACTGTCCATGTATGTGTGCCACTATTGCCCCTGTAGAATTATCATGTCATGCTGGTCATTGATGTGGGTCATAGGTGTTACAGGTGTGTAGGACTGTTTGTTGTCTTTCTCCTTTGGAAGCTTCCATGACTTCCTCTGGTACTATGTATGCTAATCTTTAGGAAGGGGGCTTTCAGTCAGTTCCAGCTCTGGGCCTGATTTCCAAAGTGCATGATGTTTTCAGCAATAGGGACTTCCACTTCTGAGCAGTATATGTTTAAACATCTTAAACTGCCTCTCTGGGTATGTAATTTTAAATTCTCACCAGAAGTATATGAAAAAGACTCTTGGGAGGATTCATAAATCTGGGCATTATGTATGCTTTTGTCTTTTAAATGCATGTCAATTTTCTAGAGAGAAATGTGGTCTCATTTGAGATAGTTTTCATTTGAATACTACTGGGATTTATCTTTCAGTTCATAAAATTGGTGTGGTATATTGGATACTAACATTACTTGGCTATTTTTCTCTATAAAATATTTGTTTTATCTATATCTTTTCTTATTGATTTTAATAGCTATTTGTCTAAGATACTGGTAACACAAATGCTTTTCCCTTGAGTTTTAGTTTACTTTTAAAATGGACTATAACTTATCAGCACAAATTTCTTCTTTCAAAGGTGTATGTTTCATGAATATTTTAGCAGTCACAACTATCATAAAGCTAAAATTCAAAGCTCTATGACATTCATAAAAATATGTCTTGATCACTTTACGTTTTTCCATTTGATGAAGATAGGGGTGGAATTATTTAATTATTGTTTGTTTAGTTTATAAAACAATGAAGAGGTGTTTCAATTTTTTTGCACCATTTTTCGTTAATTAACATCAGCAATATATGAGAGTTACAGATGCTCTACACCTTCCCCAACAACATTTTAACATAATTTAGTTCAGTTTTGGACATTCTGGTAGGCATATAAAGTATCTTATAGTTTTCATTTGTACTTCTAAGATAGCAATTGTTAAATCTTTTCCTGATGGCCACTCACTTACATTGAACACATTGAAGGATGTGTTCAATTTGTGTCTTTCTTCTATACAAGTATACACACACACACAACACACACACACACACACACACACACACACACACACACACACACACACCAGTTATTCTTAAAATGCCTCAGTGACTGGGTATTCCTACATCTTCCCCTGCTACCCCAGACCCAGCCGGGAAAGTGGCAAAGTGGCCAGTAACCGGAAATCTCACATTGCTTAGCTTCTACATCCCCTTCTCCCTAAGTCCTCCTGATTTTCACTGATTCCTACCCATGAAATTCTTAGTGTCCCAGCCCATGCTGAATCATTGACTACTGGCAACTTTATTGACAGATAAAAAACTAATTGAGGTCAAGGACCTTCAGTGTCAGTAAACACAGATTCCCAATTAAATCAAAGCATCAGAACCACCCTCCCTCTTACAATTATTGGTGTCATCTCTTCTCTGACGATCTGGTGGAGTTCTCTAGTAAAACCATCTGTCCCTTGGCTGCTTTCTGTGGGGGAATTTTAATGACTACTTCTATTTCTATAGGTGTTATAGGTCTATTTAAGTTGTTTATCTGATTTTTACTTAACTTTGGCAAGTTATTTCTATTGAGATAATTGTCCATTTAATTTAGATCTTCCAATTTTGTGGAGTATAGGTTATGGTATCTATTGTTAATTCACTCTTCTTGTTTGTGATTTTGTCAATATGAATATTATCTCTGTGTCTCTTAATTTGGATAATGGTTGGTTTATCTTGTTGATTTTTTTCAAAGAAACAAGTCTTTGTTTCATTGATTTTTTGTATTGTTTACTTTGTTTCCACTTTATTGATTTCAGCCCTCAGTTTGATTATATACTGCTGTCTACTTGGTGTGCATACTTCTTTTTTGTTCCAGAGCTTTCCCGAATTCACTCTCTCTGATTTTATCATGAAGGCACTTAATCCTATGAATGTTCCTGTTAGCACTGCTTTGTCCCATATGTTTGAGAAGGTTGTGCATTCATTTTCATGACATTTCTGTAAGTCTTTTTTTTCCCCTATCTCTTTTGGTTAATTTTTGTTTGAGGTCTATTTTTATTAGATATTAGAATAGCTATACCAACTTACTCTTTGGGTTTATTTGCTTGCAAATCCTTTTTCCAACCTTTTACTCTTAGGTAATGTGTATCTTTGATATTGAGGTATATTTCTTGTATGCAGAATGATGGATCCTGTTTTGCATCCATTATTCTGGTCATTTTACTATAGAAATGTGTTCATTGATATTGAGACATGTCAATGGTCGATGATTGTTAATTCGTGTTACTTTGTTGTAGTTGGTGGTGATATTGGTAGTGTGTGTGTGTGTGTGTGTGTGTGTGTGTGTGTGTGTGTGTGTTTTCTTTGGGTTATATTGGTGTGACATTATTTATTGCCCATGTTTTCATGTGCATAGTTAACCTCTTTGGCTTGGAGTTTCCCTTCTAGTACCTTTGATGGAGCTGAATTTGTGGATAGATTTTGTTTAAATTTGATTTTGTCATTGAATATCTTGTTTTCCCCATCTATGGTGATTGAAAGTTTTGCTGAGTATTATAGTCTGGTCTGGCATCTGTGATCTCTTAGGGTCTATAAGACATCTGCCCAGAGCCTTACAGCTTTTAGTGTCTCTGTTGAGATCTCTGGTCTAATTCTAACATGTCTGACATTATATGTTACATGGCCTTTTGCCTTTGTAACTTTTAATAATTTTTGTTGTTGTTTTGTACATTTTGTGTTTTGATTATTATTTGGCAGGAGTATAGATGGGTGTGTGTGTGTGTGTGTGTGTGTGTGTGTGTGCGCGCGCGCACGCGCGAGGGGGAGAGAGAGAGAGAGAGAGAGAGAGAGAGCCAATGGGGGATGGCAGTGTAGGTGGTAGGTGGGTTTGGGTGTAGATGAGGGGTAAGAAGCTGTGTGAGTGATGGGGAAGGGGGCAGCCTACCTGGTTTTCAGGGAATTGGGTTGGCCTATGGTGGGGAAGGCTTCTGCTGGTGTGTGGGCAGGAACATGGTCAAAATTACATATTTTTTCAAAAATATTTTGTTCATGATTAAGAAAATTAATTATACCAATATATCTAATGTTTTAATAACCACAGGTAGTTCCTACAGACAAATGTAATGAGATAAATATTTCAGTGTTGTTTAAAACTGAAAACAGTGAAGCAACCCAAAGATATGACTGGAGAGAACTTTTAAAATTATATTTGGCAGAATTCAGTGTTGTTGTTTCTAAATAGTAACATACCAAGGCTAAATATTAGTTGTATAGACCTGTCATTGTTGAAAATATTTTGTCATTTCAGAATTTATAAGACATATTCACAAATCATTTTTTGAAAATAACTGTGATTTTTTTAATGATGAATTGGGAATTAGATAAAACCAAGTATTTTTTGGGGGGGTCAAATTGGCGAAGGAGAAGAAGCAAATTGTGCAGTTGAGCCACTTGAATGAAGAATGTGCTCTCACCACAAGCTTTATAAGCTTCTTTTGGAAAGAATTATATTTATATTTTAATAGATTTGAACTTATATTGTCATAGATTTTTTTAGAACTAAAAATATCTCAAACCAGAAAATTACTTTTTTTAAAATGTTATTTATAATGTTTCTTTTGATTTTTATTGAAAATAGATTTTAATACAATATATTTTGATTATAATTTTCCTTTTCCCATTTTTTCCCTGATCTTTCCCACTTCCTCAACCACCCAAATGCACACTCTAATGTTCACTCTCAGGATACAAACAGACATTTACAATATATGATGATGATTGTGATACTGGTAGTGATTGTGACAGTGATGGCGACAGTGATAATAATAATAGATGTAATTTAAACAAACAAACCAGAATATATCAAAGCAAATAAACAAAAAACTTCGCTGGGTACATGCTAGTGGATACTGTTCTTAGAGAGCTGACTTTATGGTAAATTCCTTCTTTTGTGAAACAGTGTGTTATATTTTCAAAAAGCACCTTTCAAAATAGACCTAACAGAGCCATCCTGACCCCCTGACAACCAGTGAACCACATGGTAAACCAGTGTAACCCATCTCTGGGGTTTGTAGTCTGGCTCTTTCTTGAAAAAGATCGTTCACAGATCTCCAGCCCTCATTTAATGAGATCTGGCTTAATGATACTAAGGTATGCAAATACTGGAAATACATATTTTTAATATTCTATGTGGCTTGATGTTTTCTGTCAATAATGTCTATTGAGAATTATTGGAACAAATAATCCTTACTGTTCTTTCTTATTTAAAGACCTGTGAATCTGTAAAAGCAACGCAAAAGAATGAAGATTCTAGGCCACTTATAATCAGTCTCTAATGATCACAGCTGCTGCTGATTAGAATACAGGGGGATTCATTTCAAATTAAGAAATAATTATTGAAATAATAAAAACAAGAGTCCTTAATATCAAGTCGTTAGTGTCAGCAGCAATGAATAAGAGAGCAGTCAACTCTCCTCTGCTCTAAAATACTTAAGAAAATTAACATTTTTTCACTCTTTCCTCCAGAAAAAAAGTAGAAAAAAAAGAGGTAAAGTTATTTGGAATTCTGTGTACTTTGCCCTTTCGAACTAGATGATGTTACTGAAAGAAATATGGGTCGCAACACATTACAATATATAAATATCAGGACCTGCATATCAATGTGCCATGTATCTTTGACCTTTGGATATTAAAATCCTTGATAAACCACAGACAAGCATGAAGTGGAAAAACAAAAAAAAAAAAATAGTTCTTCTAAGTTATGTTTGAACCACACAGGAAGAACAATGTCTTACTTGATGCCATCCACAGCTATCATTAAAACTACTGACAGTTTTTATTATTATGAGTTAATATGTGATGAAGTTAGTACTTTAGTAACAAGCAATAAATATTTGACAGGAAGCATAAACAGTTTTCACTACATAGCATTTTAAATGTAATATACTTTAAGGTATCTTGTTTATTTTCATTAGTACTTGGCTATATAATGATCTCAAGGAATCTTTTCCTACATTTTGTCTATATTTTACTTCATTTAGCTTCAGTTTTTTAACTGAATTTATATATTGTGGTTGTTTGAATGAGAATCGCCCCATAGGCTTATAATTTGAATGTCTGCAAGCTCTAAGCTATTGCTTCAGCAACATGCTTGCCTACCTGCTGTCATGCCTCATACTAGGATGGTATGGACTTTAACTCTCTGAAACTGTTAATCCTCAATAAACTATTTCTTCTATAAGTTATCTTGGGCATGGTTTCCATTCTCAGCAATAGAAAAGTAATTAATATGTATATAAGGTTAGTTGCTCAATTTTATAGAGTCTACTATATGCAATGCACTTCCTTGTCAGGTCAAATACAAGGTACCACCTACTGTTTTTTATAACTGTCCTCATTTTTTTACTCTGTTATTAATTATTTGAAATAATTTTGTTAAATGTGTATAATGCTTTTTCCCATTGAAAACTCTTTTCTTGGGTCAAGAAAACTCCGTATCTGCAGGACTAACACATGGCTGTCATATATAACATTATAATCATATTCTCATTTCTATCCCCCAAATTGTGTCTCTATGTCTTGTCACAGACCTGATCTGTTCTTCAGTCCAGTGTTTGTTTCTGCTGTGTTTCTCATAGTATAGAAATTTGTCGCTGCCTAAATTTTCTAATACATCTGACAGCCCTAGTTACCACCAGCTCACTTTCAAGCAAACTTCTTCAACTAAGAGATCCAAAGTTAGGATAACAATGGCATTAGTGTAACCTGGTTCATTATTCCTGAGAGTTTACTCTGTAACTCTGTAATTGTAAGAATTTGAAAAGTCCACAAGGGAAAATATGATTTAAGACAGTTTGTGGTGATTAGAAAAAGAATAAAAAAAATACAGAGCACAGCATAGACTAAATCTAAGCTAGTAGACTAGGGTATGTAGCACACAGAGCACAGGCTGAACCTACACTGGTAGACTAGGATATGTGGCAGAGTCAGGACAAACTATAAACACCATAACTCGAGACACATTACAAGCCATCATTTTCTATTTCATTATATCCCCATATTGCTATGTTTGTTGTTTTTCATAGGGTATTCTACACAGTTCTGGTTGTCCTGAAACTCACTAAATATACCAGGTGGGCTTGAACACAAAGATACTGTGTGGCCTTTCTCTTTTGAGTGTGGAGATTAATGCACTTGACATTTTCACTTAGTACTAACCTGTTAAAATCTTCTGCTCACTAGCCATAACTAGGTCTTTCATAATTAAACAGTAGGCAAAAGCTATTTGAAGGTATTGCTGTGCAGGCAGGTATGGAGGCTCGTTTTTCTTTCTTTCCTCCAATGGTATCTGTTCAGAAAGATTTTTCAACTGCATAGTAATGAGAAAGTGACTCATAGTTTAATGTAAATTTATTGTTGTACAACTCCATCACCTCTGGCTTAGATGGCTTTGCTGTCCTAATTGGGCAATGCTTAATGATTATTTTTGGAAACTAAGCCATCTTCTCTTACAAGCTAGTGCCTTCCTTGACTTTTGATGACAAGACACATAAATGTCTTTTTGTTTTCTTTTCTGGATAATATACTTTAAGCGATACAAAATTAGTCCTTTAATTGTGAGGTTATCTTTACATACACACACCTACATAATACTAGAACTTTTATATGTCCTAACATGTTAGGGCATTCTCAATAGCTATGAAACCTAGAAGAAGAAGGAAGGAAGCCTAATTTTGACTAAGCCAGCTAAGTCCATTGATGGATTCTTCAAGGAGAGAATGAGGATTAAAAAGAAAAAAGACAATTAGACAACACTGTAGTACTACCCCAGCCAGTTCTGAGGCTGAAGCCGATTTATTTTTCCCAGTCTGCTTTTATACCATTTTAATTACATGCAAGTAATAAACTCAGTTCTAGGTTAAGAAACAAACAAAGCAATAAGCACAAAGTCCCCTTGATCCATGTTTCTAGAGGCTTAATAAAATTACAAGATATCTGAGCCTACTTACCTGTCCTAGCCCAAAGTCAAATTTTTACCTGAAGCCTAGTTCTTTGTTCTAGCCCAAAATCAGATTCCTGATGAGCTTACTTCTGTGTCCTAGCCCAATGTCAAATTCCTGCCAAGTTTCTAGAAGTGGCCCCCAAAACTCTCCATATAATTGCATGAACTGGAAAGAGTTTAGTTATTATCGTATGAAGTTAGAAGAAAGAAATAAGATCTCAGATGTTTCATCACAGAGGACCTCTCAGTGGCAGGGAAAGAGGACAAGTGTCCAGACAGGAGCCAACAATCTCGTCAATGCTACTCTGCCTTTGTCAGAGAACAATCTGTTAATGCAGGGTTATAACTGATCAGAGTGCTGAGTCTGAGTAATTATTGAGTGATAGGACACAGGATGTCTAGATCACCTCCTCCAGCACTCAGTGAACATCACACAAGAGGGCAAGACATGAAAGAGCTGAAGGATGCAGAAGAGTAGTATGAAGCACTGTTTTCTGTGCACAACATGCCTGTTAAACTCATGTACTCATAGCATCACTGGATACATTTGCAAGATTGGAGCTATTAACTTCCTTTGTGGGTGAAACTCCACTAAGCCTTTAATGAGTACTTGGGACAGAAAAGGAACCTCTCTCTCTCTCTCTCTCTCTCTCTCTCTCTCTCTCTCTCTCTCCCTCTCCCTCTCCCTCTCCCCCCCTCTCTCTTTCGATAGATAGATAGATAGATAGATAGATAGATAGATAGATAGATAGATATCAGTGGTATAGACATTGGTAAGTTGTCTTTGTTCAAACAAACACTGCTAATTAAATGTAGCGGGCAACAAAAAAACATTAATTCAGAAATAGGTTGAAATAAACTGGAGTTTGGTGGGAAGAGGAGAAGAGACGGTAGTAAGAATATGATCAAAATATTTTATAAATGTGAATGAAACTGAAAAATAATAGGTGAATCTAAAATTGAATATTATAAATTAAAAATAAAAGATATGTGACTTCAGTGGGGATCTTGCTATGCTTTGTTAGTGAGGTTAAAATTATTTCCAAATACCATGATTCTTAACAAGAAATGACATTTCCCATCAGAAAGGGAAAAGTAAAGTTCAGTATCATAACTATGAATTGTTAATAGAGATCAGGGAGTCTGAAGTGAGAGGGACCTGGAGGTAGTCTGCCTCACTAGGACACAGGAGGTGCTGAGCCTCTTTAAGACACAGAAAGGTACTCCACCTCACCAGAACACATGGAGGGGCTCCACCTCATCAGGAAACAGGGAGGTGCTCTGTCTCACCAGAATTCAATTGAATAAGTCAGTGAGTGAATGAATAAATGAATGAATATATAAATAATACTCCACTAACATTTTTTAAGGAGATTTCCTTAAGGAACTGGACTCTAAATATATCAACACAGTAAAATTTGAGAAATATGAATAAATTCAGACCCATGCTAAAAAGTTATGCCATGACTAGTATAGAAATGCCTCGTTTGTATTTCAGGGTCTTTGGATGGGCCTGGGTGGCTGCATATCTAAGAGTGGGATGATCTGTGCTGCTATGTGAGAATCTGGAAGGAGACTTCTCAGGTTAATTGCTGCCAGTTGACACATGTAACCTGTTGATGCTACTAAGGGATGCAGCTGCTTTGTTCAGCAATGGCACCAGTAATGTTCATCCTAAAGTGAATTTCATGTACTACACACAGAGCTCTATAAAGTCGGGATGTATAAAAGTCCCTCTACTGCCACTGAAATTCTGCGATCTTCATTGTCATTGGCTTTTAGATTTATGCTGCGAGAATTTCAGTTTGAAGGAGATGGAGACATTTCTGTTATGTTAGTATCAAAACATACAGGGGCATCTGATCTTATTTAGATTTATTTTTAGACTTAATTTATAATCCAAAATTCAATACTATAATTCACTCACAGGTATCTGAATTATGATATTCAGCATAAAACATTACAAATCCATCTCAGAGAGTACAGAACACTCCAGAACACTCTTTTTTTTTTCTGTACTGGGAGCTTAATACTTTTATTTTTGAGATTATAATATAATTACAACTCTCTCTTTTCCCTTTACTCCCCTCAGTCTCTACCATACACCCTTTTCTGCATCTTTTTTCACTAATTATTATGGCATGCATATATATTCTAAATGTAGTCTGGATAGTGATACTTGGATGTATGTCTTCAGAGCCAACTGTTTGGCAACCAACTGATGTGCTCTCCCTGTCTGTGTTGTAGCAGCCTATAGAGTGGCTATTGTTCCTTCTATTCTATGTTTAACAACATCCTAGGATAAGCTTGAGGATGTATATATAATTTTTTTCTAAAGTCATTCTTGTCAAAACTTTGTAGCGTCTATCTGACTTCAAAGATCTTGGTCTACCTACAGCAGCCTATAAGCAAACCCTTAAGTTCACTTGCTTAGTCAGGTCTGATTTTTATTGCTTTCTTCTTATTATAAGTACTACCATTTTCTGCTGTAAACATCTGTGTCCATTTGTTTTTATGGTTTGTTTTGTAGCTCTTAACAAGGATAGCTTCCATAAGAGATGAGCAGAGGATTAGAATTCAAATGTTACTGCTTTTTCTTGTCCAGGTAGAGCTAAAATTTGGGGGCATGATAATGAACTTGAATACTTAAGCAAAACAAAATCAACAAACCAAAAAATCAATAAACAAAAACTACTGGTTTTCTTATGTTGGTTTAAGTCAGGGAAGTCGGCTTAAGCTCCAAATGGTAAAGTTTTTGCTATATCTATCTTACTGGTGGAAGCAATTTCAAAGAAAGTTCATCTGTTCCAAGTCTTTTCAAGTTGCTTCTTTAACGTATCACTAATATTAATTTTGCAATGAATATACAATTATAAGATAGGATCAGATTTAAAGGGTAAAATGTGGGGGAAAGGGCAAGTAAAACACAATATTGCTCTTTTAGTTTAACTAAAGTTTAACTAAACGTCTTAGGAAGAACAATATATCGTAGCTATGAGCTATGCAGGGGCCCATGGCTCTCGAAAACATACCAAGAACCTCAAGGGATCTGACCATACACGATATCTGAGCCCTTCCCGGCAAAGAATTTGGGTGCAATTAAGTTGGAACATCTCCTACCTTAGTTACAGAACATTTAGTCATGAATGAAGGATCATTTGACTTTATGAATATTCATTAGACAGATCTCAATATCGGCCACACAAAGCATGAAATGGTTCTCATTACAGGAAGCAAAAGTACGTTTTCCCCTCTTTCTTTTTTACTCTTTGTTTTTATGTTTTGTTTTCAGATAATCCAGTCAGAGCTTTCATAAACCTATCTTCATCAGAAAATCATAGTCACTAGACTCTCCACAAGTCATTTCTAAAGATCCAGGAGAAGGCATTTGATAGGCTCAGTCCTGGCCCAATCAGCTATGGTAGGCAGGATAGAGACCAGGCCATTTAAACTAGCAGCAGTCTAGCCTTGAGGTGTCCAAACATCTACCAGATCCTGGGAGTCCTTCCTCCCTCAGCGGATGATGCATTTATATACCAAGTTAATTTCCTCAGGTATAGTTCTGATTATGTTATGCTATGATTTATTTCTGATGCTCAGAAAAAATAAATGATTTGCAAGTTTTCCAAATCTCTCCAAACCACTCACTCTAGAGCAAACATTCACGTTAGCTCAGTTTTTCAAAGGCTTCACAAAACTCTTTCCTCCCACCACACACATTTCCCCACCCTCACGAGCATCTGCCACATCCCTGCAGCACACATCAGTGATAACTGTAAACACTAGGAACTATCACTGGCATGATGGCAAGCGCGATAATCATACCTCCCTCCAGCTTTCTTCAGAAGGATGTTGTTGACAGGGAAAACACTAGTGTTTGTTGAGTACTCTGGGTTTCTCAGAGACAGTCACTGTATAAATACAAGGTATTATTACTATTATCACCATGTTTAACATTTGGCTAATAGTAGGAAAGTTCTTTCACAACCCTAGCTGTAAACTGTAACTGTAAATTTTTCCCCTCTTCTTTAAAGCTGTTTCAGAGGCTTTGAACAATGATACTAAAGTAACAATTCAAGTGCATCACTGTGTCTAATGAATAACAGAGCTCTTGATTAATGGCACTTGTTCACCATCACACTGACAGAACTGCGGTGTTTTAAGGAATTTCTGCCTATTGTGATTTTTTTCTCCATTTAATAAAAATATGCATCATCTGAGCTGATTTTTTTAAAGCTGTTTTTTTTTTTATTACTTTTTGCTCTATTCAACAGCTGCTGTATTTTTCATTGGACAAGTACCATGCTTTTGTCTCATGCTGATGCTGGCTACTAAACTGTTATCACTCGTGAGGTCTGCTGTAGCACCCCTGCAATCAGCAATCTCACTGCTGTACCAGCACAAAACCTCTTCCCAGGTGGGAAAAGAGAAGGGTTGGGGGAAGGCAAACTTTGCTGAAAGGCACACACAGGTCACAGCTGACAAAAATCACAGCCAGGTGCTGGGCTATCTATCACAAAGCCATTGGTGAATTGCAGTTGACTGCAGGCATACTTCACAGTGCTGTTTCAGAGTTTATGTATTTTACTAACCTTATTTCACAGGGTTGAAGCTATATAGTTTTATGCTCCCACCCCCATCCCCAATCCTCTACTAGTTGGAAATAAATTCCTCCTTGGCTATATATCAGAGAATGACACTGACTGTTGGCCCATCTCTATGGGCAAATGCATTGTCTGTATTTCTTCTTCTTTAGTAGCAGAGATAGGGTGCAGGGGGTGTTTCTATGTGACATGCCAAGAAGGGAAAGGCTTGCAGTCCAAGGTGAAGGAAGCAGCCCCTCGACTGAAATGCTGGCTTCAGCCTCTTGTTACATCCCAGTTTTGCAAATTGATCAATCTGGTGGTGATTTAAATGGCTAGCTGTGTTGTCAGCTATCTCTGTACTCCAGCTTTTCTGTCTCCTGGCAGGAACATCGGGGACACAGACTTTACAAACAGTAATAATAACCCTACTTTAGCTTTCACATTTTTTCCAGTTGTTATTATGTCATCATGGTAAATGACCATAATTGACCCCCACAATGAAATATTGTTAGCATTCATATGAAGAGGAACTGCAATCTCACAAGCTAGCAGGCATGTGCTTTGCAAATAAAATTTTTGCTGAATTGCTAAAATCTCAGGTTTATTTAGGGACCTGAGTATTTCTGAATTATAATGGAAAATGATTTGTTTCTGAAACAGAAGAGTGATGTGTACAGGAAGGTAAACAGGGAGTCAGGGATAAATCTTAAACTGAGATTTTTCGGGATTTTTAGGTCCCCTTGTATTCTTAGGAATTAAAGAGAATACGCGGTGATGGCTCATGAGACTTTTCACCAGGGCACAAAGAGCTTGTATCTATTTTTACTCTAACACACACATGCACACACACACACACACACACACACACACACACACACACACACACTTGCGCACATGCACATACACACCACTCAAAGTGGGAAAGAGATAATCACACACATTTACCCTCACCTGCATGCTCACACATGCACACATAGTCTCTCCTTACCCCCTCTCCTCTCCCCCCTTACACACACACACACACACACACACACACACACACACACCATCATCATTGCAAAGATAACATTGATGTTTCCATGCATTCAATAAAGGCACAGCAGGATGGTGAAAAACGGCAAGTACAAGTCAGTCCTGTCCTGTGCTTGCTAATATTGCTCTCAGAAGGAAACTATCTAAATTAGACTCCACAATTTTAAGGTGATTTGCTGCGAAAGCAGCACAATTTCAAGATGGGTGTTTTAGAGAGAAAAAAATGGATGGATAATTAAATGGAATCTTTTGCTTCTATTTACTGAGAAACTTGCTCTGTTACACAATGCTTTTTAATGTGCTTTTATTGACTTTTTAATAAACTGGGCATGCAACCTTAAACACAAAAGTCCTGTAACAAAAGTGCAGATCTTACCATTGGCTTGGTACAGGTTCCTACAATCAGCCCAAGTCCCGCTGTTTCAGTGACTACTGTCCAAATCTAGTCTTATACAGGATTTTGAGAGCATCTCCAAAGCCTTCTGCCAATTCCTCTTCATATTCTATAAGCAAGCTTTTCTCTAGTTCTGCCCTTCTCCTCATCAAGGTTGACTTTGGGGAGAGTAACCACCCATGTTGTAACACTGATAATATAGACAGGCAGGGAAATAGTTTGATTTTCTTTATAGATAACTTATAATGGGAAGGGTTTGTTTATTTCTATGATTCTCAACTGTAGAGAAACTGACTGAGCTCCTTGTCTAGCTAGTCTTCACAATTACAAATGTGAGTTTCTTGTGGCCCAAAGATCCATATGCAGAGGAAGATTTGGAAACCACAGAGTAGAAATTCTGTGTCATCTCCAATATGTAGACATTTTGCTTCTCTTGGACATTGGCTTGTATAAATAAGATGATTTATCATACAACCCAAACTTCAAATTTTCAAATGATGGTTAAGTTACAGAATGAAAAGAACACAAATCCAAAGAATGCTGTGGAAGACCAATCCTCTCTTTTTCTATTCTAAAATGTTCAGTTCCCTAGAACAAAATAATCAATATATTTAAAATTGTTTAGTATCTCTTTGTTATGAACATCTAGTTTTATTAATACCCAGTGTTCTGAGACAAACATTCAGTAGTGTAATCCACAAACACAGACTTTACTTTGGGTATCTTTTATAATTATAAACCTGTAGATTTCTTAATTGCATTTTGCTAGCTATTTCAATATCTGAATCTTGCTTCCAACCATGTGTCTCCATCTTTCCCGAAGCTATAAATCAGGCTGATCAAGGTCTGCCATGTGATCTGTGTGATCCAGTGGACAACAAATTACCATCCAACATACCTAACTAGCAGCACTCAGGTTCCAGAACAAAATGACATGTTCCAGTTTTTGATTCTCAGTCTCTTGCCCTGACTATGAAGAGTGCGCTGCAGTTTGTCATTTAGCTCTTAAAAACACTAACCAGTAAAGGATATTTTTGCTTCATTAGATCGAGATATTTTTTTATCTTTTTGTTCCTCCTAAGTTGCATTGCAAAGAACAACCTGTAATAATTTGCTCCCACTTCACAACCAAAAATAAAATCTTTTTTTTTTTTAAATCGAGTACTTTCATTTCAACTGGGATAATGCCAAATTTGGTGCAAGACTATGATAATTTAAATTTCATCCTCAAAATCCTTAAAACACTAGATTCCAGTGGATGTTGACAGATCAGGAAACATTCTTTCAGGGAAAATGTTCATATAGGTAGGAAGCTCTTCGCATTAGAGATGAGGGACACAGCTGCCCGTTTTCACTCCAACACCCAACTCCATGTCCTCACTTTCAACTATTGGCTTCTCCATGACTTTTGCCTACATGTTTGAAACTTGACATCTGATTAATGCTAAAGAATGTAGCTCTGTCTTCCCATTAAACTTGTAAACACAATCATATGTAGCACACATCCTGGTATAGTTGCTGCACTGCCTGGATGCACTGTGTTCAGTAGGGTAGCACTGATGATAGTAATATATAACATATTTCATCTCATCTAGGCCCAGTGTTTCCAAGAAACAGTTACAGATGAAAATTCCAAAAAAAACCCCCATCTTTCTTCACTATAAACACCAGTCATAAGTACACATCTGTATTTTTATGGTGATATTACACAGAGTAAAGGAGGCACAGAATAATATTTTTCTGGTAGACCACCATTTAAATTTATGTTGATTTCCTCAGGACATTTTTTGAATAATAGTTCTCAACTGAATAGACAATACTTAAATTTAATCTAGAGAATATAAGATCAAAAGGCACTTCAAGTTTAACAAGTTGCAGAGAAATTGTTATAAGAATAGAAATTATGCTAAATTTCTCACCTTATGTTTAGGTAAGAATATATATATATTCTCTCTCTCTTTCTCTCTCGCTCCCTCTCTCATGTGTGAGTGTGTATGTGATGTATTTTAATTACTAATGATTGAGCTTACTCCTGTTTATGTTCAGTGTTTCCTGCTTGTTTACTTTGTTAAAAGTCTGCTCATAGTATTCATCACTATGAAAAACACAGAGAATGGTAATAGCACAATAACTCTCCAAATCTGGAAAAGGCACATACTAATGTGACATCCCTAACAGACGTCAATTCTATAAATATTAAAGGCAGAGGTCAGGATAACTCAGGCAAAAAAAAAAGTTATTTTGCAATCAAAATCTCATTTAAAGAACATTTTTTCCCATTTCAACACAGTAGTTCAGTATAGTGCCATTACAACCAATTTTTAAGTCAGCACAAAGGCGGTGTAGCAAATAGGTTAGAGAACAGGATCTGTAGCCAGACTACCTGGAAGGAATCCCAGATCTGTTACTTGAGAGCTGTTATAAACCGGACCACATGTTTTTTCCTTTCTAAAATTGGACAAAGAGAGAACAGCTTCAGTCCTAGAGTCATTCTGAGGATGCGGGAATGAACTTGGAGCATAGGAGTCTGGCACACAGTAAAAGCACACACACACACATACACACACACACACACACACACACACACACACACA
>JANHMN010000014.1:8885427-8910201 GCA_030674055.1 Rhabdomys pumilio | reverse complement strand
ATATATATATATATATACAAACACACATATATATGTGTGTATGTGTATGTATATATATACACATATGTATGTGTTTAGATGTATATGTATATAAATATATACACATATGTGTATATCTATATAGATATAGATATTTCTTCACTGGTGGTGAACTGTGTAGCTGGCAATTCACACAGATGAAGTGCTGTAATTTCTTTCCATCATCAGTTTTTTTATGAAAGAGAAAACATACACCAACATATTTTTCATATTTGAACACAGTTTCCTCTTGTCATCTCTAGGTGAGTTCTATTTTATGAAACAAATAACTTCAGTAAATAAAAGTAGTACTGGAAGACAAAAATCAGCAATAATTTTTGGTTTTAATAAAAACATTAAGCAAGAGTTAGAATATTTCTACTTAATATCATTTCATATTGACCATACTTTCATACTTTTTCATAAAATCAAACAAGAGTAAGCTTGAGGTTAATTTTAAAGTTGGAAAAATAGTCTTATCTCCACTGTTGTGTTGTATTCCTGTCCTTTGAGATCTGTCCTCTGGTCTGAGAGGTCGTTTAAACTTGTGGAATGCCCACTACAGTGTTGACTTGGTGCTACATCTCTCCCAGTGAGCTCATATTAAGAGAGAATAGTCAAAAGTCAAAATACAGAGTCAGCCTAACGAGGGCTCCTGTTTTGCTCGTTTATCATGTATTACATTTCTTCTCTACTCCAATCACTTATCCTGTTCCTTCTTGATCTTGAGATGAAGCTGAAAGAGAAGACCTGGAAAAGTATTGGTAGTCAATGTTTACTGCCTGTACAGTAAGAAGTTTTCAGCTTCTTTCTGAATAGATATTTGGGGAAGTTATTCTATGGCCACTGTTCTTATACAGATTTGTAGCAACTTCTCAAAGATATCTCCAGATGGGTCCTTATCTAAAGTCTAATCCTTTTACTCCATGTCTGCGGAGTTCTTGGACAGCACATAGTGAGAATCTATTCCATTCTCTGGCATGCACACTATGGAATCTAAGCAGTTAATACTAGTGAGCTACTAATGAGAGCCAGTAGCTAAATGTTTTTTAGGTTTGTAGTTAGGTATACAACATAAAGATTTTCTTATCTCAAAGAGCTTAGGCTTCTGCCATCTTGTCCCTTGTTACAAGATAGGATGAGCAACTTACTAAGTTCCTTGCATTGGGCTTCTCTCCTTTCTTGATTCACTTTCTCTGCCCTGAATGACTATTTTCTGGAATCCTCTTCTAAAATAAACTCTAAAAAACCTTTATGTTAGGCTCTGATTTTGAATGAGCCCAGGCTAAGATACTCAGTAACCTTAAAAACAAGTTTATTTAATTTTGATTTCATTATGACAAGTTGAAAAAGACTTTATTTCTAGTCTGAGCTAAGTTATTGTGACCTTGGAAGAATTAGTCTCTTTCTGAATTGATTCATATATTGAATGATAGCATTTGGCTGTTTCTAAACTTTAGTTAATGTCTAAGAATCTATGACTAGATGAACATTAAGCCTGTAAGTTGCAGTGAAGAGACCATGTAACATTAGTCTATCAGTACTCATGTATTTATGGGGTCTCATTTCAGAGCCTTGGAGGTCACTTAGACCTGAAAAATGTCCACGAAGATATTAATTTGGTGTTGCTCTTCTACTCCCCATCAATATATTAGCAGGGTCAACCCTGATTTACATGTGCCTCTTAATTCACAATACAGGATTGTCAATAATTGTGATGGTCTCACCTGGGATTATCTGATAAGCTAATTTTCTAGCACATCTGAATCCACCATATCCAAAGAGGCACTGGGTTGTGATTGGTTAAACTTGATTATATGCACATCAAAAATGTCAGAAATTTTGTAATATTATGAGAATACATTTTTATCTGTGAAAACTCAAGTTTCATGAGACTCTACTCTTTAAAAACTGGAAGGTTTTAAGGTTCTTAAACTTAAGACTTTTACTTGTGTTTTGTTTTTTTCTTCCCTTAAATCATTCATCAGGCTGAGTTTAGGGGCCAATGAATAAGTTTATCTATTCTCTAGCAAGACTGTCAGCTTCCAAGTGCTGCTCGGTAGAGCAAACTCTGACCTCCCTGGCCTTTGTGGACACTGAATGAATACCCAATACTTGCTACTTAAACATTTTGCCTAAGATATAACCCTGCCAAGTAAGGTACAGAATTCAAATAACTAGATGGCATAACAAATAAGTTAAAAAAAAACTTTCATTTAAAAAATTTGTTAATGGTGAAAATAAGGAGTGTTCTGAAAATCAAAGTAATTGGCGATGTTGCTGAAAGAAATGATTAGTATTTTAGGACATCTTGAAGGATGTATATTTATCATGCATTAAGAATCAATACAGCGTTGGTCGGTGGTGGTGCATGCCTTTAATCCCAGCACTTGGGAGGCAGAGGCAATCGTATTTCTGAGTTCGAGGCCAGCCTGGTCTACCGAGTGAGTTCCAGGACAGCCAAGGCTACACAGAGAAACCCTGTCTCAAAAAACCAAAAAAAGAAAAGAAAAAAAAGAAAAGAAAAAAGAATCATTACAGCAAAATCAGAGCAAGGAATACACAACAGGGAGTAGACAAAGTATTTATCTCCACCTGATACAGAGGAAAGAGGAGATTATGGAGTCCTGAATAATGAGACAGAGAAAGATGCTAAGAGTAAAGGGTGTGCAGATAATTAACATTTTAAAGGTCTTTTCTAAGATGTATTTTTACTTTTGCTTATATCCACATGTGGGTACATGCATATAGGTGCAGGAGATCACAAACATCTGCATGTTGCATTAGCTGCATGTGGAACTACAAGTGCTTATGAGCTTCCTTACATGGGTTTTGGGAACCAAACTTATAAGGAGCAGTATACACTGATTTTAAAAAAATTATTGGATATTTTCTTTATTTACATTTCAAATGTTATCCCCTTTCCTGGTATCCCGCACAAAACACCCTATCCCATCCCCCCTCTCCCTGCTTCTATGAGGGTGCTCACCCACACGCACTCCTGCCTCCCCTCCCTAGCATTCCCCTACACTGGACTATTGAGCCTTCACAGGACCAAGGGCCTCTTTTCTCATTGATGCCCAACAAGGCCATTCTCAGCTACATATGCAGCTGGAGCCATGGTTCCCTCCATGTGTACTCTTTGATTAGTGGTTTAGTACCTGAGAGCTCTGGGGAGGTCTGGTTGCTTGATATTGTTGTTCTTCCTATGGGGTTCCAAACACCTTAAGCTCCTTCAGTCCTTTCTCTTAACTCCTCCAATGGGAACCCCATGCTCAGTCCAATGGTTAACTGCAAGCATTCGCAGCTTATTTTGTCAGTCTTTGGCAGAGTCTCTCAGGAGACAGCTATATCAGGCTCCTGTCAGAAAGGACTTCTTGGCATCCACAAGAGTGTCTGAATTTGGTGACTGTATATGAGATGGATCAACAGGTAGAGCACTCTTTGGCTGGCCTTCTCTTCAGTCTCTGCTTCACATTTCGTCTCCATATTGCTCCATTTTACTCCCGTGAGTATTTTGTTTCCCCTTCTAAGAAGGACCGAAGCATCCACACCTTGATCTTTCTTCTTGAGCTTCATGTGGTCTGTAAATTGTATCTTGGGTATTGTGAGCTTTTGAGCTAATATCCAGTTATCAGTGAGTACCGTGTGTGTGTGTGTGTGTGTGTGTGTGTGTGTGTGTGTGTGTGTGTTTAATTGGGTTACCTCACTCAGGATGATATTTTTTAGTTCCATCCATTTGCCTAAGAATTTCATGAAGCCATTGATTTTAATAGCTGAGTAGTACTCCATTGTGTAAATGAACCACATTTTCTGTATTCATTCCTCTGTTGAAAGACATCTGGATTCTTTTTTTTTATTATTATTTAGTTTTTAATTTATTTTATGCATGAGTACATTGTCACTCCAGACACACCAGAAGAGGACATTGGATCCCAGATGGTTGTGAACCACCATGTAGTTACTGGGAATTGAACTCAGGACCTCCTTAAGAGTAGTCAGTGCTCTTAACCACTGAGCCATCTCTCCAGCTTTGACATCTGGGTTCTTACCAGCTGCTGGCTATTATAAATAAGGCTGCTATGAACATAATGGAGCATGTGTCTTTGTCATATGTTAGAGTATCTGCTCCATTGCTGGGGTGATTGAAGCTGGTATAACCACTCTGGAAATCAGTCTGGCTGTTCCTCAGAAAATTGGATATAGTATTACCTTCAGACCCAGCTATACCACTCCAGGGCATATACCCAGTATACATTTTTAACCCCTGAATCATTTCTCCTACATATCAGAGACTTCTGCTAACAATAATTTACAAATGTTCATCTTGTTCCACCTAAAAATTCCAGGCATTTATAGAGTCCTCACTACTCAGTGGCACTGAAAGGATAATTTGTGGCAAACAATTTTTAGAGATGTTTATATTTTAAAAACTTACACTGCCAAATTTCTCATGGATTTGTGAGATACAAAATAAATACAAACATAACTGAAAAAATAAAAGATTATTATTATTATTATTATTATTATTATTATTATTATTAAATCAGTTATATATTGCAAAACCTTCCTAATATTCTACAGAATATTAGGCATTTCCCTTCCAGGGAAAGAATACTGGGCTAAGGCATCCAACTCAGTATGACTAATCCTATGTCCTTTTGTTGCTGAATTTAGCTCCCAAGAAATCCTTTTATGTGGTAGTTTGGAGAAGCCTGAGTATCTCATTCCTCTTGATGATTGCTCTCTTGGCTTCCTGTTGAGTTACATGTTGGCTGTAAATTGTCCCTTACCAGAATGGCAATCTTTGAAAACAAGAATGTTCCTTTAAATGATTGAAATAATTATAGGAAGTAGTTAAAAGTATTAATAACATTTCAGAGAAGTTTACGTCATGTACTCCACAAAACAAATGGTCACTCCAAAGGCCAAAAGATTGAGTACTAAAATTGCAATACCATTTGATGCTAAGCTTAATCCTCTGAGGAACTGAAGACTGGCTTATTCCACAGTCCACAAAATTTATCACACTCCAGGGTGTAAAGCAAGGCAAAGAACTTTATTTTCTGTTATATTTTTCAGTAAATATGTCAGTGTCCCTAAAAGGGTATTAGTTTTAGAGGCCCCAAAGACTTTGAATTCGTGAAGACTTTTACATTTCAAGGTAGTTGCAGCTTGCCTATAGATGCTGGACAGAAATTTCCATTTTCTGCAGTCTTAAGTCTACTATTTTACCAGTTTTTCAGATGTAAATGAACAATATTCATAATAATATTTATGTAGGTGTTATGACACTACTGCCATGCCTCTTTCTTCCTAATCTTTTCTATTGGGAAGAAAAGGAGGATTTAAAAGTAAGAAATGGAACTCCACTTGAAAAAGATGTGACTAAAATAAGCCTAGAAATTCTATTTATTTTATAGGCTCCCACACCCTCACTTAAGTGTCAATTCAGAAACTTAGCTGCGAGGAGGTAGTTAAATATAAAAGAATCATTTCTGATTTTTTTTTCTAAAACCCCTGCTGACATTGTTCAGCCAGTCAATTTGAATCTTGTCTGAAATGATCCTGAAGAAGTAAAGGAGAGCTAGCTAGAAAAAAAGGGACCAAGTGTCTCTCAGTGTCTCTGAGCTCTGCTGGGTAATGGAAGGGAACATTCACTCTTGCCATTCAGAATTGAGGTGGGACCACCTGGGGTTTCCAGTTTTAGAATACAACTCTTTGGGCAATTAGCAAAATGTTGAGCATCTGTCTCCCATGGTATTTAGGCAAATTAATAATTTTAAGCATTTCTAAAATAAGAAGTGGGTTAGAGGATATGCCACTATACCATGCACTTAATTTGTTCTGTTACTTGTTCCCCAAAGGAGTCTCATCAAGGTACAGTCCTACAGCAGTGGGTGTTCATGAGCTCATTGCCCTGGAATATCGATTCTAACAGCAGAGCACTCTTAACTATAATGCCCGAGACAACAATTTGTTTTAATGTTCTAGTGTAAAATTCCTGCAGCAATATATTTTTTTTCAGGTAATAGCTTCCATTCAAGATGCTAAGAGCTCTTGGATTCTACAGTCAGTTTGTCAGTTAAGAAATTTTTCTTTCACATCTCAAGCTATACACCTTGCCACCTGAAGTCCAAACAGAATTAAATAATAAAGAACAACTGTGACATGTGGCCTTTGAGATTATTGGACAACTTTAACTAAGATCAATAAGAGCTTTGCCCTGGAGATTCATGTGTTTCTTCTGGGTTTTCCACAAGCAAGAATGAAAGAACCTTGTTAAAGTTTCCACATTTCAGATAAAACTCTTTTCATCTATGTTTGATAAGAGATTCAGTTCCTAGAAGTTGAAGTTATTTATTTATCCTTTTGAGGCCTTACACTTCTTACTAGGTTCTTTTACAACACAAACATTATGAAGTAGAAAGTCTAAAACATGTTCCTGGAGTAGATCAGATAACCTTGTAGTTATCTGATGGTGAAGTATCATCAGTAATGTAGTAAAATAAGATGTGGTTAGAAAGGCTTTGGATTGGAACCTCAAATAATTACATACAAACTGTCCCCGGAAAATTTTGTCATGTCAAAAATAGGGTACTATTACCTCATTCCCAAAACTTCTGTGAGGATTTGTGCAGGCATTGTTGCTATGTATCTGGAATTCATTAATCATTTCCTTATGATTTCCTATTCAGACCTGCATGGCTCCAGGGAATGTGATATTATTCTTCGGTATCTGAGCTGAGCTAAGCAGTTAGTCTGTGTTCCTGTCCACAGATAGTTTCACAGGTGGACTGCAGAATTCTGAAACTGGGAGTTCCTATTGAATATGCCAGGACAAAGAAGCTCTTTCTAATTAAACAAGAAACAGAAGACACATAAATTGAGTACTTTTGACAACCATCTTTGGAGCACGTGGAAACCTACAGATTGCTTAATTCACCAGATCCTGTGATGTCAATGCTTCATCTCCTAGATCATTCAGATACTTTTTATATGCCCTTTGTCTAAGTCAAAGTATAAATAGTTTTCTTTTAGTTGCTTTTGTAGCTAATACGCTAAAGACACTTGATATACAATTAAATGTAATTTTATCTTGCTTATAGTTTTTTACATACTAAATAGCCAGTAAAAAAAAGATTATCAAGGGCACTGTGTGAAAATCACTCCCAACACAACAACAAAAACATCTTGTATTTATCTTAAGTGATGAAGCTTGCTTACATTTGAAAATCACATACCCTCAAAAGTTGAAGAAAATAAGTAATCATTCAGCTCTCACTCTAAGGGAAGACATCTCCAATTCACCTGCAACTATCAAGCCACCAACCTTCTGTACTCACTTCACCCTCCACCATTGCCCAATCCCTTTTGGGTCACTGACAACTGAAGACAAAAATTCAAGCTGTTGGGAAGAATACCTGTTATTTAGCTAGAAGCTAATAGTTTGGTAGTCTGATTTCCCAGTCAGTGGATCTGACAGACATTCAGCTTGACTCATCTGTGGAACATCAGTGGTCTCTTTAGAAAGCCATGTTAGACTTCCCTTCTGCAGCTTCTCAGACATACTAAAGGGGATTTTGTTTGGTTCAACTTCTCTGTCCTCAATCAGCAATTTTCATTGATTGTCTTTACCACAGTGAGTAATTCAGTGCTGAAATTCCTTCATTATGTGGTGTTAACTTTGTTGAATTTATTAGACAGATTGTTTTCTACAATCATCCTCATGTATGCAAACTTGTAAGAATATAGGCTCATATTAGAGAACTTTTATTTAGAACTGAGTTTTCAATCTTCAAAAATTATGAAACTATACAAAGCATGTCTAAACGGCCTGTAATTTCATTGAAATTACAAAGAAACAAATGTATTTTTTTTTGTTTTTTAAAAAACAAAAGTAAACAAAGAAGAAGAAGAAAAACACGACTTGTATGAAGGGACAGCTTAATTAGTAAAGCATTTGCCTTTTAAGCATAAGGAGCCCAGTTCAACTCCAGTCCTAGAACCTACATAAATAATCTGGGCTAGAAACTGTGTACACTCATAATCCCAAACTTGGGAAGATAGAGGCTTACTGGCCAGCTGGTCCAGCCTACTTGGTGGATCCCAGGCTCAAGAGAGACTTTTTCTCAACAAACAAATGAACAAAAGTTTAGAAGGTGGATTATGCCTGAGGAATTACACCTGAAGTTGACCTCTGACCTCCACATATATTTACATACACACGTATACACCAAGTACACAAATGTTCACACAATATACATATTAAAAATTAAAATTGGCAATGAGAACTTTAATATAGTTGGAGACCCGCGCCTGGTCCGCTGCTCCTTTCTGGACACTGGACTCCTCCTGAGACATCATAGAGAGTCCACTCAGATTTCAGCAGAAACTCAAACTCCACCCATGAGGAGTAGCGGCGTTCCCCTCCTGCCCCTTTCCCTGATCTGAGGCCTGGTGCAGACCCACGCCTGGTCTGTTGCTCCTTTCTGGGCACCAGACTCTCCCCAAGACATCATAGAGGGTCCACTGAATCCAGAGCTGTAGGTAAGAAGACCCACACAGTGTCCTAAGACCATACCTGGGTGCGAGGAGTGCTCAGATTCCAGCAGAAACCCAAACCTCTGCCCCGGAGGAGTGGCTTGGCCCCTCTCCCAGATCTGAGGCCTGGTGCAGACCCACTCCAGGTCCACTCCTGTGTGAACACCAGAGTCCTCCCGAGACAACCTAGAGGGTCCACTGAACGCAGAGTGGTAGAGGGTCCACTGATTGCAGAGTGGCAGAGGTACCACTGAACCCAGAGTGGCAGAGGAACAACTGAACTCAGAGCAACAGACAACATATCCTGAGACATCCTAGAGGAACCACTGCACTCAGAGCAGTGGACACCTTATCCTGAGACATCCTAGAGGAGCAACTGCACCCAGAAGAGCAGACACCTAGCTGTTGTGCTACCTTGGAGGCACCATATCCTGAGGCATCCTAGAGATAACACTGTACTCAGAGCAGCTGGAGAAGATCACAGAGACATCTGGACCCCGAGGAGATCAGAAACCAGCAAGATAACTGGAAAAGGCAGGCTTCAAACAGAGACAGCGGTTACAGGTAGCACTAGAATTAACCAAATGGCAAAAGGCAAGTGCAAGAATGTAAGCAACAGAATCCAAAGTTACATGGCATCATCAGAACCCAGTTCCTCCATCATAGCAAGCCCTGAACACCCCATCACACTGGAAAAGCAGGATTCAGCATTAAAATCACTTCTCATGACAATGACAGAGCACTTTAAGAAGGACATGAATAACACTCTCAATGAATTAAAGAAGAACACTGGTAGACAGATAGAAGCCCTTAAAGAGGAAACACAAAAACCCTTCAATGAATTGCAAGAAAACACAACCAAACAGGTGAAGGAATTAAACAAAACCATCCAAGATCTAAAAATGGAAGTAGAAACAATAAAGAAATCACAAAGGTAGACTACCCTGGAGATAGAAGACCTAAAAAAAAGATCAGAAGTCATAGACACAAGTATCACCAACAGAATACAAGAGATAGAAGAGAGAATCTCATGTGCAGAAGATACCATGGAAAACATTGACACAACTGTCAAAGAAAATGCAAAATACAAAAAGCTACTAACCAAACATACAGGAAATCCAAGACACAATGAGAAGGCCAAACCTGAGGATAATAGGTATAGATGAGGGGAAAGACTCCCAACTTAAAGGACGAGTAAATATCTTCAACAAAATTATATAGGAAAACTTCCCTAACCTACAGAAAGAGATGTCTATAAATATACAAGAAGCCTACAGAATTCCAGACAGTTTGGACCAGAAAAGAAATACCACTCATCACATAATAATCAAAACATCAAATGTACAAAACTAAGAAAAAATACTAAAAGCAGTAAGGGAAAAAGGTAAAGTAACATATAAATTCAGACCTATAAGAATTACACCAGACTTCTCACCAGAGACTATAAAAGCCAGAAGATCCTGGACTGATATCATACAGACCCTAAGAGAACACAAATGCCAGCCCAGACTACTATACCCAGCAAAACTCTCAATCAATATTGACAGAGAAACCAAAATATTCCATGACTAAACCAAATTTACACAATATCTTACCACAAATCCAGCACTTCAAAGGATAATTGGTGGAAAACTCCAACACAAGGAGGGAAACTACAACCTAGAAAAAGGAAGAAAGTATTCTTCCAACAACCCTAAAAAACGGTAGCTATACAAACGTAACTCCACTTCCAATGACAAAAATAAGAGGAAAAAACATTCATTTTTCCTTAATATCTCTTAATATCAATGGGTTCAATTCTCCAATAAAAAGACATAAACTATCATACTGGATACATAAACAGGACCCAACATTTTGCTGCATACAGGAAATGTACCTCTGTGAAAAAGACAGAAACTACCTCAGAGTAAAAGGATGGAAAACAATCTTCCAAGTAAATGGCCCCAAGAAACAAGCTGGAGTAGGGATTCTGATATCAAATAAAATTGTTTTTTAACCAAAAGTAATCAAAAAAGATAAAGAAGGACACTTCATATTCATCAAAGGGAAAATGTACCAAGAGGAACTCGCAATCCTGAACATCTATGCCCCAAATGCAAGGGCACCCACATACATAAAAGAAACTTTACTAAAGCTTAAAGCATACATAGCACCTCAAACAATAATAGTGGGAGATTTCAACACCCCACTCTCAGCTATGGACAGATTATGGAAACAGAAACTACACCAAAACACAATGAAACTAACAGAATTTATGAACCAATTGGGCTTAACTGACATCTATAGAACATTTCATCCTAAAACAAAAGAATACACCCTTTTCTCTGCACCTCATGGTACCTTCTCCAAAATAGACCATATAATTGGTCACAAAACAGGCCTCAACAGAAAAAAAAAAGACTGAAATAATCCTTTGTACCCTATCAGATCACCATGGACTAAGACTCAACTTTGATATGGAAAAAAAACAATGGAAAGCCCACATACACGTGGAAACTGAACAATGCTCTACTCAATGATAACTTGGTCAAGGAAGAATTAAAGAAAGAAATTAAAGACTTTTTAGAATTTAATGAAAATGAGGACACATCATATCAAAACTTGTGGGACTCGATGAAAGCAGTAATAAGAGGAAAACTCATAGCTCTAAGTGCCCACAAAAAGAAACTAGAAAGAGCATACACTAACAACTTGACAACACACTTGAAAGCATTAGAACAAAAAGAAGCTAATATACCCAAGAGTAGACAGCAGTAAATAATCAAACTCAGGGCTGAAATCAACCAAGTTGAAACAAAAAGAACTATACAAAAGATCAACAAAACCAGGAGCTGGTTCTTTGAGAATATCAAGATAGACAAACTCTTAGTCAGACTAGCCAAAGGGTGCAGAGACAGTATCCAAATTAATAAAATCATAACTGAAAATTAGACATAACAACAGAAACAGAGGAAATTAAAAAAATCGTTAGATCCTACTACAAAGGCCTATACTCAACAAAATTGGAAAATCTGGATGAAATGGACAATTTTCTAGATAGATACCAGGTACCAAAGTTAAATGAGGGACAGATAAACCATCTAAAAAGCCCCATAACCCACAAAGAAATAGAAGCAGTCACTAAAAGTCTCCCCACCAATAAAAGTCTGGGGCAAGATGGTTTTAGTGCCGAATTCTATCAGACCTTCCAGGAAGTCCTAATACCAATTCTCTTCAAACTATTCCACAGAATAGAAACAGAAGGAATAATACCCAATTTGTTCTATGAAGCTACAATTACTCTCATACCCAAGTCTCACAAAGACCCAACAAAGAAAGAGAACTACAGACCAATCTCTCTATGAATATTGATGCAAAAATACTCAGTAAAATTCTTGCAAACCGAATCCAAGAACACATCAAAGCAATCATCCATCATGATCAAGTAGACTTTATTCCAGGAATGCAGGGATGGTTCAATATTCAGAAATCCATTAATGTAATCCACTACATAAATAAACTCAAAGAAAAAAATCACATGATTATCTCACTGGACACTGAGAAAGCATTTGACAAAATTAAAAATCCCTTCATGTTAAAAGTCTTGGAAAGAGAAGGAATTCAAGGTCCATACCTCAACATAGTAAAAGCAATATACAGCAAGCCAGTAGCCAACATCAGACTAAATGGAGAGAAACTGAAAGCAATCCCACTAAGATCAGGGACTAGACAAGGCTGTCCACTCTCACCCTATCTATTCAATATAGTACTGGAAGTCCTAGCTAGAGCGATTAGTCAACAAAAGTAAGTCAAAGGGATACAAATTGGAAAAGAAGAAGTCAAAATTTCACTATTTGCAGATGATATGATAGAATACTTAAGTGACCATAAAATTTCCACCAGAGAACTCCTAAACCTGATAAGCAACTTCAGTAAAGTGGCTGGATATAAAATCAACTCAAACAAATCAATAGCCTTCCTATACTCAAATGATAAACAGGCTGAGAAAGACATTAGGGAAATGACACCCTTCACAATAGTCACAAACAATATAAAATATCTTGGAGTGAACCTAACCAAGCAAGTGAAAGATCTGTATGACAAGAACTTCAAGTCTCTGAAGAAAGAAATAGAAGATCTCAGAAGATGGAAAGATCTCCCATGCTCCTGGATTGGCAGGATTAATTTAGTAAAAATGGCCATCTTGCCAAAAGGAATCTATAGATTCAATGCAATCCCCATCAAAATTTCACATCAATTCTTCACAGAGAAAGAAAGAGCAATTTGCAAATTTATTTGGAACAACAAAAAACCCAGGATAGCGAGAACTATTTTCAACAATAAAAGAACTTCTGGGGGAATCACCGTTCCTGACCTCAAACTGTACCACAGGGCAATACTAATAAAAACTGCATGGTATTGGTACAGAGGCAGACAGGAAGATCAATGGAACAGAATTGAAGATCCAGAAATGAGCCCACACACCTATGATCATTTGATCTTTGACAAAGGAGCTAAAACCATCCAATGGAAAAAGGACAGCATTTTCAACAAATGGTGCTGGTTCAACTGGAGGTCAACTTGTAGGAAAATGCAAATCAATCATTCTTATCTCCTTGTACAAAAGCTCAAATCCAAGTGGATAAAAAACCTTCACTTAAAACCAGATACACTGAAACTAATAGAAGAGAAGGTGGGGAAGACACTCAAATACCTAGGCACAGGGGAAAAGTTCCTGAACAGAACACCAATGGCATATGCTATAAGATCAAGAATTGACAAATGGGACTACATAAAATTGCAAAGTTTTTGTAAGGCAAAGGACATTGTCAATAAGACAAAACAGCAATCAACAGATTGGGGAAAGATTTTAACCAATCCTAAATCAAATAGATGGCTAATATCCAAGATATACAAAGAACTCAAGAAATTAGACTCCAGAAACCAAATAACCCTATTAAAAATGGAGTACAGAGCTAAACAAAGAATTCTCAACAGAAGAAACTTGAATGGCAGAGAAGCACCTTAAGAAATGCTCAACATCCTTAGTCATCAGGGAAATGCAAATCAAAACAACCCTGAGATACTCCCTCACACCAGTCAGAATGGCTAAGATCAAAAACTCAGGAGATAGTAGATGTTGGCGAGGATGCAGAGAAAGAGGAACACTCCTCTATTTTTGGTGGGATTGCGAGCTGGTACAACCACTCTGGAAATCAGTCTGGTGGTTCCTCAGAAAACTGGACATAGCATTACCTGAGGATCCAGCTATACCACTCCTGGGCATATACTCAGAAGATGCTCCAACATATAGCTATGACTTATGCTCCACTATGTTCATAGCAGCCTTATTTATAATAGCCAGAATCTGGAAAGAACCAATATGTCCCTCAACAGAGGAATGGATACAAAAAATGTGGTATATTTACACAATGGAGTATTACTCAGCTATTAAAAATAATGAATTCGAGAAATTTTTAGGTAAATGGATGGAACTAGAAATTATCATCCTCAGTGAGGTAACCCAATCACAAAAGAACACACATGGTATTTACTCACTGGTAAGTGGATGTTAGCCCAAAAGCTTGGAATAGAGAAGACTCAACTCACAGACCACATGAAGCTTATGAAGAAGTAAGACCAAGTGGGGATGCCTCAGTTCTATTTAGAACCAGTAACAAAAATACTCAAGGGAGCAAATATGGAGACAAAGTGTGGGACAAAAACTGAAGGAGGGGCTGTCTGGGGACCATTTCACCTGGGTATCCATCCCATATACAGTCACCAAAGGTAGACACTGATGTGGATGGCAGGAAGTACATGCTGACAAGAGCCTGATATAGTTGTCTCCTTAGAGGTCTGCCAGAGTCTGACACACTCAGAGGACGATGCTCATAGCTAACCACTGATATGATCAAGAGTTTCCCAATGGAGAAGTTAGACAGAAGACTGAAGGAGCAGAAAGGGTTTGTGACCCCATGAGGAAAGCAACAATACCAACCAACCAGAGCTCCTCAGGGTCTAAACCAGCAGCCTGGGAGCACATAGGGAGGGGCCCATGACTCTAGCTATATATGTAGGAGAGGATGGCCTTGTTGGGCATAGGTGGGCGAGGAGATTCTTGGTCCCATGAAAAATGAACACAGAGTGTGGGGGAATATGAGGGTGGGGAGGGGGTAGTGGGGATGAGGGGTAGGTGGGGACACAGCCTCATAGAATCATGAGGAGCGGGGACAGGATAGGACGTTTCTGAGTGGTGGGAGGAAGTGGGGTAAGGGGATAAAACTTGAAATGTAAATATAATACACAATAAAAAATTTAAAAAACTTTAATATATTATATATTTCATACTAGTTAAAGGCTCATGCAATAGGGCAGTGCTCCCTTGTTTTTTTTTTTTTTTTTTTTTTTTTTTTTTTTTGATTTTCATTTGGATAGTAGTTTCAACTGGTTTTGAACAAAACACCTTCTTCCCTTTTTGCCTGAGCTTGGACATGTGGCCCTCAAACTTCTCTCTATTTTCCACTATCAGCTACATGAATGTCAGATTGTCCCTAAAGTATATTTGAATCTTCTGTTTGAGTATCATGACCCCTGTCTGGACATTAAATATTTGGCACCTTTTTCCTCCCCCATCCATAATGGAATATAACATAGGATCAAGAATGTCCAACTTTTCTGAAGTCAGGCATAAAAACATGTCTTTATTTATCTCACAGTAATGTCCTATGGCAAGAGTATGCCTAGCATAACCATTTCTCTAACTCCTTGTTTTAGGTAATTGATTTTTCAATAAAAGAGTGTTCTCTTACAGTCCCCAAAATTAAAAAACTGTATAGACAGATAAGTCACCAGAGAGAAGAAGAGACTGAGCCGGTACTTCTTCAGAGACTTTAAATTTTCAAGAACATTCTTGTTGAAGATCCCATTATCGCCATGAAACTTGACAGACCACCTAGGGCCTCCATCTATGGGCCACATCTCACGAGGAAATGCTTTTCAAAGAAATACCAGCACAGTGCATGGGCGTTCTGAGGCTGTCTCTCCCTCTCTGCTGCTTCCAGAGCATCAGTATCTGCTGTTCCCTGGCAGGTTTCACAAAGGGCTGCACACCAGGAGAGGAAAGGTAATGATGTGTGTTTGTCTTACTAGTGCACTCACATTTCAAGCTTGTCTACAATTCCAATAAATGAAAGGCGTTGTTAAACCATAACAAGAGCTAAATAGAAAGAAATGTTAAACTATACAATGAATGAGAAACTGTCATTAGGTGTAACCTAAACGGTCTGTGTGTGGCTTCACAGAATGACAGGTAAACAATAAACACTAAGTGTTGTCAAGTAGCTTCAACAAAAAGTGTTTCCATGCATGTGCAAATGGGGAGATGTGCTGCTGCCAGCTCCAGATCGCAGGAGCTTTCTGGCCAATCACATGGCCAGTGAATAGAAAGCCTTCTACCTGACATGGTGGCCCCTTTCCCTCCTTCCATCAGAATGACAGAAAAATTTTCTGCCTAATTAAATATCCTGTGGTCCTTTACTCTTTTTCCCTCCTTTTATTTTTTGCTGCTTATTTAAGCATTTGAGGGAACTGTTGTGAAAATCAGTCCCATTTATATTATGTTACTGACAGAATGTTCTGAAATCCCGAATTGCAGGTCTAGCATCTCTGACATTTACTTATTATACAAAAAGAGAGCTTGGCATGCACTGTACAATTTTGTCTTGCAAAAATAAATAGCCAGGTTATTTGTTCATTTCCTTTAATCAGAAATCTTAAATTCCAGTTGCCACCTAGGAATAAATGAGGCCAGATGGGTATCCGTTAAGACAGGGTGCACAGAGTTGGTGCCTTGAGATAGTGGAGCATATCCATCCTTCTACAAGTTACATCCATCTTCTTACTTTCAAAGCTCAACATTGCCCAAATAATACATAGCTCCATACTGATTCTGCCCATGTGTTATATTTGCAAAATAATTTTTATTGTGATACATTAAAATTAACTGTAAGAGCATATCAGAACTGATATTCTACCATTTAAAATGGGTTAGAAGACTGTGTTATATATACACTAAAGGAAATAAAGACAATCCTACTATTGAGCTTTAAACATTGGCTCATGCTTGCAATCCTAGCATTCAAGAGACTAAAACAGGAGAATTATATGAGTCTGAGGCTAGTCTAGTGAGCTCCCTAAGCATGGACTACACAAACACACAGGGAAAAATCTACTCTCTTCTCTACTTCTTTCAGACTATCATACTATAATCTCACATAAAAGTCACCAAATGTTTTGCTCATAAAGGCAATCCTTGAGCAGTTACATATTTCATTTATTGGTGACATTTGCAATAAATCTAATAATATGGTATTTTGTGCCTGTGCATTGGTCATTTTGATTTACGATAGACTGTTTTACATGTGTTATACATGTGCGGCATCTTTCCACATAGGCTAGTGAGAAACTTTCCTGACTTCATGGTGCAGCCAATGTAATATTCACTCAGTCCACTGGGAATCAACTATCCAATAACATCGTTGTCAAAAGCTAAGTAGACTCCATTGACTTAACTGTTTGCACTGATCTTAGCACTGAGTATCTAGCAAATATAACCTTAGTGTCATGTTCTAAAAAATGCATGTTTTCCAAATGAAGAGATATCATGAGCTAGTTTGCTGTAAGTTATCACAATAGATTATTCCTACACACTACTGCCACTATCATGATGGCTTGGTTATTATGTGATTCTTTGATGATGTTGTGACACCAACAAGAGACTGAAGCTCAGGGATATATGATAACTTACAAGTGAAAGTTTCTAAATTTCATCAACAGCCATATAGATATTTCTTTCCTTAAACTGTTGATAAGAAAAAAGATACTTTGTTTATGGTATTTTTGTGCATTTTATTTATAAATTCATCATTGTGGTCATTATCTGAAGCAAATCTGGATTTGTACAGAAACTCACAGCTAATTGTCATCCTCTTGTGAATTTCTTCCAGCTCAATTATATTGTAACGTGTCAGTCAAGAGACAAGTGAGTGGTTTCTTTAAGTTCTTTTCACAGACAGAGAATTGTAGAAGAAAGTAACTATTGAGGAGAAGAAATACTGAGCCTGGGATCAGCTGAAGAATTATCACAGGCTGTGTTGACTAGTGAAAAGGATAATAGTCAAACGAGCTTCCACTTCAGATATTCAAGGGGACAATAATGGGAAAAGCTTCTGCTGTGAAGTCTTGCCTGCAAAATGCTTATACTTTAGCTGCCAGCAAAAGAAAGATGTCATCATTCTCACAAAGAGCTGAAAGAGCCCATTTTATTCAGTGGTAAAATTTGACTAAAAAGTCATGGGTACTAGAAAAGTAACCAAGAATCTCTCCACAGAATTCTAATATTTGATCAACTCCCTCCATGTTTCTATTTTTTCTACCTTTTCATGTACCTGATTCAAATGGTGTGTTTTATTTTCTATTGACATAATATGAATTTCAATTCTATTTCTTCTATGTCACTTTGTCTAAATTTACCTTTACACAGATTGAGATCTTGATTAATATTCTTGGAAGACAGATTTTCAAAAAGTCTCAAATACAAGATTTTTTGAAAGTCTTTAAATGAGGGCTACTTCTCATGAGCAAAACCAAGATGCTTTTAGTAACAGCAGCTATGATAGTCCATTATGACATAAACTCTTAGTCTTAGTACGTGCTGCACAATAAAACTGCTAAAATGTTTGTATTTCCTCTCTAATGTTGTGTTAATAATTTAAGTGATTTTATAAGCTCTTAAAACTTTGTGGGCTGAGGCAATACTCTGATAGATCACTTTCCTAGCAAGTGAGAAGCCCCATGTCAATCCCTAGTATTGAAATAATAATAAAGTAAAATAAAATAGAATATATAGAATGTAGCATTCTAAATCAATGCCTGATACAGGAAATGACTGACACATGTTGTTTCTGTTAATATCTGCATATGACTTATGTAAGCTACTTAAAATTTCTAAGATTTTATTTTTTATCTAAAATTTGGAATAGAATACTGACTTCATGGGTATGTTATTAATTCTATATAGTGTATGTAAATCTAGATAATACAATCAGCAAGTAACCAAACCTTGGTCTTGTCTCCAAACACGTTTACCTCCAACTTATCCAATGGTTCATGTGGCCATCCTCTCTGGCTCTTCTCAACACCTATAAGAGAGGAGTCAGTAAAGTTTTTAATTATGTCCTTTTCATTCTAACTACAAATTTCTATGACCTGCTATTGCTGTAAGTTAGCAAAACCTTAAACTTGGATCCAGTTATTATCTTTCCTGCTCTCACATCTAAGCAACCAATAGCTGCATGGAGATGCCCTACAGTAGCAAAAACTTGTATCACCAAAAGGAATAATTTCCAGCAGTTAATAGTAGCATTAACAGTCATTGGTAATACATTCACACTTTGCTACTCTCCTGTGCTCTTTTCTTCTGTATTTTAGTGGTATTCAGGCTGTCTCTTCCTTCCTTAGGCCTCGCTGTGTTCCTCTCGGAGCATCATATGTTTGACAAAGACAGAGATGTTTTCATACAAAAACTCTACAAGTATGAGCATTGCTAAGCAGGCAGGCACTCAAGTAATTTTTCAGTGGAAGTGACATATCCATCTTGTTCTATGCTTGTCACTCCCTTCCCTAAGGCCTTGAATATGGAGTCTAGGCTTCTTCTAAATCTCAAATGTGCACTCAGTGCCTGCTTGTCATAGAGGAAATGCCTCTCATCTGAGAATAATGAACACTACTCTGTTCCTCATCTCAATGATTCCTCTGTCTTCCCAACTGCCGTATTTGACATTTTGTCCCTTTCTTTATGCCTTATCCTTTCTACGATAGAGAGACTCAAGTCTCTCTGATAGCAACAAAAGAAAAATTCTCTTTTTCAAATTAAAGATAACAAATTCTGCTCCTTCATGAGTCTCCAAGTCCTCTTAATTCTATGCCATTAGTAGTTCTAGATTTTAATCAAAAATGTCCATATTTACTATAACCGCATCACTTCAACACATCTACCAAAACTACTACCTGCTAGTTGCATCCAAAATTATCTTCTGTATCCAGATTTACCCAACATATCTGAATACTATAGAGAAATATTTAACGCAAAATGTAGTCATATAGCCAGGTGTAGCGTCATACACCTTTAATTCCATCACTTGCAGATTTGTGTAAGTCCAAGGCCTGCCAGCCAGGGCTATATAGTTAATGTATATATATTCTCTCTCTCAATATCTATACAGTAAGATAGTCATATCTGATATAGTCATATCATTTTTTGTTTAAAAAGTCTTCTTTGCCTACTAAAATGCAGTTCAAAAATCTCAACATGCTAAATAAGTCTTTCATAGAGTTTGCCTTTTTTACAACTGCCATTTCTCATGAGTTCATTCTATGTATGTAACCTCTATGTGACACAGCCAGTTTCTACTTGCTGAATGCATCTTGTTATCTATGAGAGGACCTCTGTACTCACAATTTGTCCTGCACAATGCTCATTTCCACCAGCAAGCCTGTCTGTCTTACTTGTCTTTCTGTTTCCAAAATAAACTCCCTCACTGAATTTCTATGACTGAGTGACATTACAGAGGTATGTTCTAACTTTATCATCTCCAAAAGAACATTACTAATACTATAAGAGAAAGAGGAGGAAGGAAAGAAAGGAGGAAGAGGAAGGAGAAAGAGGAGTGAGGAAGAACACTTTTAAAATGACAGTGTTAGGAGCTCAAGAACCTTTCACCACAAGAAAACAGAATGGCTAAAATTGAAAAATCATCGACAGATTATGAACTTATCCAAAAACAGATTTGAGAAGTGGAAAAACTTTCATTAAAGAAAATTTAAGAAATAATATCAAGAATCTATCACCCAAAACATCATTCTTTTTATCACCCTTGTTATCAAAGTTCCATGTAAAACAAATAAATACCAAAAATAAGCCAATGCTAGACATATGCATCCAAGAAAGTGGATATTTTGGCTCTCAGTGTGAAAATGTACATCCAGTACCCCTGTTTTAGAAGCCATATGCTGGACACACACACACACACACACACACACACACACACACACACACATATATGACTAACCTAGCCTGCTTTCTTCCACTCAGATTTTTGGCTAAGGTAGGAGGCCTAACCTATCCTGGGAGGTGGTTACTTCTTTAGTCACTGTTACTGTATAAAATATGGTATCATTCTGGGTCCGTTTCCAGGTCTGGTGCTCTGATAATTGTGCAAACGTGCTTCCCATAAAGAAAGGCAAGTTCTAATAATGAGGAAGTAATCAACTTGACCAAAGCTGTGCACTTGACTAAAATAGAAAGTGGAGAATTAGTAGTGGGTGAGATTGTTCTGTGGGCAAGGATGCTTGCCGTCCAGCATGACAGTCTGAATTAATCCCCAGACCCTGTATGGTGGAAGAAGAGAACAAACTTCCACAACATCTCCTCTAACTACTGTGTGTGTGTGTGTGTGTGTGTGTGTGTGTGTGTGTGTGTGTGTGTCTGTCTGTCTGTCTGTCTGTCTGTCTGTCTGTCTGTCTAAAGGTAGACAAGCATCAATTCAATCATAAACAAGTCAAAAAAATAAAATTTTTAAAATAACAAAAAGGGCAAAGATCAAGAAGCTAAAGCAATACGAATATCTATGGGTCTAATAACAGAATCTTACATGTAAACCCAAAAAGTGAAAGCAGTAAAGGGAAGGACTCAACAAATCCGCAGTAATAACCAGAGACATCAGAAGTCCTTGGTTCAGTTAAAGAAATAGCAACTGGTAGAAAGCTAGCAATAAAACATACATTCTGGAAAATACTGGAAACGACAAGTAGCTAACTGACATCTATCTGTATAGCATTGTACTTTACATTAACAGAATGCACATTCTTTCCCATGCACATGTACAAGACTCCATGGTAGAAACCATGCTAGACCGCTAGATCATAACAAGTCTCAGTAAATCTAAAAGGAATAAAATGAAACATTGCTGCAATGGAGTTAGAAGTCAAATAAGAGGGACCCATGACTCCAGCTGTATATGTAGGGGAGGATGGACTTGTCAGCATAGGCGGGAAAGGAGATCCTTGGTCCCATGAAGGCTGGATGCCCAATTGGGGGGGCGGGTTTGAGGGTGGGGAGGTGGGAGTGGTGGGAAGGTGGAGGCACATTCTCATAGATGTAGGAGGGGGGATGGAATAGGGAGTTCCTGGGCACAGGGTTGAGGGGGAGAATGGGGTAAGGGGATAATATCTGAAATTTAAATAAAACATCCAATAAAAAAAAAAGTAATAAAAAAATCTCCAATCAACAACCTTAGCTTTCTTCATTAAAATATTTGGAAAAGAAGAACTTATTGAACACAAAACAAATAATACAAAATAAAGAAAAGAAATGGGAAATACAGATACAAGAGTAGAGCTAAACTAAATAACTTTAGGAAAATCAATAAAACCAAGCTGGTTAGGTCCAAAGAACAACAAGATTGATGAACCATTACTATATTTATCACAAGAAAAAAATCTTAAATTACTAAAACTGGCATGTAAAGGAAACATAATTATCATACTTACAGGAATAAACAGAGATTATAGAAGAACTTTAGGGGCAATTTCATGTCAACAAATTAAATTATGTGGGATAATTCCTAGAAAGATGAAAATTACTGTGATAAGCTAAGTGAAAGAAAAAATAGGCTTATACCAAGTAAAGAGACTGCAAGAACTACGCCAGCTGGTGTGTTTTACCAAATATTCAATGAAAAATTCATGTTAACCATTCAAAGAAAGTAGTCTTCCATTAACATCCAAAAAATCAAGTGGTACAATATTACATAATTATATTAAAAATGCAGAAAAATTGAAAAAGTCTAAGACATTTCTAACAACAAAAAAATAAAGGCTAACTTTCCTATTATAATAAAAACTACCCAAAAATTTCCACTATTGATGTCATACTTTATGATGAAAGTCTTAATGTTTTTCTTCAAAATTAGTAACAATACAGTGGTGATCCTCATACCTTTAAATTTTATAATAGAGGCTATATCCATAGAATTCAATGAGAAATTAAACAAAACCAGTCTGTATTAGAAAAAAACAGTAGCACTGCCTCTGTGTGCAGACAGCATGATCTTGGTATAGAGACTCCCAAAGCACATATACATGTTCACAAACACTATTAGAATTGTTTAAATACTCCGAGTTTAGGAAAAAATAACAATATGCAGAAATAGATTTTATATATACATGAATATGTCATAAGAATTAAAGTCCATCCTCATAGAAGCAGGAGGAGGGGGATGGGATAGGGGGTTTTTGGGTGGGGAGAAATGGGGAAAGGGATAAACATCTGAAATGTAAACAAAATATCCAATAAAAAATTAATTTCAAAAAAAGAATTAAAGTCAACAATGGCATCTACACACTCACTCCAAAGTGATAAAGTATGTGAGTGAAAACTTTATAAAGGAAGTGAAGAATTTAAAGCTGAAGTAATGAAGTTTGTGGTAGAGAGACGCCATAGGCATGCTGATTATGGAATAGAACTAAGAATCTAGAAACATTTATTCTCTTTGTGTATGTGGGGTGTGTGTGTGTGTGTGTGTGTGTGTGTGTGTGTGTGTGTGCGCGCGCGCATGCTCACGCACACACACGCATGTGTGGTTGACTGATGTTTTTACAATGATGTCAGAATACGTCATGAAAAAAGTGGTTCGTCTTTGTCTTTATCACCCTGAGTGGGGCTGATTTTTGCCAGAAAATATAGTTTGTTCAACAAGCATTGACCAAACAATTAGACAGTGTGATCTGCAACCAGAGGAACAAGTTCAACCCTTTGCTCCATGATACCAAAAAGTCACTTGAAATAGACAGAAGTCCCAAAGGCAAAAGGCAAACAATAAAACTTTCAGAAGAAAATATAGAAACAAATTTTTGTGACCATGTATTATGGAATAATTTCTTATAGTACACCAAAAGCTCAGCAATAACAACAAAAAAATAAATGTGTGAAATTTTGTCAATATTACAGTCTTGGTGGCACAAAAATACCATCAAGAAGTTGAAGACTGGTTCTGAAAATAAATGAAAGTATTTACAAATATGATAATAGACTTATAGTTGGGATACATACATAAATGTATATAAATATTCAGTAACATAATTTAATACAATAGATACAGATGCAGATTTCTGTATATAGACTGATAAACACAAGAAGACTTCAACATCATTATTTGTAAGGTGAAAACAAAAATAAAACATCTCAGCGAAACACAGCTTCACAGCCATCGAGATTGTTGAGAATAAAAAGAGAGAAGAAACAAAGGTTGATTTGTTTTGCATTATAAAAATAAATAATATAATTACCAAATAGAAAGAATTTTGAAAGATTAAGAAATTTCAAATATCATTCAAACAAGAGTGTGTGATAGAATCTAAAGTTAGATTTCAAAATTCTGTTGTGTATATTATACTATGTGACAATGATCTGATAAGCTCTGTCAGTTAGGTAACACAATAATAGAACTGTACACATCTATAGAGTAGCTACAAACTCTTGAAGACTTTTTTTAAAGAGCACAAAAATACAGAGAAAGCAATATATTAATGTTGTAATAATATATAAAATCAATTAAGCTATACTTATCATAACATAATGAATAGCATTTAATATTTCTTGTGTATATCCTTTAAATAGTGCAATAAACACAGAGGCAAAAATACCTTCATTACAATATTATCTCCTGTTAGCCACATAAAGACTGTAATTTGAAACAGCATTAGCAAAAATGATTGAATCACTATAAGAATGTAAGTGGAACAAGCATGTCACTGCCAGCACCCTTTACAGAAGGCACACATGTATATTTTATGATTTGATACCAATTGCGAATTATTATCTTAGTAAAATTAATATAAAGCTAATTTGTATAAAAATTTTTACTTCCCCTCCCTAGAAACACTTATAGGAATAGAAATCTTTGAAAAAAATACTATTTATGAAAATAAATTATTGGGACTAAAAATAATTGGTGGTGTAATATTAAGCAGACCGCAGACCAAATAGAACACAGGAAGATACTTTAGCTACATAGCTTTTAATTATTTTGCTTATAATTATGTGTGTGTGCATGTATGCCTTTGTGTGTGTGTGTGTGTGTGTGTGTGTGTGTGTGTGTGTGTGTGTGTGTG